>JANPWX010000313.1:518951-599602 GCA_024734555.1 Trochalopteron elliotii
GGGCCCGGGGAGGCCCCGCGTGGGCTCTGCGGGAGGAGCGCGGCTCCGGCGGGGCGGGAGGGAGCGGCGGGGAGGAGGGCGAGGCAGATCCCGGTCGCGGGTGATGTGCTGAAGCCATTCACCGCTGCGAGGACTGGAGGAAGCCGAAAGGAGGTGGTTTTCAGCCTCTTACCTGGTTCCGTAGTAAGTAGGATGGTGTTGAAATGGAAAGTCGTTCATGGTCATCTTAATCGCATCTTTTGGTGTGACGGAGAAGTTTTGCTTTTGTAGAATACTTTGAGGCTGCTGTAATGACGAATGCAGCGCATGGGAAGAGCTGGGTCTGCGTCTGGTCTGTCAGTCCTCCCCTGTTCACAGAAACCTTCAGCTGATGTGAATATTGGCAGACTACGCTCATGCATTAGGCTCTAACGAAAGTTTCTTAGAAATGAATAATTTTAGAGCTATGAACCACGTTTTCTGGTTCTTGCTGTCTGTAGTAGTAGGGAGTCAGGTCACACGACACCAAGGGAAGACAGTCAAGTTCTCTAGTTCAAAATTGTTTCACTGGGTCTTGGATTTGTTTTTCTGCTAGATTTTTTAAAAAAATGCTATGATTTCTGCATTCATTTTAACTACCATTATGTAGTTCCATGGAACTTATTATCATGAGGTCCCTTTTCTGCTGGGGTGGGCTTGTATTTTGTGACTTTCTTTCACTGTTTCTCCTTTCTCAGATGTGGATTTTCTATATGTGTGTTGGCTTGCTCTCTTACATTATCTTGCATTTTAAAGCTTAGGTTGTAGACAACCCCCTGTTCTCTCTTGAGCTGTGGATGGGAACTAGTTTCTTAGTGCATGGGGGCAGTCCAGAGGCAGACTGGGCAAGCAGTGAATAGATGATCTGCTCCTCCTTTGAGGAAAATCCATTCAGCCCATGGTTTGCTCTCAACCTTTTCAAAGGCAAAGAACAGCCTGGATTCTCCTAACAGGCAATTTGTGGCCTACAGTCACAGGCCAAGCTGAACTTGCCTGCTTTGGGAGCACTGGGATGTCATGCACGTGCAGTCAGATGTGAATAGCTTTGAAAGCTTTTCTCACTGAGGGCAATTTGATGCTTGTGCAGGAGATGTGTCAAGCAGTGCTGCTTTCTAGGACAAATGGGTTCTGAAGTTATTGCCTTCCATATTGAGTTTTTGTTTGGTTTGAATCTAGGAAGCAGTCACTGTTTCTGAAAAAATACTAGCTTAACTATTTTTCATGGATTTATTTTAAATGGATTGCTGTATAGTTTCTGCAGCCAATTATGCATCTGTGAAGAGCAGGAGAAACAAACTTTTGTGAAGATGCCTGTGACGTGAAAGATAGCTTCTTTCTCTGTGGAAACACAGGGCTTGGGAACTTTACAGGATACAGGAACTTAAGACCTCTACTTCTACAAGTTACTGACGTTGCTCCCCCCATTAGGGTTTGCTATAGGATCATACTGGATTAGTGTTTTTACTCTAAATAACTTGATCTGGACTCAGAATAAAAATTTGTTCTGGGGGTGTAAGGGAGCTGCTGGAAAGCTTAGCTTGTTCTTCACCAGAGATACAACTTTCTTGCTGTACTTGAAGCTCAGCCTTTTTGTATGTGTAGAAACAAGAAAAGCTTAAAGGGAGCTTTATCTCTGTCTTAAGTTTCTGTCTGAACATCTGAGATATGGTTGAAACACCTCTAAGATGTTGCATGTGAAAATTATGATGCTTCAGTATAGCTAGGGTATGAGGATCTTGGTTGAGCTCATGTTTTAGGAAAATACCCAGGCTTTGGAGTGATGCCAGAGAAAGTTCTGTAGCCTACACTGTTTTGGAGGGGGCAAGTGATGAATCCCTGGGTCTTGTTCTAGTGACTCCCAGCTAATCTGGAGTTGATTTTATTTGTGAGGCCGAGACGGTTGATGGGAAAATCTAGTGAAAATAACTGGCCTAGAGACAGTGTATGCCTTTTATTGGTAATATTAGGACAATCCAAAGCTGGATGCTGTTTTCTTGTAGTCTGAGTGCTGATTCAGCTCCTTTGCCTCTTTTGAACTGTTACTTCAATTTTTCCTAGCAAAGCTGTAGCCAAAAGTACCTTAAGCAAAAATTTTGTTCTTTATACCAGTTGCATCTTCCCTGTGGTGTTTGAAATAGTGGCAAAGCTGTAGACACTACTATAGCAGATTTAGGTGCACTCTCCTCATGTTGCATTTCTTCTGCAAGTAAATGGCTTTCTTTGATGAAAAAAACCCCTTTATAGTACTTTAAGTCTATGATCACAGAAATTTTTTTCTGGCTGCTTTTCTAACAGTCAGTAGACATTGGTCTCTAGAAACATGTCTTTCTTGTTGGGAGTTCAACAGCCAAACGGTTAAAGATCCTATCCAGACATTATTTCTCACCAGCAAGGGGAGGATGGAGAGTATGTGGTATTGACTGAAAGTCTGTGGGTCTCATCCAATTCTTCTTGTTTCCAAATAAAAATTTGCCTTGGAAGATTGAGCAATGCATTTGCATATTGATATGTTTAAGGATTGTAATACACTTTCTACTTTCTCTAGTTATAGTTATTGAGATGGGAAAATTCCTCAAAAGACAAGCAACTATCTATTTGTCTGAAAATCCTCTTGAGGGAAGTCTTTGGTACTGTGAGAGATATTATTTCTCAGTGGTATTCCTGGCTTGAATGTAATATTTTAATTGAGTGTTGCAGTGAAAGATGGAATCATAGTTACACAATGTGTGTTGAGGCCTTAAGAAGATGATTGGCAAGCTGAAAAAGTTGGTTAAACAATTGAGCTGGAAAACGGCTCTTCCTTGATATTACTTTTCCTGTCCTTTTATGTTATGCTGTTGACTTTTGTTGACTGGTGAGCTCACTTTCCTGGTGAGACTTCAGTTAAAAACTTACTTAATCTTCAGAATAACTGTATATACATGAAGTGTTCAACTTGTACTGCTTTGGGAGCAGTCAGGTGCAACAACTTCCTAGGACAGAGTTGTACCACAGTAACTGCTAGGTGTGCTAGAAGCTAAGAGTGCCTTAGAGATGGAGCATGCACTGGTGCTGATCTCATCAAAATAGCTTGTATAGTATAACTTAATCAAATCAAACTTTCAACAATTTGTTCTTTGTTAAAAGGGATAATTGAGTTAGTTTAACTGAATGTTGACTCCATAGCTTGGAGGCTTAAAGTTTATTCTGTCCTGGAGCAACAGAAAGCAGGACAGGATCTCTTGATTATCCTGTCTCTCTGTGGAGAAGCTGCTTTCCTAGGGGATGAAGAGAGGCTTGTGAATATCTTTTAATTATTATGGACATACTGTTACACGGGGTAAGCTAAGGGATGAGTGTGTAGTGATCTGACTGCTTGCTGTGTGTCGAGTTCACAGCCAGGGTGTTCAGGTTAATGTGTTCATGTTGCTGTACCTTCTTCATATAGACACTTGCAATTCTTGCTGTTGATGATTATGATGTTATTATGCAGCAGCATGAGTTAACTCCTAAAGAATTGGTGCTACTTGGATGTAACAAGTGTCTTCCAAGAGGCTTTGTGTCTTACCCCCAATACTCAGAGTGGTCTTTAAAATAAAGACTTCATCCTTTAGAGAAGAGTGTTTAAGCAACACGTGGTGCTAAGCTGTATCCTGGTGTAGCTGACTTCTGAGTTTGAGGTGATGGAAAAGGGTGAAGAAGGGAAAGGCTGGTGCCACTTCACCAGTCTTAAGAAATCAGAAGAGTAAGAACTTGTTGCATTGAGGAAGGTGTGGCAGTTCACAGGAGGTTCTGTGATTGCATCAAAGCAATTAATTGTTAAAGCTAATACTTGAGGAACAGATAAAGAAGATTCTCTCATAGAAACATTAACATGAAAGAGGTGTCATAATCTGATGGTAAAAGTGACTTCATATGTGACAGCAATACCTGTCTAACACATAGCTCCAAGTAGTTGCATGCCAGGAAGATGAAATGTAGGAAATCTATAAGAATTTAAATAACACAGTATTTATTGTTAGATCATTTGATACCAAGTAGGCCAAACTGGATATATTCATTAGCTAAATTTTATTAGAAAAATAACCTAGATGAAAGTGTGAAGTGTTTAATATATGTAGCTCAATACAGATTATTGTATGAAAGCGAGTAGCAGTTTACGGCAAAAACTGAAAGACTTTTGTAGATCAGCTGCTTGATGTCTACTGAGATCTGAACTGTTATGTACAAGAAAATGAACATGTATATAGCTGTTTATTTAAACTTGATGTGTTTATTTAAGATGAATAGAATTAGAATAATCTGATAATGCAATAGACTAAAGTAATTAATTGGACTGGAAGCTACTTTGAGCTGAAGCAAAGTAAGGAGATCAGTGGTGTAGCAGACTGCAGTCAACTAGACTTTCCTGAAGTGTTATTGTACCTCTTTGTAGAGGATAAATAATGTGGAATATTAAAAATCAGTTGCAGGTTGAAAGTGATGGACAAGCCCAATACCTCTGTAGAGTTGTTATATCTAAAACTGGGCTGTTTTGTGCAACATCGTTGGGGTTAATGGTGTAGGCCAGAAAGTTTTCTTGAGCTGTGATGTATTTGCTACAAAGCATGCTAAAATATTCTCTGTGGCATGGGTAAAAAGGTGTCCAGGAACTGGACTTAATTGTGCAGAAGAATGGCAGACAGCAGCAGTCGATTCCTTCGTTATTTCTTTTAAGACAGCAAAGCAGATTTCCTGGTTTTGCAAGCTTTCAGAAAATACTTCTCAAAGGACTGATGTCTTTGTGCTGTTTCATTTGCTGCCTGGAAGTAGCCATGTGTGTGCGTTTTGTAGTAGAGCAGTCTCTTCAAAGATAAAAGTGAAACTGGTGCCAGCTACAGTAGTAGGTGGAAGAGAGAGAGCTTCTAGTAAAGTATTCTGTTTCATAAGAATCATCATTTGGCCAAGTGTCTACTGAGAAAGATTATAATGCCTTGACTTTCCTTGATCTTTAATTTGCCCTAAATGACTTTATTTACTATGGAAGAACACTAGAGCAACACTAATTTCCTTATTCCTTGGGGCTTCGTTTATTACAGCGTTGTGAAATGAAGAGTACTGAAATAGTCAAGGCTAAGAATGTGTGTAAAGAAAGTGAACACCTGTTTTATCAGAATAAAAAGCACTCTGCTTTTGGGTACCTACGATGTCTTATGCCTAAAATCTGGTTGTCTGCATTTGCTACTTGCTGTAGGTTTAAACTGTAATTATGAGCCCAGGTTTGTGTTGTATTAGGCATTCAGCAAACAGAATAGCAACTGAATCAGTGTATGTTCAGCTGCAGGGGCTTAGCTGAAAGTGAGGGCTACAGAACCTGTGTCTAAGGTTATAAAACAGCTGTTATTTGACTTCAGACTTGAGAACAATTATATTAGGTTTGCTGCAGGGAAGGTCTTCCAAGAGGGAGAAAGTGTAAGAATGACAAACACAGCAGATACTCTCTGCCTGCAGCATGGCATTCCTCTCCAGATAAATGATGCTTTCACAAAGCCCTTCTTGAAACAATTCCTTGGGCTGCATGTTCTTTCTTACTTTCAGGCACCTGATGCTAATTTACTACTGCCTTCAGAAGAACTCTGTAGTGTCACTTGGCTGGGAAGTGTGACTGTGTAATCTGAACAGAGGCACTGCTCCAGGGGAGAGGGAGAGCAGTCTTCTGGTACCACCTGTGGAAAGGGTTCTGAATTTCCAGCTGGAGGACTGAGTTGGTAACCCAAAGTCCAACTGAGGTAGGCTCTGAGGAGTTGTTCCTTGGGTCATGTCTTTTTCTAACACCTTACCCCACTATAACACTGCCTCAGTATTACTGCACCCACACACTGAGTTTTGCAGGAGCTCTACAACTTGCAAGACTGTGTTACATTAGGCAAATACTGGTGCTTAAGCCTGTGTGGTAGCCCTTAAAACTGCCACTTTAATTTCCAGGAATCTGCTGGTTCTTCCATTGTGCACCAGAAGTGCCAGTGAATATTTTATGTGTATGTGATTTTAGTGCTGAGCATCCACTGGTGTTTGAATTGACAATGGTGGTGGTTATTGTGAGGAAACCAAAGGGAGCATCTGGGCTTTGCTCCACCCGAGTCGTGTTTCTCCAGCTGGGTTAAACTGCACATTCATCTTGCTTCCCCAAAGAAACCTTGGCTATCTGTGGGAGACTATGCTTATCCTTCAGCTTCTTATGGGAGAGGTGAGAACTTTTTCATCCAGTCACTGTGCCAGTCACAAAAACCTGAGATGTGAACTGTGCTGGCAGGTGCAGTTTGTTGAAGTAGTGTAGTCCAAAGGCCTCTGCCTGCCCAGCTGAGTGACTGGATTCTTCAGGAGCACTAGTTCAGCTGGTGGGCCAGGGGCCACCCTCCTGCCCCCCAACTGTAAAAATCCTTATCCAGTGAGTCAAACTAGTATTTTAGTGTTTGGCATTGTAATAGAAGTGGAATATTTAAATTCACTTAAACTAGTCACACTGTGTTAATCTGTTGTCACTGGTGACTTGTTTTCTTTCAGGCAATATAATTTCATGGGTATATATATAAACATACACATTAAAAAGTTTCTACTTTCTACACATTAAAAGGTCAGTTTCTACTATTTCTGACTAAAATATTCCATATTTCTGTCTAAAATGAGATAGTTAATGAGCTTGACATTTGGTTGAAGCCAATGTACTGAATAGGAAAGGTGTTGTCTTTAAATAAGACAGTTTGGGTACAATACTAAATAACATCTAGTTTAAAGTGAGAATAATGTCAAATGTTGGTGAGTCTTGGCTCTATATTCTTGGAAGGGAGTCTGGGAAGTAAACCAGAAGGGTGTGTAAATTATATCTTGCTACACATACAACATGTGTAGCATGAACATGTCACTTGACTAAGTCAAACTGAGCAGCTTTTTTTTTTTTTCAAGCTGGGACATGAAACTTCCTAACATACTTTGATGTATTGAGATATTTTACAAGGTTGGGGTTTTTTAGTTATTTTAATATTTAGCAACCAAATCCTTGAATTTTTGAAGAATGAGGATAGAAGCTATTACTGCAAGAGTAGTTTTGTTTCAGATGGCACAAAAATATTGATGTGTTACCAGATACATAATTTGTAAGAGTTCAGGTAGAGTGATGGTACATTTTAGATGCAGATCAATAGGTAGCTGAAGTCCTCAGACAGCATCAGATACACTGGGTACTTTTACATGGAGGAAGATTTCTAATGTGTGCTTAAGTCTGCAGATAGTCAGCAGTCCTTTCTGCCCTTTCTATTCATCTGGCATACAAGATTAATTATATTCTCTTAACACTGATATACTGGGAGTGAAAAATTTGGGAAACGTAGAAGGCTACATGGGTTGCTCAGTCACAGCTTGGATCATTCCTGAGAGCCAAGATAAACATGGTGCATGATGCTGATCTGGCAGGCAGCTCTGGTTGCTGCACCAGGGCATTAGAGGGCAGTGGGAGTGCTGTGCTGCAGCAGGGGTGTCAAAAGTGTTTTCTAAGAAGTGGTGACTGTGTAAATAATGCTGTGCAAGGGCAGTATAAAAATGCCAAGAGAGGAATGCTGTTACAACACTTAAAAGACTTTTTTTTCCTTGCTTGCCTTCTGTTTCTTACAGTCAAATTACCATTTTGATTTCCAAGTGGGAGCTGGGAAGACAAGAAAATGTAGAGCCAGTGTGTGTTACAGTGTATTTCCCTTACTTGAGGGAGCTGGGATAGTGAGCCAGACCTAGGGAAGAGCAGCACACTGCCCTGGCTTCATCTGGCAGAGCTGCTTGCACCTGGGCTGAATAGTATGTCAGCTAATGTTTAACACTCTTCCAAACAGTTCAGTCTTGAATTATATGACACTGCTATTGCCTCTGTAGTCATAGAGGCTTGGAGATCTCCTCTGAATGTCTTCTGCTTTCCTCTCTGCTGAGAGCAATTCTCTTGAGGTTCACCTGCTCTTGCTTATGAAGAACACACCTTTCAGATGGTAATGCAAGAAGATCTGAACAACTTGGTCTTCCTTACAGGCCTTCGGGTAAATCAGAAATCCTTCTGAATTACAAATCAGAGCTGACTGATCAGCCTTTAAGATCTGGCCTCTTTAGGCTTCTCTTTTTCAGGAAACTATATATAGTATTTTCTCTGACTTGTTTGTAGCATGTAGGCATGAAGTGCTGGAAACTGCAGAATGTAAGAACCACAGTTTTAAACTTGTGGCTTAAGAACCACAGTTCTTAAACCAGCAGTACTCTGGTGTGGTGGGACAAAAGAAAGAATAAATGTGAGATGACTCATTCCAAAAACAATGCTTCCTGTCTCCAAACAGTAATCTCAGACTTGCTCAGTATAGTTTTGAATATAAAAAATGGGTGCCTAAGTTTCTTGTTCTGGTGTTTACCTGCCACAAGATATAGTACTGCCCATTGTGTGTGGTGGTGTGGAACCTCCTGCCTTTGTGTTACAAGGTAGCCAAAATGTTTGGGTCAACTGTTCTTCTGCAAACATGCAAACTGTTATTTTAGATTTTAATTTAATTATTATCATCGCACCAATGATGGGAGCTAGGTTGTCTGACAGAGTAAAGCTTTGTGTACTAAATTTTTCTCAGGAATGGTTCAACCAGAAAATAAACTCTTAGGAGTTAAAACTCTTAAACTCTGTTCTGTATTTTAAAGCCTGATCAAAGTGCCAGGTGGTTTAACACCAACCTAGGTAAACTAGGCCTTTAGAACAGACAAGCAGATGGGAATGTCATTAGTGTAGCAGAAAAACCTCATATCTGCCTGTCTTTTTGTCCTTAATTAATAATACCTGCCCATGGTTTTGTGAGAAGTATCAGTGTCTGTACTGACATCAGGACTAATGATAGTTTCAAACCTGGCCATTATCAGTTTATCTCATGTCACCAGTTTCTTTAGGGCCTGACCTTTTGAGTCTTGCTCTGATTGTCTTCAGCTTTGCAGGTAGTTTCTCTAGCCTGTTTCATGCATCGTGGTTGGCATACTTATTTTGGCACTGCCTTGCAAGAGGACTTCCCTCTCTAACTTAGAGGGGAAGCTGTTTGAGCCTTCCTCAGTCTTGCTTAGTAATATCAAGTCTGTTGTGACTTTACAGGATTCTACAAACTACAGAGGTCAGGTATATAGAAATACTGCATTTAGTCAGCAGAGGGAGAAATATTCCCTTGAGGAGGACTGTAGTGATTGGGATTTGAATGGAACATTTTAAAAAAAAAATCACTTGAACTGGCCAGTTCTGTGTCACCTTCTTCTCATCTTGGAGCAGATCCACTGTTATGACTTAGTTTCTCTGTGGAACTTCTTATAAATATATGCAGTATTTGTAATTATACATACATAGAAATAAGGGTAAAAATGGGCAAGTCTGCATAACATGCTTTAAGAACCCTTTTTGATTATTGTCACAACAGCACAATAGCACAAGGCATTCCCATGCCATGGAACACAAGTGGATCCTTGTCCTTTCCTGTGTGAACCCTACATGTGCAAAGATCAGAGGAAGGAGGCAGCTGAAGAGGCTTCTCTGTCTGGACAGCTCTGCTCAGTTCAATATTGGCTGAAATTTTAGAATCCATTCTTCAGTATGGAAGAACAACATAGACTGGCTATTTCACAAAACTATATAGAGTCATTTCAGTACTCAGCAACTGATAAAATTTACTTTAAGTGCCAGATTTGTCAAAGGCTGGTTGAAATGTCTGAATCAAACAATTGTAATGAAATACATGGCCATGGCTTTTTTCCATTTGATTAATTAAAATGTTGCATACAGGCAGTTTGAAGAAAATAGATTTTGTTTAAGCCAAGTCTGTTGAATTACAACACTGATAGTATGTCAGCAGCCTGTGTTAATATTATCTTTATCATGAGAACTTTTGATAATCAATCATCACACGGTTATCTTGCATGTAATGCTGGAGCTGAAAGTGATTGAGGCAGTGTTTTCTCTGAATCACAAGGTCTTCTTGAAATGGTCACTCCTCATCATCTTACTCTTAGGCAGTCAAAGAGTAAGGGCTATATCTACTGTATTTAGGGCAAAGAGATAAATGATCTTTTGATAGACTTCTTTGAGATACATTTCTTTTAACTAAAATTCAGTTTCTAGGTTAGTAATTTCATTTGTTATGTAAGTAAATGGCAAACTTAAAGCAAAGCTTGATTGATGTGTAATTACTATTAGTGTATTTCTTAAGTCTTAAATATTCTTACACTGGCACAGGTCTGATAACTTTATCATAGTTAAGAGATCCTCTGATGTGGTTGTGCTTAAGATTTTTCAATTTTCTGCTCATATTTTGGTAGTTGTGAGTTTGGTTTTTATGTATTTCTAGTTTTATGCTATCACATTCTGGTTGTATTTGATATGTTATTCTTGCATATTCTTGAGGTTTTGTTGTTCATGACTTTCAGTCCAAATGTGTCTCAAAGTGCCTCATCAACTGAATGTTAAGAATGCTGTGGGATTGCAGTAGTGATGACAAGCAACTAAAATCATTATTCTCTGTCAAGAAAATAAATTTAAATACTAAACGTCTTTTTTTATTCTGAAAATATTTAGATGTTACCTATTTGTTTATGTATAGAGTGAAAACTAAGCATCTTTCACACATTACCTTTGCCAATTTGAAAATACCAGCATATCACCAGTGAACTATCTACTCCTCTCTCTCTCTACACAGAAGAAAAACAAACAAATCCTTCAGTCCCAACGACCCCTGTACTGTTCCAGGCTGGGGGCAGGGTGGCTGGAAGGTGGCTCAGCAGAAAAGGACCTTCAGGTGCTGCTCAGCAGCTGGCTGGAGTAAGCCAGTGCATGCCCAGGTGGCCAAGAAGGCCAAAGGCACCCTGGCCTGGACCAGCAGTGGTGTGGCCAGCAGAACTAGGGCTGTGATCATCCCCCTGTGCTCGGCACTGGGGAGGCCATGCCTCAAATCCTGTCTTCAGTTCTGGGCCCCTCACAACAAGAAGGACATTGAGGGGCTGGAGTGTCCAGAGAAGGGCAGTGGGGATGGGGAAGGGTCTGGAGCACAGGTCTGATAGGGATGGCTGAGGGAGCTGGGGGTGTTTAGGTGGAGAAGAGGAGGCTCAGGGCTGTCACTCTCTATAGCTCCCTGTTTGGAGACTGTAGCCAGCCAGGTGGAAGTTGGTCTCTTCTGCCAGGTAACAGGTGACACAGGATGAGAGGAAATGGCCTCAAGCTACCCTAGAGAGGTTCAGGTTGGACATCAGGGAGAATGTCTTTGCTGGAGGAAATGATGCCTTAAGTTTTAGCTTTCATGTTTTTCAGATCCTGTGCTGCCTAGGGGTGTAGTTCTGAGCCTCATATTAAGGCTTAGTAAGCTCTCTTCACAGGGTAGGTAGACAAAAGAAATCCTTTCCTGCTGGAGATCAAGGACAACCATTACAAGTTTTCAGGCATAAAAGCATAAATAATGGTGGCCTGAAGAGAGAAAACAAGAAGGATGGGACTTCATAACCTGAAGCTGTAATTGGACAATTAAACCCCAATATGGTAATGGACCAAAACATAGAAGTGCAACACCTCATGACCAGCCATCCATTTTGTGAGCATTTTAAATCCATCTTGGGTGTAGCCCTGGCAGGCTCTTGCTCTGCCCAAGGGGTATCCTTCAAGGCCTTTTAATAAATATCTACTTTATTCTCTATCTCTGTCCAGTCTCTGTTCCAGGTTAGCCTTCCCAAGGCATCAAAAGGGCTGTCAGGCTGCCCAGGGAGTGGTGGAGTCACCATCCCTGAAAGTGTTCAGGAAATGATTGGGTGAGGCACTTAGTGCTGTGGTTTAGTTGGCCTGGTGGTGTTTGGTGAAAGGTTGGACATAATGATCTTAAAGGTCTTTCCCAAGCTTAATGATTCTATGATTCAATACAGAGTGCAATGACTTAAGCTGGTGGTTGTTTTTATAAAGCATCTTTTAAATCGTAGGATGCAATCTGAAGGAGTAATGGTTGTGGTTTCAGAATTTCTTTTGGCTGTAAGCTATGCACTTTTGATATATACTTGATTGTTGTCTGGTAAGACTTTTTTCCAAAACCATATAATGGAAAATCGTTTTGGATCTGCAGTATACTAAAATTGTCACTCACATATTTTTCTCCCTTTAAGGCAAGAACTTTTGAAGTGGAATGGATGGGGATATAATGATTCCAAATTCATATTCAATAAGAAGGGTCAAGCAGAATTCACAGGAAAAAGGTAAGCTGAAAATTTATGTAAATTAAGTATCTTACGTAGTAGTTTACTTGAAAAGTTTATAAGCTGTACAGTACAGTTAATTCATAGAGGGCAAAGAAGTTGCTTCATTTCATAGATTAGGTTATTCTGCATTTAACAGGTTTATCAAAGTCTATACACAGGAGTCTGACATGGTAGAATAGACCATGTGGCTTATTGAAATGTTCATTAAAAAATGGGAGTCTTCTCTGTAACTTGATATAATCTGTGGTTAATGAAATCACACTGAGAATCTGCACCATGTTCTAAAGCTTTAGATAACATGCAGCATGTCAGTGCAGCTTTGAGAATCTTTTGTGCATCAACTAGTTGCTTTATTAAATTTCCACTTTGTGTTTATTAACCACTGTGCGTGGAACTACTTCGTCCTCTGAACTTAAAAATAAAAACTGCTCTTGATTTGTATGTTGTGTAGTGGCACCACTTCTGATTTATTACCCCCTAACCCTTTATGCAGCAAGCTTGTTTTTCTGAGAAATACATTTTTTGAGAAATTACATTAAAATGAAGTCTACTTGGGGATCTCTTAATTTTGTTCTAGTGGAATTTAAACCTGTCACCGTCTTACTGGTTTGGGTTCTTTTTTCTTCCTGAGTGGAAAGTAACCTCGCAGTCTCTTCCCTGGTTTAAAAGATACATTTTTCATAAGAGTCAAAAACAAAAGAATGGAAAAGAGAAATAAAATTCTGTCTTTCCTAAAAATTCCTTCCTAGTCCTTCAGTCTGTAAACTAGCATGAATTAGCTTGAGTCAAAGCTTCAAAAACCTAGCTGGGATCTTGAGAACTTCATTTGCTAATTGCTTGATTTCCAGGCCCAAATTAAAATGCAAGGCCTTGTATAAGCCAGTTCACTGTATAATATTTAGGGAGATGCTGTACAGATAATCAAAGCACACTAAACAATAAAAAAGATAAAGGTCAGCACTTCTGGGTTTTTTTCAGGAGGAAGCATCAAGGCTGCTTGACTGCTGTGTGACTGATATGTAACAGTCACTGTTCTGGAATGGTGTTTTTTCCCCCATCCACACTCTCTCTGTCTCTAACTGAGAGATAACATTAGAAATACCTTGTTGGGCCACACCAGTATAGTTTCTGTGGAACAGTGGTAAAAGGAGAATGTTTGAAGCGAAAACAGGAGAATAATCATCTGCGTAGGTGGTGTAGATCCTTTCAGTAGCCACTTACTGGTCTGTTGTCCATAAATATGTCTAATAACCCCACTGCTGCCTATGCAGCATCCAGTGGCAGCAAGTTCGAGCTTGTTGCTGTGTAAAGTAAGGGTGTTTTGGAATAAGTATCCCTTACTGTTTTGCAGGACTAGGTGAATGATTGTTCTTCAGCTTCTCTACTGTGTTATCACTTTATAAGACTCAGTCATATCCTCTCTTGCATTTTCTCTCCATGCTTGTGGAGTCCTGGGCCCTTCAGTCTCTGCTTGTGAGGCCCTTTGGTCTTTACAGTTGTTCTCTGCACCCTCTGTAGTTCCCCTGGATCCTTCTGGAGATGGGGACAGAAACTGTGTGCAGTGCTCAAGGTGTGGATACAGCAGTGTTCTACAGAGCAGCAGAAAGAGATGAGCTGGCTTCTTTCTTACACCTGCCCAGTTGATGCATAGCACTGTGGGCTGCTGTTGTATGTGGTCAGTGAAGAGGCCATGATACTGACTACTAGTGGGATTCTGCAAAATATACAATAATGCTTTTTTTTTTTTTTCAGCTTTTGCAATTATTCTAACTTCCATCTTTTTTTGTCTGCTTAGGTTTTTTTTAAGATCCTGAGTTCCTATCAGTGTGATTAATAAACTCTGCCCTTTCCTTCTTAACTTAACCTTATCCTTCATCCTGTAGAAGAACCTTTTCTTCAGTACTGTAGTAGTGTATTTTCTTAAATAATTTTTGGGATGAACACCTGTGGAAATATAAAGGAGTGCAGGATTTCATGTTCACTGTATCCCTATTATTCACTTTCTGTTTTAACACCCTGATAAAACTCCAAGGATTAGTGAAACAGGACTCCCCTTTATGAAAGTCATGTTGACTTTGCCTGCAGACCATGTATCAAATGATCTTTTTATTATAGACTTTGCTGTGTCCACAGGGATAGATGATACTTGCTAGTCTGAGCAACTAAAGCTGTTTTTTGGAGTGTATCTGTGGCAGGCGGTTTTTGGGGGGCTTCTTGCACCATCAGTGTATATATAAAAAGCTTGCTTCCTGAGCAGTCATGCATTGCAGTAAATTAACTTCCCCTATGCTGTGACTTCTGTCTTGACTTTAAAGTTTTGGGGTTTCTGATAGCTTTAGTTTTCCTTTGAGTATGTGTTTAAGGTTGCCCTCACAAACCAGCTATAGTGGTAGTTTGGCAGTACTAAGAAGTAGGTCTTTGAAGTAGAAGGTAGGTCTTAGTAGGAGAAGAAAACACACCAGGCTGACCTGGATCTCTGCCTTCATTGCAAACTCTTGATGCAAATACATTAAACTTTCATTGCTTATTGCACTTTCCTTTTCATAGAATTCACACAATTTTTGTGTGGGTATGATGGAACAGTAACTGCTGTTGCAGGAGGAATGACTGAACGCTGTCTTCCATGCTGAAGAGTCTAGCTTTGAGATAAGGTTGTAGCCTTTTAGTTCTAGGAGTAGAGTAGGGGGTTTGTCAGTAGAAGAGCTGGGGGGGTAGTTGAGATGAGGAAACAAAAATTGATTTTTCTGTGTAACAGGTGACTCAGTTGTAGAGTTGGTTGCACCAGCTGTGAAGGACAGGGTCATAACTGGATTTACAGTGACTGAATGGTCTTAGAGGGAACAGCCAGTTAGGTCTAATGCAATGACCCAGGTGAAAACAATGGTAAGGATTCTCAGCTACTGAAAGCTCTTAATGCCAAAGGAAGATCTTATTTCTCCTCTCTTCTGGGAATACTTTTGCACACATGACGTGCTGAAGGTCTGTATATGTATGCAATCAGTAGCAGTAGTTTCTAGCTGTTTTCAGTGTGTCCCCAGCCTTCCCTGTTTTCACATGTGGTGCACATGGTCAAAACCAGCTCCTCTGTCCCTTGTCTGTAAGTCTGCATTTGTCACCTGGCCAGGCTCTTGCCAAACAGCTTGTGCTGGAGGTAATTGTACAGTGCTTGGTGGATTCTGATGCATTTTGATGATGAAGAGAGAACCTCTAATACTGTTTCTGTTTTCTTGAAAGCATAAGGTGTACAGAAATGGGTTTGTGTGTCTGAGACTACCTTGCAGTGTGTCCTCTATCTGTAACTGGCTTGTAAACTCTGGTGCTGCTTTCTACACTACTGCAAAGGAGAGACCTTTCATAAGAGTGGTGGGGTGGGATAACTGAAAAGCCTTATGCCCAAAGCAAAGTGATACCATGCTGACAAATGATTTGATTCTGTGTGAAGTAAAGAACAGTTACATACAATGAAATACACAGTTGCTTGAAAAGTAAATGTGTGGAAGCCTTGCAGGCTTGTAGGTAAAGAGTTTGATTTAAAACTTCTGTTTGTGCATACATGGAATTGAAAGAAGTGTATCTGACATCCATTCTTTTAATTTAAAATGACCCTGTGTAATATTGACTTTTCAGGTACAGATTAGGTGGTATGGTATTACCAACTTTTAAGGAATGGATAGAAAAAACCTTTGGAGCAAGTCTGGAGCACAAAACTACCTCTAGAGTAAGTAAATAGCTGGACCAGTTCCTTTAAACATTAGTCTTGGTGATAATCAAGACCACACTGTTGAAGATGATTCAGCTGTCACACATAATTGATTTAAATATAGTGTATTAATACCTCCAAGTTTTTTGGGGAAGAAAAAAATTGGTGTAGAACTGCTATGTGAAACCTTACATGTCTTAGCATGACTTGTGGTTTCAGGGTAACTGGTAGTACAGTTATTGAAATGAAAGTTCCCAACACAGGGAATTTTTTTTCCTGCCTGTACCTTGCATTTCAAGACTGTAGAAACTTTTTGCCTAGAGGGGATTGTTTATATAACATCAATGTTATTCATGATAACAGAGACAGAAAATGTAGAGAAGTTAAACTGTGATGTGTTTTCAGTGTATTGGAAGATGTCAAAGTTCTTATTTGACAGTAAATGTATTTACATGTCTGGGTGCTGAAAACTGACTACCAGAATACTCATGACTGAACTGAATGTTTTAAGAAAAATAACACATTGGAGTGTTCTGGGTTCTGTAAGTCATACATACTTTGCTTTTTAAAAAAAGTAAATTACATTAGAGTCAGGACACCTGGCTCCCTTATTAGAATCCCTTTGGAGCCTCAGGTTCATGACTAGATAGCTGCTCAAGCAGTATTGGAAGCAGGCTGCACTGTGACTGTAGCAGCTCAGCTTTGGGTAGTGATTGTACCCATCTCGAGTGAGTTCAAGATTGCCTTTTATTTGAAGCAGGTAATGTCCTAGGGCCTGAAAACTTAAATGTTTCTTCAGTTTTCTATTCATTAAGACATTCTTTCATCTGCCGTGACTTACAGGATCTCCATCTGCCAATATATTTTGAAAAATCCAAAAATTGGATGTGTTTTTGTTGACCAGAGTTGATCTTAACTGACAGCTGCTTTAACTTGCTGTGAACAGAGGTCTTGAGAGCTGTTGTTCCCTTTTTACATGCAGAGAAAGGATAGTGCAAAGCAGAATTGAAGGACAAGTACAGATTTTTTAATATTACCCCGATTCCACTGCATCTTGCATAGCAGCTCCCCAGGATATCTGCCAGCAGTGTTGAGTGCTTTTCTGTTATGTTGTGCCCCTCTGGTTTTGATGGTCTTGTAATCTGAATCAGGTTGATACCTTGATTTGGGCTAGGACTCTTTGGAATCTCCAATATATACCTGGTCTTCTCATAGCTAGTCTCAAGCACTGCTGCAGGTCCCTCATTTTCATGGCTGCCATAACTCCAGGGTGTGTTTCAGGTTGTCATCCTTTGCTGGGTTTTCAACTTCTGCTATCACCTAAGCGTGAAGGAACTTGGCTATAGGAACAGCAGTAGGGAAGTGATCTCTTGGTTCATTTGTCTTTCTATCCCATCTCTTCCTGCCTCTGTCATGTAAGGGTGGAGGGTTCCCTGTTGCATGTGACTTTGTGTTTTAATTAACAACAGTAAATGTACCTGCTTCTATGATCTTCAAGATCCGTTGATGCTGTTTCTTTTTTTAGACCAGACTTAATGTTGAGAGCAGTTTAGACCCAATTCACATAGGTTTCCTGACTAACTTTTCAGGGTGCAAATTTTAAAATATTTTAAGTTCTATTAGAATAAATAAAGGTATATTTTTGTTTGTCACTGTGCATAAGATTTTATAGATAATATTTATCTTTTTAATCTTGAAGATTAAAACTAAAATATTAAAAAAACTTGTGGAAGAGTTACAAAAATAAAGATGCTTAAAACCATCTGCAAAGAATTGTTATAGCTGTTAAGTAGTTCATGTTATAGAGAACAAAGATCTTCAGGCACTTAGTGTTCAACTTGATATGAAATAATTCTGTCCATGGAAATCCATGAAGAAACAAAAGTTTTAAGTCTAAAATGTAAACACAGCTAGGAAAGGTTTTTCTTAAAACAAGTGATTTAAAGATCTTTATTTGGTACCTATTTTGTTTGTTTGTTTGTTTTGTTTCCTGAGTTGCTATCAGAGTTCTTTGGGCTAGCAAACAGCACTGTGTGAATGTGCATTAATAGCAGAACAGTAAGAGCAGCAGTACAAGATCAGATTTACATTGTGTTTACTGTGACTGGCTCCTAAAATCAAGGTGTCTCAGTTGTGGAGTGCCTCTCACCTAAAAACACTTAACTTCAGCTTGTGTGTTTGTAGGTGACAAGGTGAATATATTGGAGAGAAAAGGCTTCTTTTTTTAGCTGTCTGACGCTTTACTTCAATACGTACAGCATTATCCTTCAAGCAAGTCAGGATGGCACATACCCTCTTCCAGAAGTCAAATCACTGTTAAAGTGCATTTTCATTATGTCATGTGTTCCACATGAAAATTCTAACCCAAACTTTTGCCTATCCACTTGAACCTGTGAATGATGTCAGCTATCAGTAATGAACATCTCATGCAACTATTTCTTTCTGAATTATTCCTGTCAGTACTCTTAATTTCTCCATTACCTTACATGGTTTTTGTAGGGTGGACACTCTGTCACAATGGAACAACTTCCCTGATAAGTTTAAATCTTGCCTTCTTCAGCTCTCACAACTTTTAGACTCAACCCATTCAGAACAGACTGCTGCTGTTATGGCAGATGGGAGACTATTAATCTCCAACTTCCTTACTTGTTAACTGGTACTATCTACTAAGATTTTATCTTAAGACATATATTGACAAAAAGTATCAGCTGCTCTGGAGGTTATGTAGAGCAGGGATAGATAAAACTCTCTTCTAGGAAAGAAAATTTAGATGTGTGAGTAAACTTTTTGTAGCAGGCAAACTTCAGAAGATGAAAGCAAAATGAATTCCATTTTGTTGTTCTACTTTTGTATTTGTCAAGAAGCATTTCTGGCATCACTGGGCAGCCTGGAATCTTTCCTGAGAGGTTTATAGCAGAAGTGCAAGTGCATTCTTCTCTTTGGGTTGATGTCAGTTAATTTTCCAGCAAGGCTTTAATGGAAGAAGTGTGAAAGCATTGCACTCTTTTAACTAATTTTTGTTCAAGCTCTGATTTTTAGAAGTGTCTTTAAAATAAAAGATATGGTGGTAAAAAAACTCAGTTCTGCTCTCAGACTTGAGGGACTTTGTTAACAGGAAATAAGACTCTTGACCAACATTTTCTTTTGCAATAAGATTTAAAGTCAAGAAGTTAGATTTTAGACAAGCTTTTAATCTAATTAAATAACTCTTTATTTTGTAATAGAAGACATATTCCTTTAGGGAGATTACCCATATTTGCTCCTTTTTTAAGGAGAAAAAAAGGCATGGTCTTTTTGAGATCTTCAGGGCACATAAAAGTCTTACACAATGTCTGCAAATTTTTTTTTTTAATCTGGATCTTGTAAAGACTCTGAGTGGGTTTAAAAAGTTGACACATGAACTGCATTTTTATGTGCCCAATAATTGGAAGTGGAGTTCAGAAAAGGGAGTTAAGTGGTTATATCTGCACTTGAGGAGCTGTTATAGTACTGGACAAGACATCTGTTGGAAGAACCTATAAAAATGTTAGAAAATCTTAAGCAGAGGTTTTCCCTCTGGACTTAGAGAATCTTGATTGAAGGTCTGTTAGTATTGTCAAAATTGCCCGTGTAGCTCCTTCAAAGGAGAGCACCTTTCCAAGGTGTTGGTTGGGGCTTTAGATGGAGGATTTCTGGAAAGAGCTGTATGTGTGTGACTCACCGTGGATTTTATGGAATCTTTCCTAGTGGTGAGGTCTGCTTAAAGCGTGCCAGGTATTGTTACATCAGTTACTCTTAGTTTTGCCTAGCACTGGACTCCTGATTAGGCTTTGGTCCAATTTGAATTTAATTCTCAGGACATGGCAGGAGGAGGGGAAGTGGGTTAGTGAGAACAGAACAGTAATAGAAGAATTTGCAGTGCAGTGTGGCTCTAATATGTATTCTGGTACCTTGGGAAGTCTTAAAAAGAGAAGATTTGTTCAGTATACATTCAGAAGCTCATATATTTCTCCAGATTTATCAGGAGAAAGAAAGGTAAGAATGTGCCACTGAAATAAAACCTCTTGTGTGCAGAGTAGGATAGGCTGGATTGGTGGTTTGAAGATGTGAAGAGGAACTGGTATCTTTCTGATCTGGAATAGGTGTGTTTGGGTATCAGTCAGTGTTAGCCTGTTTTTCTTCTGTTGTACAGAAATACTGTAAGAATGAACCTATCTTTAAGGAGATTATTTTCTTGTATTGTAGGCATCCTTAAATGTTAATGATGTACCTCCATCCATTGTAAATGAAGAATTTCTCCAGGATCTTAGAGCCACTAAAATTTCATATTCCCAGGATGCAGAAGATAGGGTATTCAGAGCTCATGGTAAGAGAACTTCATTTGTGTAACTGTGCTGCTTTCAATGCTTCCTTGTTTGAACTTGGTAACTTATTGTTTGTGTTCCAGGTCACTGCCTACACGAGATATTTGTACTCAGGGAAGGAATGTTTAAGCGAATTCCTGATATAGTTGTATGGCCTGGTAAGTTTTTATTGTCTTCTCCCCTCTGAGCTGGGAGGCCACTGTTTACTAAACTGTGCTTTCTAGTCAGGGGAAAGGTGTCTCTTGGTTCACTGATTTCACTCATCTTTACAGAAACTGAAGGAATTTTCTCATGAATGGTAATCATGATTGTTTGGCATCCGGACTGCAGGTCATGTCTGTGAAATCCCATCGTTTTGTGGGAAAGTCAATTTATTACTAAATGTAGCTGAAGTTTATGTTGACAGATAAATTCACCACTTAATACCCACAGTGTAATGTAAACATGTATGTTCAGTAAAAGCAATTGTCAAAAATAGCAGTCTCAATTTTGGGTTCTAAAAGTGTACATGATGCTAGAAGGGTAGTGAAATGTTTGTATTGGAAAAACTTTTTTTTTTTTACGTGTTGTACCTCAGTAGAAAGAAAAGTGTAACACCTGTAACTCCTATCAGAACACTTTACAAAAGATCAGTGACTGGAAGAAAGAGCAGTGCAATCTGAGTATAGACTAGGCTTGCTTGTTTCTGTCTAGTAAAAGGATACAAATGCTTTTTTTTTACTTGAGTCATGTGTCTCTAGTCACTAGGAACTACTTCATGTGCCATTCTTCAGCAGTGAACCGAAAAGTCATTTGATCTAAGTAAATGTCAATTTCTGTTCAGTTGTAAGATTCCAACTCTTTCGTTACCTTGTGTAATTTTGAGAGCTGCACTGCATTAAAAACTTCAAAATTTCTTACAAGAACTTAGTCCTACTCAGTTTTGCCTCCTTTATTTAGAGGACAAAATCACATATGTAAGCATGAAAAGAGGCACTGTAAGATGAAATTCATTACTTGAGGCCAGGTACTTGACAGCACTGGTGACTGGGAACAGTACTTGTCACAGCTTCCATTTTGTGTAGCTCCAAAAGCAGCTGAAACAAAGTGATCGACTACCTTCATTTTAAACAGCTCTGTATGACAAGAGCAAAGTAGCCAGAGTTTGGAAACTATTTATTTAGTCCTGCTTATTCTTTGGTGTTTGTACAAACTCATGTATTTGATCTCTTTTTTGATCCTTTTACTTGGCTATGCACAAGTGTTTCAGCCTCCCTATTTGACCAGGTACAGAATGCATCCTGAAAAACTAGATTCCATCAGCAACTCCACTGAAACTGAAGGTCATCCAGGAAGAAAAAGATGTGTTGTTCATCTCTCAGAAGAGACTTATTTCTCACTTAAATTGGACAGCCTATTTTCAATAAAAGCTTTACATGTGATTTGTTCTCCAAGATACCCAGATGACTTTTTAACTGTTTGGTGGCCCATCTTGCCCTGAGAACTTGCAGGTTGTCTCAGTCCGTGCACAGACTGTAGTTAGTTCTTCAAACATAGAATTGTTTGAGGTCTAAACTTTATGGTGTAACTGCTACTTCTGAGCCCAGCTCTTATTTAGTGCCTCACTTTGAAATGTCTTCCTCTCTGGTGTCGGAAAAGCTGCTTATTCAGACTGCAGTTTTTTAGTAATAAGCACAAATAACAGTACCAAGCACAAATCCTGTTTTTTAACTGTTTGTACTTTTTTAGTTTGCCACGAAGACGTAGTTAAAATTGTGGAATTAGCCTGCAAACACAATCTCTGCATAATACCATTTGGCGGTAAGTGAAATTATGAAATGTCCTATTTGTTTATGGTTATTCGTAAATGAGTCGTCTACTTCAATTTAAATATGTGTTCTTCATCACTTGTGCTCTGTTCCCACAACATGTATAAATAAGGGGGTTTTTTGTTGCAGTGTTGAAGCTCAAGGTTTCAGAGAGGATTGTGGTCAACCACTACTGCAAAATTTTTCTAATTTCCTTGTAGACAATGTTCAGTAGAGACTCCTGTGGCAAGGAGTTTTCAGGAAGTGTTCCAGCTACAGAGTGCAGTTAAAGGCCTGTACAGTCTGTGTCCTTCTCAGCTTAAAGAATTGGTAAAGGACTTCAGGTTTTCATTGTAGATGTCTTCTCCTCTAAGCCTGTTGAAGTAGAGTTGTGAGCTCCCTTGTTTTGACAGAGTTTAGGAAACATGGGGTGTTGGCTTTCATAAGCTCATTCTGTGAGAAGGTTTTTGTCAAGAACTCTTAATTCTGTGACATAAATCTGTGTGTTTTACTTGGTACATGCTTATGCTGTAGTACAGCCCGTGCAAAAGGGCATTAACTGTTTGAGAAGATGAGCATTTCAGTTGAAGATGATACCAAACTTGTGGAGCTGGTGCCTCCCTAAGCACTCCCACCCTTGTCAGATGGATCTGGAGGGCTGCAAGACTGTCACCTTCTAACTGATACCAGTAAACCAGTAGAGCTGAAAGCAGCAATATTGACTATTTCTTGTTCACTGTCCAGGATACAGAAGGATCTTCAGGTTGTTTTCTAAGTTTGTTTCTAGTAAACTACAGGCAACTTGTGAAGTTATTACCGTAGGGGTTGGTATTTAAGGAAAGTGCCACCTTTTCCATCACTGAAGGTGATGGACTTCACTGCTCTTGCAGCATGTCTTCTTCTCATAGCCTGCTGTGGATCCTGAGCATCCTGCCCTCTCTTTTCCTGTGGCTGTGGCAGTCTTGGGAAACAAAAGGCTTCTTGGAGGCTGTTGTGTGATATCCTATAAAGATACAGAGAAACCGCTTATAAGTCTGATGCTTGATTTTATCCTATTTTTTTTTATAGTTAAACCCTTTCCATTTATTTTTTTTTCTTTCAGGTAAGTATTACATTCCTGTACTAGGCTGACTTCTTATTCCAAGTTTCTAGGTTGAAGTGTACTGGCTTCCATAGTGGTGTCTAAAGAATATACAGAAACTATAGCTCTCTCTTTCTTGAATGGCTTTGTAATTTCTTATCCTTCTTTGTTTCAAAGCTCTGTGCTGGGCTTAACATCTCATCTGCTTCAGAAGCAGCTGAGATGGTCACAGAATGTCATGTTTGTTATGGAGTGCTGCTAAAGCATTGTCCAGCTCCACTGCTGCCTTGATTTTGTGAAACCTGGTCTGGGAGAAGGGCGCAGCCTTAAGAGGCTGATCACTGGCCTCAAACAGTTAACTTCAGTGATCTTTCTTTATTCAGTTTCGGATCAGAAAGGAGGGAGAGAGGCATGCTATTGGAAGAAAAGCTACCTGAGAATTTTATGATCACAATATCATTCCCATATTTGCAGGAGGTACAAGTGTCTCTAGTGCCCTTGAATGTCCTGAAGAAGAAAAAAGAACAATTATCTCCCTGGATACATCACAAATGGTATGATCTCTTAAAGTTTTATTTTAATTTTTTTAAATCATCCTACAGTTACTGGAGTGATCACTAGACAATTACATTTCTTTCTTTTCCGGAATGAAGTAGAGATGGAAATATTAATCAGCACCATGATGATTAAATTGGTACTCCTTCAGTTTGTTTTTCTGATATTACTCCTATACTACTTCATATGACCTGCATATATTTAATAAAAAAAAAGTCACCTATAGCAGCTTTAGGTGATCAAACTCAGAAAGCTACTCTTCTTCAATATTGGAATTTGTATCTGAGGATAAATGAAAGGCCAGGAGGAAGTTGTTATTGCAAATTTCACTAGTTTTTGCACTGGACTTCAAATTACTTAGAGATTGATAAGGTGACCTAATATCTATAAATCAACTTGAAGGATAAACTTTCAAGAAATAACTGGGGTTTTTGTGTAGATAACATCTTGAGAATGTGAAGTTCAGAGCTTTATGGCAGTCTAGAAATGAAGTTCTGTAAAATTTATTGCTAGTTTTCATCTTTTCATTATGAAGGAGCTTTGTACTTTAAAAATGATAGATTTATGGCTACTTGGTAATGAGATGCTTCAGAAGCAGCTCTGTATCTTTGATGTAAGGCTTTACTGCCTTCAAGTACCTGCTGAGCTTAACTCCTTTAGCCTCAAAGGTAAGACCTGGGTTTTGGCTCAGGTTTTTCCACTCAGTGGTTCTTCAGTTAAACAAAGTGATTTTTTTCTGCAGAGATGGTAGTTGTAGTTGAAGGAAGCTCTTCAGGTGTTTATGCAGAATGAAATCCAACAAGTACAGTAGTGATTCAGGCCTTCATTTGAACTCCTTGATTTACAGCCCACAACTTTGACTTCTGTTAGGTTTGGGTGTGGCAGGGAAATATGGTTAATTCTTACTATCTTTATCTATTTTTGTCAGCTAGATGTGTAAATAAGCACATTGAGTCAGAAAATAAACCACTTTCATGTGTCTTGAATGACTGCCAGCCAGCTCTTGTAATCATTAATGAAGAGGGAAAATAAGAAAATTAAGGTGAAAGGAAGCATTGTCAAAGTTAAAACGTGTTTGTCTCAGAGCAGTTAAGATGATTGCTGAAGCTTTACTATTTTAATAGACACATATTGGTTATCTTTCTCTTGTATGTAGGGTTTATATTGCATAAAAACCGATTTAAATAGGCATCTGAGATCAGTTAAGCAGTTTATGTTGAAACTGAAGGAGCTGAAGTAGTTGGCTTTGAATAATTAGCTTGTACTTTGTGAGGGGGAAACTCCTCCTGCAAGTTGATTTAATTCTTTCTGGCTTTTTTGCTTTTTATTCTGCAAACGTCCCTGGTATGAATTGATGAATATACGTGTTAGTCTCTTGTAGTGGTGACTTCATAAATTGAAACCTGTTGTGTAGCAGTTTGAGGGAGTGAAAAGCCTCAGCTTCCACTGGAGTAATAACTGGAGTGGTATTAATAGTAAATTGTATGACTAAGCATGTTGATCCTATAGCATTAGGGAAGGAAATAAACAAAAATCTTAAACACTTATTCTTGGTTTTGATTGGCTTTTCAACAGAATCGGATTCTCTGGATAGATGAAAAGAACTTAACAGCTTGTGTAGAAGCTGGCATTGTTGGACAAGATCTGGAAAAACAGGTATTTTTATCTGGTTAAGTTTCTAGGGGGTTTTTAAATATATTTTTCTTAGGTATTGTTCATATCTTGTCCAAATAATTGAATTCTAGCTTAATTCTTGTGTGTTTTCATGCAGCTGGTAAGAATTATATGCATTATGAACCCATGGTTCCTAATATATGACCAGTAGACATACAAAGCCACAAGTTCCTGTGGTATAGGGAGAGCCATAAGCTAAATGAATTGCTGTGTACAGGATGTAGAAGTGACTTCCAGTCTTTAAGTTAGAACCACTGTGTACAACAGAACATAGTTAATGGTCCATGTTACATGATATACTTAAATACAGCTGTCCAACATGATTGTTATCAGTTGGTCAGTGCAAATTTATTATCTCAAATGCACTAATGCAGTTATCACTTAATGTGAGACTGCTTGGCCTTTAATTCTTGCTGTTTGACAGCTTTGGTGTTGTAATTCTGGGGGCATCCAGTCAACTTCAGGTGCTGTGCAGATGGCAAAGCCAAGTTAATGCAGAAAAATGAGAAACAAGTGACTACTTAATGTACAGGAATGCATGATCTGCATCACAAATAGTTGACAGTGTTGCATGCAGGAAGCCCAACCAGATGGCTGTATATTAAAACACATCTCTCCTTGAGAGAATTAAGTACAGGCAATTTGCTCAAATTTTCTGCAGACCTGCTGCATATCCCATTAGGATAGAAGAAACAAGAGATTAAGTGCCTTATTTATTGGCAGCATTTGTGCAAAGTTGGCAGTTACTTAAGTTATAAGTTTGTGCAGATGTGTATGAATTCACACTTTGTTTTGAACAATAGAGTTCTCAGTTTTAAAGTACAGGGGAGGAGTGTTGTAGGGTGATATGTGGCACAGGTATGCACAGTAAAAGCAGAATCAATTTGCATGTCATGTACATATCCAATGCAGGAAATGTAACATGTATTTTTTCTTTTCTTTAGCTTGCTGAAAGTGGCTTCTGTACAGGCCATGAACCAGACTCCATGGAATTCAGTTCACTAGGAGGATGGGTAGCAACACGAGCATCAGGCATGAAAAAAAACATCTATGGAAACATTGAAGATCTAGTAAGTAGTTTTAATACTTGTTATAATTTCTCTGTTCAGATATTTAACTTTTATAATGACTCACAGTGGGAGAGTAAATTATGGTTCATTGTTTAATACAGTTTTGGCATCAAATTTTGACCGAAACGCTCGTTTCCTTGCTTTTGGTATTAGTACTAGTAATCCTTATCACTGATGAAATAGTAATTTTCATTTGAGCACTCACTGACTAGCTGAAGGATTTGTTACCCTCTTCTGACTGGTGCTGTCTTCTACCATTCTGGACTCTCTCTTAATCCAGTGTAATAATCCTGTCAAACTTCCAGAAGTCCCATGTTCTCTCCTACCTGTTGTGTGTACCTGAAGATACCTAGCTGAACTGTCTATCTCTGACACCAAGCAAGCTCCCCACCTTCCTACATGCCCATGGCTAGCAGAATTTTTTAAATCAGTAGGCTGATCTAATTAAACATGGGGTGCACAGTGGTGAGATCTAGTGCCACCACACAGTCTGTAGGAACCCAGAGGAAGGAAGCAGTGGACTGGGAATGGCAGTATTCTACTCTTGAATCTGTTTTAGTCATTAAAATGGTTCAACTTCATATTAACTAAGATAATTTTTTTACTTTTAAGCATACTTTTTGATTTTTAAAGTCTACGCTTTCTGTTAGAGCAAAAACATTGAATATATTGAAGATAAATCATCACTGCTCAGACTTTGCCTGCCTTTTTGCTTCAAACTTCCAGCTTTCTCTCATAATTTGTATAACCCTTCCATGTGTGAATTTTTTTCTCCTTTCCTGCAGCACCCTCTAGGAATGTATCCATTTTACCTCAGGCTTTTTCTCATCAGCTCATAGTTCTGACATATTTGTTCTGTGCACAGATGTGACACTTCCTGTCAGTGGCTGAGGCTGGCAGGAACTACACAGTTTTTATTCAGTAGACCTGGCTGAAGTGAAACTAGTAGCACTTACAAGGTGTCATCATTCCCCTGCTGCCTGAAGTGTTACTACATGATACAGTTTGCTTGTACTGGGAGTTGTGAAGCAGAAGGCTTCTCTATTATGGAAGCATCATAACTTCAGGCTAAAACAGCTTCTGAAATTTTCATTAGGAGGAAATAGGATTGAAAATTGATTCAGAACAGTTCATGAGTTTCAAAATAGCACAGTGAGAATGTTTCAAGGAGGTGTTTACCTTCTGAGGAACTTTATGTCCTGAAACAGTGTGTTATATAAGCTGCCTAAAATCCACTTATACTGCAGAATCATTGGTTCATAAATTGCATATAGTGAAAATTACTTAGCTACTTGTCCTTGAAAGTTTTAAAGCCATTAGCTGAAATTCAGTAATTTTGCTTCATTTAAAGGCATCACTAACGAAAAGCTGAAACTCTACTCATCCTTGGTATAAAATAGAGGATTGAATTGAATAGAGGATTAAAAAGCCCCACATATGGGCTCTATTGCATGTGCCTGAATAAAGCTGGAAACAACAACATTGAAAAATATTTTTTAACAAACAACCTTCTAGCCCTACACGTGTCAGTCTTATGGCAGCTTTTATATTGATAATCTATTTCGAAAAGCTTACTTCTGTCTTTCCTCCTAACTGAAATATTTTTGTAGCAATCAATGACTGAATTATAGTAGCTTTATCAAGCAGCAGTTCTAAAGCAAAACTTAAGCAAATTTTGAACCCTCACTTTTTTTCTCTGTAGTACAATGTGTATTTTGGATTAAAATCCTGGTAGATATAAAGTTCTATCTGTGAAGTTCTACACTGAGAAGCAAAACAGTTTTAACTGGTATTGCCTGGATGTAGCCACCAGCTGATATGATTTGTCATAGAATGGAAACAATCTGTTGTGTGGGGAAACCATGGTGTGTTAAAATAATGGTTGGTAACAGTCCTCAGGTTCTTGGGGCTGCCTACAGAGTGTCTAAAACCTATAAAGCCAAATTGTATCAAACTTGCATTGTTTTGTGGAAAATAAATATAATAAAAATCTGTGCTTAATGCTAGTATTTATAGTCATTGCACTTTGTTTAAACAGGTGATTCATATAAAAATGGTAACTCCTAGAGGAATAGTAGAAAAAAACTGTCAAGTACCTCGCATGTCAACAGGACCTGATATCCATCACTTCATTATGGGATCTGAAGGTATAAGCAGAGTAATTTCACATACTGCATCTTAATTCAGCTTCTGTAATGCTTGATTATTTGAGCATCTTTAATGCTGTGGCTTCCAGTGTGTTGATGACATTGTGCAGGCATGAATTTCTCATGTTAGGATAAAACATTGAGACCTTAATTAGGACTGTAAAGCTGCAGCTTTTAACACTGCTTTAAATGGACCTGTGGAGTCAGCCTGCAAGTCTAGTAACAAGGAGCACGATTTAGAGAATATTTTGTAAGAATTCACCATGTAAAAAGTGAGGAATAAATCACCTGCTACTGCAAACTTGATTTTTGGGATTTCTGATTTATGTTAACTTACAACATTCTGGTAAATGTTAAGTTGGGTAGCTTGCAAGAAGTTTGTCTTGCAACATTTTGCTCAGTTTTTCTCCTCTCCTGAAGGAACTCTTGGAGTGGTTACTGAAGTTACAATAAAGATTCGCCCAGTCCCTGAATACCAGAAGTACGGCTCTGTGGTCTTCCCCAACTTTGAGCGAGGGGTGGCCTGCTTGAGGGAAGTGGCAAAGCAGGTAAAGAAAAGCTGAATGTTGACTTCACTCAAGGACTCATGGATTCTAGCACTAGGGGTGTGTTGATGCTTCAGTATTTCTGACAATTGATAACCAGGAATTTGAGGTAGGAATCTCGTAAGCGTGTATGGTCCATGAAATGCAGGATATGGATCGGGACGATTTTGGAAATTACTCAGTTGAGGACTCAGCACGTTCTGACTTTGCTTGGAATTCTGAGCCAAAACGTGGACAAGCCTTTTAATGTCTTGTTTCAGTGGGAGTTATTTTCATATTGCAGCCTGAAAAATTCAGCTTTGTATCTCCTTCAGTTGAGAATTTTACCCTCAGATTAATTAGGACTATGTAAAAGGGACCAGTGTTTAAAGGAATTGATTTGCAGCATACATATAAAAGGCAGTTGAATTCATGGCTTTGAAGTGGTAAAGGAACAAAAGGAATGCAATGGAAGGATATGGCCTGTATTTAGAAATCACTGCCTGGAGCACAGTGACCTGGACAGGTGAGACAGATATTTCCAAGTGGAATTGTGCTTACACTGTAGTATTTAAATAGAGAATAGTGCAGTCAGATGGTTTCAGGTAGTGAAGTACTTAGGTATTCAAGTTCTGTAGCACTTTTCCTCAAGGCTAAGCTTCCAAACAAATCTTACTCTAGCTAGCCTCTTTCTCCACTGACTAACTTTGCTTTGCTCTTGCAAAACATACTAAATTATATATATATGAGTGGTAGAATGTACCCTGAATTGGGGAAATAATTTCAGAAATGTTTTAATTAATGCCAAACTAAACACAGCTTTACGTTTTTTCCAGTGATTGGTCTAAATTAATGGCTTAATGTTCCAAGCCAGATGTTCAAACTGGTATGTGAATGACATGTATATGCTAGTCAGCAGCACTTGCCAGTTTTTCTGTCGTGCTTCTACTGCTAGTGCTTGTCCTTCCTTTTAAAGGTACCTAAGCAGACTCTTTGGGATTGCTTAATATGGCTGATCAACATTTAAAATCAGTTAAAGAACTCATGTCTTTTCCCTATCCATGGGCTAAGTTAGAGGGGAAAAAAGAGGCACTATCTGACACTTAATGTTGCTCCATTTCTAAGCTTCTGTTGCCGCTGCTGCGTTTCTCTGCTTACTCGAGCCTGAACCACTTACTTTCTTCTGTTGCCCCTCACATCAGTCTCAGTAGTAATTAAAATTATTGCTGTCTGAAAAACTCTTTCTTTTATGTATCAGTCCACTTTACTGTAAGAATATCAGCCTGTGGGTGGGTTGGTCTCATTTAAAACAAGTCCCACAGCCTTCTGTCAAACTGCCTGGTGAGCTCCCTTAGTTCTTCATGCTCTTCCTCTTGTGTATCAAATACATATTAATGGTATTGTCAAGTGTGAGCATGGTAAATGAAGTGAAAGAGCAGTACTTCCATATCCATGTGATTAGATGATGACTAGCCTAAAATTCAGACTTTGTCATGTTCCTCTGGCCATACATTTCAGTATGACTGGACATGGCCATCAGCAATTGTACGATGTAGGCATGTGCATGACCAGAAACTTACCTCACTGAAGGCAGCTGTTGTTACAGTTTTTCAGATTCCTGTACAGTGCAGAATCTAGATTAGACCCAAGTGCAGATTTTGATTGCAGCCTGATAGCAGAGCATGGGTGTACTGGGTCTAGCCAGGATGGAGTCAGCCTTTATCATAGCAGCATGTGTGGTGTTAGCTTTTGTCCTTGTAACCAAAAGACTGTTAACACACCAGTGGTTTAGTTATTGCTAAACAATGTGTACACAATGTCAAGGCTTTTCCTGTTTCTTCCTCTCTTCCCACCAGCAAGCAGATAAGAGGCTGGGAGGGTACACAACTGGGACAACTGACCCAATTTGACTAAAGGCAGATATCACATAACGTCATGATCATAAATAAAACTGGAGGGGGGTGTTTTGTAGGGGTTGCCATTGCTTGAAGACTGGCTGCATATTGATCAGCTGATAGTAATTGATTGCTTTGTGTATTGTGCTTTTGTGGGTTTTTTTCCNATGTTCTGGCTCAAGACACTCTCATGGAGACCCTAAAGTTCCATGACCCAAAAGCTAATAGCTTTCAGAACTTGCTGAGACCATGCTATTTTTATTGTACCCAGAAAATGGAAATGTAAAGTGTGACTGACGTTGAAAACCTCTACTATAATACTTCAACAAGTCAGAATTTCCAAAATTTCTTTTGAACAGAAGCCTCAGTGATGAATCTCAGCTTCAAATGACATTAATGTAATGGTGTTGAGAAAGCTGAACTTCATTTTTTAAACCAAGGAAATTGTGATTTGTAAGAGCTGAGAGGCCCAGCAAGCCTTGCTGCTTTGCTTTGCTCACTCCTTTTTTGTGTTATGCTGTTCTGCTCAGACACGTCCAACAGAAGGCAAATGCATTTCTTTTTATTTGGGAAGCACAATTTGACCAGTTGCAAGCTGTAAACATAGTTTCAGGTGTGTCAATATCGATTTTTCTTGTAGTCATTATTAAGTAATTTTTTAGATTGTGGTTTGATAAATTCATGTCTTTTTGTGCTTTCTGTGTGCGAGCTGGTGTGCTTGTAGGTGTCCTCCTTGGGGGTTTGTATCTGCAGAGAGTGCCTCTGTGCTTAGGAGGAAAAAAGAGCAGTCAGTTGTTGAAGTTCATGTGTTATTCAGGAGGAAATGCTTTGTGAAGTATTTTAGAAGGAAGTATCACGTAAATGGTGCATAACTTTTTATGAATTGGGCTCACAGCGTGTAGGCCAGATGCCAGGCTGCTAAAGTGAAGCAGTAATGAGAGTTCAGAAGTTGTTTGTGACTGAAAACAATGGAACAAACAGTAAAAGACTTTCATCTCAATTAAACCCAGTCCTGAGGCAGAGATGTTAATTTAACAGGCTCCAAGACACCATTTATATATCCTGGTAATTTTAGTTCCCCGTTCGTCATTAAGGAAGCAATTACTAGCTTTATGTAGAAAACTTCACACAAGTGATATAACTGTTAAGGAAAAAATTGCTTGACTCCTAAGTTGCACCATTTTTGGCTGTTTGTTTCAGTGCTTTTGGTATAACTTTAAAAAAAGTCACTATATTTGCTTAGTTTTGTGGTGTAAAAATAATGAAGTGCTCTCTTAAAAATTCCCCACATGCCATAGGCTTGTGAAATCTAAACTAAGGCAGCCTTAATTAAAGTGTCAAATATTTGTGCACAGTTGTACATGTCTTCAAAAAATTAATGAAACCTTTACCTAAATCACATTCTAAATGAGTAGAGAGAATTCTCTTTAATTTTGACAATCAAAGTGCTCCGAGCAATTCTAGTAATTTTGACTACCAAGCCATTTTTTATTTGCCCCTTGAAGTAAGACTCTTAAGAGCACTGTTTGCCTTAATATGCCTTTTTCTGCTTTTTGCCAAAGGTCATGCTCTTAAACCACAAGTTGCTTCCATTTTTACATCGTTTTTGGATGGACTGAAAAAGTTCTACATCACGAAGGTAATGTTGGGGTTTTTAATATTGGTTTGAATTTTGCATGCTATTCATAAAATTCAAGATTTTTTGGTAAACTGCTTCTAATACAGCTGAGTTTGAGTGTAACTAATATGCTAGTGTAAGAACTTGAGGTTCTAAAGGTGGTTTAATTCAAATGAGATTGTGTTTGGGGAGTTATTCCAAGAGAGCTGTTGTCACTGGTCATACCTGTATAAGAGATTAATGTGCCTTGTCTAACAGTAACTTGGTGACAGGGGAAGACTGGAACCAGTTTACCTGAGTTGCAGACCAGTGATCATCAGTGAATACTGATGGAGCAAGGCCCACACTCTACTATATTTTTATCTTCCTAGATTTTCTCAAGGCTTGATCTACCTTGCTATTACAGTGAGCTAGAATTGTGCAAGATCCTCAAAATATTTGGCACATTTTCCCATATAAGTTGTTGTTTTGTCTTTCTGGAATCCATTCCTTTTTAACCTACAATTATTTGATGCTAAAATGATTTCACCTAGGCTTTTGTATTAAATATTTTGTCTTATTATTAATTTTTCCTCCAAATTACCTAACTAGATAGTTCCTCCAAATATGGGTATTCAAATGTAGAAAATTTCATTATCTTCCAAGAGTGGGCATACTTCTGGAAGACAGTGACTAGTATTGATTCTGGTGCTTTTTCTTGGACTATTGAAGTAGGAAATAACATGTGTCTTGGGACATCTTTTGTTAGGGAATACATATTCTGTTTAGAGATAGCCCAGAAGTTTTTTTCCTTCCCTCCACATTTGTGGTGGTCATAGTTTTCTTCCTGCTTTTATAGCTGATAGGAATAGTTGATGGAATGTCTCTACTGCTCAAAGCATTTAAGACCTGTTATTTTTCTACAGCATAAGTAGTAGATAGCTGATTTGCCTATCCTGCTTTCTAACAGGAGGAAAGAGGTGACAGATAATTTCTGTTGTTTCAGTTGACCTGTCCTGTCAAGGAAAAAACTTAAGTGTTTTGGGAGTTAATTTTTCAAAGTTTTTTTTCCCAGTCATTCCTCTTAATTGCAGCAACACTTACGGACCATGGCACATGCTGTGTATTTGAAAAGTAAAATCCTGTTCCTTGTATTCTACCACCTAGACTGTGACTAATGGCAAGTTTGTCTCTCTTTGCAGTTTAAAGGATTTGATCCCAACATACTGTGTGTAGCTACTTTGCTCTTTGAGGGTGACAGAGAGAAGGTTCTTCAGCACGAGAAGCAAGTCTATGATATTGCCACCAAGTTTGGGTATGCTTTTCAAAGAACATTTTCAGTGTGAAGCTGGGAATGGACTGTCCAGGGAAAAATTTGCCTATTATATTTTTGTAGTGGTTACTGTATGGATCTCAACATTCTCAATTTACTGGTTCAAAGTGGCAGCAGTCAATTAGCTACTGATTGTTCCCTTTGATACATATGGCTTGTACTAACTCATAGGTAACTTTACTGAAAAACTTCAGCTGCCTGTGTATTGCAGAAAAATATTTACTAAGTACAGAATGAATGTTGTTAAAGTGGAAAGCAGCCCTTTTAAGATTTTGGTAAGTTCATCTCCAGGTTATGGAGTGAAAAGAGAAATGAATAAAGGTCTGGTCTGAAGTAACTTCTGATTTCTAGTGAAGAGACCTTACTATTGACAACTATTTTAACACAGCTTAGGCAGCTAAACTTGCACATATGTTTAATAATCAAAGTTGTTTTATAAATACTTTTGTAAACTGGTGACTAATTTGATGGAAAATTAATTAAATTCTTGTAAATTGCAGGGGCTTGGCAGCAGGAGAAGATAATGGACAGAGAGGATACATGCTGACATTTGTCATCGCTTACCTTCGGGTAGGTCAGCTTTTGTCTGTCTGCTGCAACTTCTGTTAGTTAATGCAACAAAACATGGAGATGTTTCTTTGAAGAGGCTTTCTCTGAAATCTGAGTGCAGGCTGCCTTAGGTGACATCTCAGACTTCTCCAAGAGGTTGTAGTTCTTCCATTTCTGAGCAATGATTGTTCATGGAATTTCATCTGCAAAACACCATAAAGACATTAATTTCTATTCTTGTTAAGAAAATATCTTCTCATAAAGGGTAGGGAGATTAGACTGAAGAATCCACAGAGTGAATGAAATTGGAGGCTTGGAGTGTACTTGAAATACTCATGTGTTTGCTTGTGTTTTTACTCTTCTTTGGCAATCTGCTTATTTTATGGCTGGTTTAAATCAGAATTCCAATGTAATGGACTTTTAGTCTAAACTGCTGCAGGTACTCATACAAATTTTAGTCTTACTGTTAGAGATCTGTTTATTTTTCAGAAGAATATGCACATCCTGAGTGATTTGTTGGGGACAAATCACTGAATCTCCCTTTATTTCAGCAGGCTGTTTGTAAGATGGGAAGACCTTTGTCTTTTTTCTATCTAGATGGCGACTGTATTGCAAAAAATATTTTTGCTAGGTATTACACTGATGAGCACAGTGAAACTCTTGGCTTGGTACTATAGTGATATAAATATTTGATTAGTGTAGACTTACTGACAGTTTGACAAGTTGTCTCACTGTAGCCATGACATCAAACTGTTGGTCATCTTTCTCTAAGAGTTTCCCTATTTCCATAATAATAAAAATATGTCACTGGGACATATGGGTGTTTTTGCTAAATTAGAATTTCTCTTTTATTCCTGACAACTGAAGAGTTGTTCACCTGATAGCTGTGTAGCATACACTGATGTAGCATCCCCGATGCTGATGCTGAATTTTACTGATAATATCCTTACTCTTTTTTTTTAGGACCTAGGCCTGGATTATTATGTAATAGGAGAATCATTTGAGACCTCTGTTCCTTGGGATAGGTAAACTGATTACTCTTTAGAATTTTTTAAACTTGATTTCATTCAAATTATTACTAACTCGTGTTTGCTCATGAGGATGCTTGTTTTAGGCCTTATCTGTATTGGATGCAGCCTGACATGCCTTAGGTCTTGCAGCTGTGTGACCTTGCTGAAGTTGCTCAGCAATTACATAGCAGAATTTTGTAAATGCAGTCTATCAAGCATTGAGTAATATTTTGTCTTAGGTTAGCTTACTGTAACTGATCTAGGACTTGAAGTTGCCCTATTTAGGAGGCAGGACATTGGTGACAGTAACTGCAGTGGGGAATGAGCAGCCACGTGTGTGGGATAAGCAGTGTTATTTCAAACAGATTAGTCTGTAGTGAAAATGAAAAGAAAATAAGTATATTTAAATAAGTTTTTTTCTTTTTCCAGTAAGGTAGGGAAATGAAAACTGAAAAGTTAACTTTTGCCCAAGATTGAGATCTTTTACGTAAGGGTATTTTATCTGTTAGCTATGGTTGAGACACATTTGACTACAACAGAGTTTAATATACAGAATCATTTTGGATGCTCCTATCCATGTGGTAAGCCTGAAATCTCTTAAATAGGATCTAAAGTGATTTGAATCAAAGCTTTACAGCATTCACTGCAAAGTCTGATGCCTTAATCTGACAATCCTATACCCTAGATATTGAATTTAGTGGCAACTGTAGGTTCCAGCCCCTGTTTGTAAATTGGCAAAGTATCCTAAGAGTGTAGAAGAAATTTGAGGACAATTTTAAAGTGAAAGTGCTCTTCCTTATACTTTAGCTTTATAGATTTTGAAGCGTGCTAACTTCTTAGTCACCAATTTGTTTTGCCTCTCCCTTGTTTCAAAAGAGAATTAATTTTTACTTAAGGACTTAAGAAAATACTTAAAATTGTCCTCACCAAAGCAAATGCTTTGAAAACTTTTTTCTACTTTGACTCGCAAGGGCCATAACTTTCCATAAACTGATTAACTTGTTCTTCATAGGTAGCAGATACTTGAATGAAACATTTAGCTGACTTTCTTGTGCACTAAATGGTTAAATTCTCTTGTGTTCTATGAATCTTTAATGTAATTTTAAATCTCTGTAAAACATCTTAATCTGAATTACAGTACTGCAGACCTTTGTGGGAGAATGTGTAACTGAAGAAATGGTCATTTGAAAAACAGTGATTTCTTTTGGTTGCTCTAGCACTTTGTTTGCACCTTGGTCTGTCTTAGAAGAACCTAAAAAAAAGCAGAACAAGTATGGCTTCTGACAAGGTCTAATAGCTCATTGCCATATTAGAATTATAGCATTTCAAGTGGGCAGAGTAGTGCCCAGCTGAAGGATCTCCAGTTTTGGTCTTGCACCAACACAAAGGTATGGTGTTAGTTGAGTTTGCCAGACCTTTGAGTTCCCAAGATTTCTTCTGTATTTGTTAACTACTTTGCCAGAACTTAAGGCTGTTTTGCTAAGAAAGTAAAGACATACAGAAGTAGGTAACCTTCTTTTTTTTTCAAACACTTTTGACACCTCTTCCTTATGAAGAAGAGCTTTTAGGTTCTCTGTTTCAGAGTAAACTTGCTATTCAGGAGAAGTGCAGAAAAAGCAGTGGAGTCTTCATGAGGACTATTCTTAGAACAAAGTCTAATCTAGTTGACATTGATTTTGAAGGTACTTTTAAGTTGTATTAGATTATGCTTTTAGAAAAGGTTGATGAAGTCCTTTTTTTAGAAGTTGTATAAAAGCACTTACTAAAATTTTATATTTCAATGTGTTTCCTGTTACAGGGTTTTAGACCTTTGTAGAAATGTGAAGGAAAGGATAGTACGAGAATGCAAAGAAAAGGGTGTTCAGTTTGCTCCTCTTTCCACTTGTAGGTAAGCCATGCAATAATTTAAATAATTTTTCTTGAATCATTGTTTAGTAAGACATCTAGTGATGCTATTACAAATACTAGGAGCCTTGACCTTCCTCTTGAACCTCCAAATGGAGTACATGGAAGAGTGGGGAATTCAAGGGATTAGTAGCACTTTGCTTAGGCTTTAAACTCTTGCTTATATGGACAAGAGTCAAGTGTAATGACTTAAGAGCTTCAGCTTTCAAAGCCATAGCACTGAGTTGTTCATGGATTAGGAGCAAAAAGGATAAAAAAAATTTTAAAACAGATGACGTCCCTTTGAATAAGGTAGAAGGTAATCTTATGAATTTTATAATGTCACACAGTGGTTGATTTAATATCATAAAGCTTTGTTTGTAATGCAGTTCTCTTCAACAGGGTGACACAGACTTACGATGCAGGTGCATGCGTCTACTTCTACTTTGCCTTTAACTACAGAGGAATTAGTGATCCTATTCATGTCTATGAACAAATTGAGGTAATGTATAAAGGAACAATAGTCAAAGGAGGAAAAGCTGTATTTTGTTCTGAACCTATTGGCCAAGCTTACTGAATTTTGCAGGAAAGATCTCAAAAGTCTGTTTCTAAAGCTTTGATCATTATCAGTAATAAGAGGTACATGTTAATAGTTCATCAGATAGAGAAAAGACTACCAAGTGACAGTAAATTAATAGTTCTGACTGAAGTACAGAACAGCTTGACTTTAGAGTTTCTTGGATGGCAGAAACTGCAAACCTTAAACCCCAAATCCATGGGAAACTAGTTTGCTTAGTTCCATTATTTACAAAGCTACTTCTGCTTGATACTCAGTCTGTAAAATGCATGGTAAAACTGTCGAGATCATACCTAATTAATAGTGCTGCATGTAGAGAATAAGGAATGGTACTGTCTCATGCCATTTCTGTTAGGCCTACATAAGCACTGTTCTAAGCCCAGTCTGTTAGACCAGTTGTAAGCTGCTTCAGCACTGGCCAAGAGGCTCTGCAATAATTCTGCTGTAACACTTTGGCTGATGAAACGCTGTGCTTACCTAACAGGGGAAACTAATATCCTTGTTACCTTCAAGATGTAATTCCTAGAAGGACTATGGCCAAACTGCTTTTTGTCCTGCCTTCTGGGTCCTAGCTCGAACTTCAACGACAGAAAATTGCTAATAGGACTGTAGAGAAATAGTATTTATAACTGGGATATCATTCTTCTCATGCTTATTCTTTAGAAGGTTCTCTTGAATTTGGCAAGTTAAATGCAAAGTTTTATCTACAAGTGCAGAGGCTTCCATGCTGTTGCATATAGGGCACTGAAGAATGTAATACTTGAGAGTCTATTTAATGAAACTTTACTTATACCTCGATATTACTGTTATTGGAATTAGTTTGTGTGATGACCTGGATGCACATCTTCCAGTGTAGTGACTAAGTTTAACCCAACAAAGTGTGTTTGCTGACCAAGTATGTGTACTCTATGGCAGACTGAAAAAATCTCTTAGCTACAGTTATATATATTATTCCTAAAAAACTACGCTCTTTGAAAAAAAAATGTAGTACTTGGGCTTAGAAAAGCTTTCACTGTTACCCCTTCTAAGCTCTCTAATTACTCAGAAGTGAATGGCAAGGAAGATTCTACAACTCAAACATTGTTAACATAAAAAAACCTAAATTTTATTTTATGCCATAAACTGCACTCATGAAAGGGTTGTCTGTTGTGAAGTACCTCACTGCCTCAACCAGGATCTTGGAGATCTGGGTTGAGATCTGATCTGAATAAGGATCCTGAATCACTCTGAGCCTGTTTTCAGACTTCTTTATTGAGACATAATCGTCTTCCAAATGAGCATCCCAGCCACTGGCCTGTTTTAAGTTTTGGCAAGGGGAAAGTGATCAAGAACATTCTGTTCTTGAGTAATACATTTGTTACAAGAGATGTCATTTGAAATGTCTTGGCTTTGATAATGTTCATTTAGAAGACTCTTACTTACCTTTATCTGCAGGCTTGAACTATAATGTTTGCCTATATAATGTACCCTAATTACTTCAGAAACTTTTCATACACCTCGGTGTATGAGTGCAATAGTAAGCATTTCATGAAATCCAAAGATCTTGTGCAATAGCTGTTGAATAAATACCATATCTTTCAAATTTAGAGGGCTGCTAGAGAAGAAATACTTGCCAATGGAGGAAGTCTTTCACATCATCATGGAGGTAATGTTCTCAGTCTAATATTAGTCTCTTTGATTAAGTATTCATGAGTACATCAAATAGTTTGTAGTAGAACTCTGAAAAATATTTCATGGCATTAACTGATGTTACTGGGGGAGGGTTGGGGGGGAAGGAGATTTCTTGGCATTTTATCTAGAAACTTTTCACTCTTTTTCCAGTTTGATCAGTTTGTCTTAAACAACTTTTATGGACCCTTGTGTAGATATATATTCAGTTACAAAGACTTCAAATGGGAGTTTCACAGTTTGAAGACAGTTTTGTGTCCCTTGGGGCTTTGTGAATGCTCTTAGCCCAAATTCCAGAGCACTTAGGCCAAGTGTCTGAATAAAAGATCCAATGACTTTAAGCTGGACTATGTTGCAATCTACTCTTTGTTGCATAATTAATGTTATGTAAGTGTTGACTTTGCTGGCCTGCTCTCTGGTAAGTTCTAGTTACCTAGTCCCCTCTCTTGGAGTTTGGGGATTACTTGTCCTGTGTTACTGGCATCTTCACAAGGTATTTTGTGCTTTAATATTAAGAACCAATGTTATGTATAAGCCATACTTCCTATACTTGATACTTTACATTTGCTTTTCCCACATACATGGATAGTCTGATTTGATTGCACATACCCTATATAACGCTGTAACCTTGGATGTCAGGAAGACTCGTTGAGAAGTCAGTGTGATTTGTGAAGCTGCCTTCTTTGAAACTGATTATCTTAATGCATTTTGTCTGTCTGCTCTCTTGGGGCATTGCCTGGTCTCAGATAGATATAAGAGCAAAGAAGAAGCGTAATGGTTTAAAACTAGGGAAAAAAAATTGTAATTTTAAAAGCTCTGTGTAGGGGAAAAAACTAAAGGGCAGAAGCTGTGCTTTAAAACATTTCAGTGACTTCCTAGACTTGAAGATTTTAGCTAGGGCTGTTTTCAGGCATCTTGCTTTGTGATGGAAACTGAAATGGACTCTGCTTTATCAGTATCAGGATATTGAAGGATGTGTAGGTTATAACATGAGTGAAAAGGTTTCAGTATTTTTTATTTGATATGCTCTTATGGTCCTCTGATTAAATCTTTAATATGGTGGTGTGGTGGACCTGTCAATTTTCACACACTGGATGTGGAATTACAGCCTTGATCTACTCTCATGCTTTCCCTGCTGTGGCAGCTCTATTTTACTGTGACTAGCATTTCATCCAACTCACATGCAGCTGGAGCTTGTCACACATTTGGATGTATTTGCCCTCACCATATAAAACCTTGCTTACCGCATGTCTTGAACAAGAAAAAAACCAAATTATGTAGCATTTTCAAACTCTTGCATGCTTGAACCTTGTGACTCCACAGCTTTGAAAACTGGGTTTCTGTTTGACTTCATATGCTCCTGTTGTATGCATAACTGCCTCTGATACTGATACATATTTCCACTTTCAGTGGTTTTTTGGCAGTTCATTGTGTTCAATATTCAAGATTAATTTTTTCCACTGCTTAGTAGATGTGGTGCTGAAAATTAGCCTAATATTGTCAGTTTTATTTACTGACCTTCAAGCCTTGTCACTCTTAGCACTGAGTGGTCTATTGTGTGGGGTAAAAGAAAATAGTGGTGCAATTTCCTTTGGTGTTTGTCTTGTAATTGTGATTAATAACAGTTGTTTTCACTATCTGGAAACAGACAGGCCGATTTGTCTGCCTACAATCACACTGTGATAAATGGAGCTATTTTAACTCTGGGTTTGTGTATCAAAGAAAACAGATGTAGTCTGGGACTTGAGGCTATAGGAAATACAAAGCCTGCTTAAGTCAATCTTCATATACTCCTCGAGTGAAGAAATGGTCATATATGACAGTTTGAGTTGTGTAAATGTATAAATTACATTACATCTGGGGCAGTACCAACTGTGCACAGTATGTGCACAGTGAGAACTGAAATCGTGGTACTTTTAACTTTATGAAGAGTAGCTTCAGAAGGACTTTACTGTGGATAAATCTTCCTTTCCCCCACCCCCTATTATAGTTGTCACCCTGCCTTGACTGTGTCCTATGCTTAGAAAGGGCCATTGCACATCTTCAAGCACAGCTTTGATCCTTCTGCTTTTCTGGGCACTGGGTATCTTTAGATTTGAGAGTCATGTAAGGTTGCTAGAGAGCCATAGGTAGTGTTTAGAAACTTAACATTTAAAAAGAAGCATTAGGAATTACAATTTCTTGTAGATACAAGTTTAAGTTCAGATAAATAATTATTCTAATCATTTATGGCAAGCCCTAAAAACACCCATATGATGTGTCCCACTTGAATTTCTCTTGTTATCAAACATGCCTTTTTTTGTATTCATGAAATAATGGGCTGAGGAAGTATTAGTAGGTATGACTGGTGTGTAAATACAACTATAATCCCTGTGGGGTACACCATCAGAAAAGGAGAAGGCTGGATTTGTACCTGATCCCTTTTCATGTTACCAAGCTAAGGAGCCATGTAAAACTAAAGAACAGTGTAAAAAGTAATGATATATTGCTTCCCTTTGAGGGACTGTTTTAACTACAGTTAGTTGCTTAAGGAAACAATTATCAGATTGTGGGGGTGAGGAAAATAGCCCCACTTAGCCACTTAACATAATAGAATTAATTTTCTTCTACTTTCTAGACAACTGATTAGAATAAAGGTTAGCCAGGTAGCCCAGGCTGCACAGGTTTAGCTATAGTATCAGTGGCAGCTTATATAGGAAAAGAAATAAGAAAAAAATCCCACAAGACTAAAAACCAAAACAAAACAAAGAAAAAAACAAACCTTACACCTTATTTGCATTAAATTGCACGTTTGACATTGCAATTCTTTGGCATTAAGAGGCTGTGGCTTAAGCTATATTCTGCAGTAATTAACTCAGACAAACTACAAAATCTGAAATTATAAAGTTTTTATGAGGGGGAGTTGAACACATTCTTTTCTCTTCTACACAGAGGAAAAATAAAATCTTTTACCCTTAGGTTAAGCATACTAGAGCTTGCTCTACTCATTAGAATGAGTTGAAACTGATACATTTGTTAGACATGGAGTAACCTCATGTGAAATAATACAATAACACAGTTGTATTTTCCTCCTTGGTCTGTTGAAAGTTTTAATAGAATAGTCATCTTCAGTGCCTTTTCAAAAAAATAAAAATAAAAAAGGAAAGGACCTCCTGATTCATCAATACCAAACTTGAAAGTATTTCAGCTGTTAAGATACCAAGTGAAAATATGCAGTGTTGTGGTGGTGGTCTTAATTATGCAGTAGACTTGGTGTACACTGGTCCAATATACTGCAGTGCTGCCATGTTTTACATTACTGCACTGATGTTTCTCACTATTGCAGAGTTCTCCCTGGAAAAGTCACTCACACTGGCTCTTACACAGGCAGCATGTTAAGCAGTTTATAAGGGCAGAGAGCTGCTTTCTGGAGGCACAGCTAGCTTCAGCAAGAGCAACAGTTGGATCAGCCTCATCCTTCTTAGGACCTGTCACTGCTGCTCCTTTTGCAAAGCTGTTGTTATGCAGTAACTGTCTCTTCAAGCTGAAAAGGCTGGAGCAGAGGAAGTCCAGAGCCATGTGCAGGGCCACCAGAACCTATTTCCACTGGGACCACACAGTGCTATAAATCCGTTCTGCATGGGTGTAGAGTAATTCCTGGAATCAATCAGCTACATGAAAGCTTTCCTTCCAAAACTGTTCACGTGTGGCCTGGTACTTCATGTTCCAAAACTGAGAAAACCAATTGCTGCCTGCTGTTTGCTCACTCCATTTTTTGCAGCCAGACATTCTGTGGCCATCCAGGTGCATTTTCAAAGATGCACAAGTGAAAAAGGGCATGGAAAGAAGAACAACTTTTCCAATGAAACCAATATGGAACAGCAGGTGTCAGAGCTGGGGAAAAATTACTTAGCCAGTTCACGTATTTCTCTTTCGTATGTGGACTAGAATGATTGATAGATAAAAACGTAAAAATAAACTTGGGTGTTGGACTGTCTTCAGAGTTGCTACTGTGCAAGCTCCTTGCCTTTCTGATCTGAAGTACCTTGTGAGAAGTAGGGTCCCTGCCATGCTGTGGGGTTTGGCCTTGGTGCAATAGCCTGGGGTTCACATTGGAGATTTCTGGCTTCCTGGCAGTGAATGTTTTAAGGCTCTGTTAGATTGCTCAGCACACCTCAGAACAGGCCACTTGCCACCTGTAAAACTTGAAAACTAACTCTCTTGTACCTCATCTTGGATACATAGGATCACTGAATCACAGAATGGGGAAGGTTGCAGGGGGCCACAGTGGGTCATTTCATCCAGTTTCCCTGCTCAGACAGGGCCATGCTGGAGCACCATTGCAGAGGGTTGTGTCCAGAGGGTTCTTGAATACCTCCAGTGAGAGACTCCACACCCTCTCTGGACACCTGCATAGCAAAGAAATTATTCCTCATGCTTAGATGGAATTTCCTGTGTCCATTGCCTCTTGTACTTTTGCTTGGTACCACCAAGCAGAGCCTGGCTCCATCCTCTTGCCACCCTCCCTTCAGATGTAAGATTTAAGTGTCTTTAGAGGAAGAACATGCAAGAAGGAAGGGCTGTGTTTGCAGTTGGGGCACAAGGATTGTGCATGTGATGGTTGTGTGTAGCTGAGTGGACAAGTAGTAACTTGCTGTGCTCAGCTACTACAAATACATTGTTAATAATGTTATTATGATGTAGCATATAGAATCAGGTGACTTTGATCTCATTTTTTAATTGTGGAAACTATGCTGTGCTGAAAGCCTGTAAGTGGTAGATGCTTGTATCAGTTCTGGTTTTGTGCACTGTCTCCTGTCAGTTCTAGATAAATGCCATCATGTAGGGCTAAAACTGAAAAGTCTACTTTCTCTGGGCTAGAAGTTGGAAGTTGGTTCTCTGTAGTCTGTGATAAGATCAGGCTTAACTGAGATCTTAGGGAAGTTAAGCCTTGAGCACAAAGCTGCTCTTTAGCTAGGCTTACAGTATAGGTAAGCAACTTTGTCACTTGGAATTATTTTCATGTTCACACTAACATCTCTTATGGCATGTTCTTCCTCTTTTTTTCTTCTCATACTTGAAGCCATTTGGGTTGTCCTGTGGAGGAGAAGGACCAGAAAACGTATAGCACAGCACTAACCTGAAGTGAAACAGTATATAAATGACCTTTCTAAGTGCTGCTCTCATTTTCACATTAAATGGTCCATCCATTTAATCTGATAGACCAGCTTAGAATTAGGAGAGATTGTTTCAAAGCTTTTTAATCCCAATGTGAAAACTTCAGTAGTTGAAAACTCCCTGTATATTTTATTGACATGAACAGTAGGAGCAGGGAATCAACTTCGCTGTTATCAAGGGGTTAAAATCTTTTTGTTGAGCATGTTTGTGAAGGACTGCTGATAACTGTAGTACAGCTTTTTTTTCTTTCCAGTTCACTAATCAGATGTATGTTAGATTTATTATTGCAAAAGTATAAACCATAGAAAATTTGACAAGATAGATGTGTAAATTATCACTTTGACAGAACTAATGATGCACTCCAAGCACCTTCTGTTTTCCAGCACTTGGTGAGCAACTTCATTAAATATGCAACGACTGTTTGGTGCTGCTCAGACACTAGTTCAGTTCCTTGTGGAATTGCATTATTACTGGAGGTGTAAAAGAGGCAGGCATGCTAGCTGTTGGGCATCCTGCTGTGATTCTAATGTGCTCCATCTTGTTGGAGCAGTTGTTTGCAGTCTTTTCAGGACAATTACATCCATAACCACAGAACACACTCACTGAAACTATATTACAGATAACAGTTGAGAATAGTAATGACTGTTCTTCAGCTGCTTGTGTAAGAGCCAGTGTGAGTGACTTGAGGGGATGGTCAAGCCACATCCACAATTCAGGTGTTTTGTAGTTGTATTAAAGTTTTAACAGATAGAATTCAGCCACGTCAGACAGTCACATCACAGTGACAGTGTATTCACAGATGGGGATTCTTTCTTGAGCTGGGGTTGCAAAATACAGCCAGGGCTCCTACCACATGACAGATTCTTTTGTCCTTCAGTTGTGATCTTTGATCTTGACACACATGCTGCTAATAGTCATTTTCTAGCAAACTGCAAATTTCATTCTGTCTCAGATTATTTGCTTTTTCTGTTGGCATTGTGACTGGCTCATATTCCTTAAGGTATAAACAAATGTACTCTGCTCTCCAGAGGTGTCCCTGTAATTTATTATTCTGATGACAGTTTGATGGTTAACCTGAAACAGGGTACAAAAGATGGCTTGAATTTAGCTTCAGATACTCCTAAAGCTTCTGTCTCTCAAACCTTTACTATGTCTTATCATTACTGATGAATGGATTGTGTTTCAGGCTGACAAGTTAAATGCCAGAGTGTGTTTAATGAAAAAAATGTCCTCAGTTTTGAATGATCTGTTAATCAGAGTTGATGATTTGGTTAATTAGCATGTGAACACTTGGCCATTTAGCAGGACTGTTGTGGGAATTTGGTGAAATGATTGTTTCAGCTTTGTTTGTACTCGGTATATGTTGTGAATAGCCATTTTTACATGGGAAGCAAAGCCCTTGTGTAATGGTATTGAGCAATTACCAGCCAGTATAGAAGTTTTTAAATGAAACATTAAGCCTTCTTCATAGAAACATTTTTTTGCTATTTAAACCAATACTGCTTTAAGGTTGATTGAGTTATGTTTTCACTTTAAAGTAATCAAGAAGTGTGAGGTTCTGCTTTTTAGTAATCTCCTCTACAGTTTCCAACTTAAAATTAGTTTGTGGCTTTTTAAAACTTACTGCTGAATCCTTGTCTTAATAGAACATGTGATTTCAGCCTAGGCTTCATCTAAATTTCATAGTTTCTAAAGAAAGTAGACAGTGTGGAACACAGTCTTCCTCTGGGAGTATGCTGAGCTTAATGAGCTTGATAGTCTGGTGGGCTCAATAAATCAAATAAAGCAAAACATTTCTCATTTTTGAATAAAAGCATTTATCACACAGTGTTTATTCATTCATGGTCACAAGATTGATTGGCTCCTAGAATCCTGCTATATATTGAAACACTTTGTTTTTGTTTTTCCAGTAGGCAAATTGCGGAAGCGCTGGATGAAGGAGAGCATCTCTGATGTTGGCTTGGGAATGCTGAGATCTGTTAAAGAATATGTGGACCCCAATAACATCTTTGGAAACAAAAACCTTTTATAAAGCCCTGCACAAATTATGTACTAAAAATTTAAAATTACTGTTAAAATTCCTCCATTTTCATTGTATTGATATCCCAGTAATCAAATATAACGTAGACTAAAAACTAGTAACTTACATTGATTTTTTGCTACTCCCTTCCCCCTTCCCCCAATAAAGTGCAAACATCACTGTTAATGTTTATGGACTTTTACTTAACAATGTTCCAACCTACTACTGGGCACAAAGTACCAACCAGGAAATGCAAATTTGGGGTTCCAATTTGGGCTAGGCAGCAGAGCTGACAGTATTTTCAGTGCTGGATACTGCCAGATGTTTCTTACTTAAAGCATCCCCCACAAGGAGGACAAAGACTGACAACAGTGTTTTCTACAGAAGCAGCTGCACAGCCCAGCCTCTTGCTAAAGGAAAGCTGCTGAGAGACAGATGAGAACACCAAGGAGTACCTCCCTGTACTGGATTAAGTATGTAACAGACTCGTAACCAGCAAATACTTAGAGTACATATGTAGGCTTTCATCAAAAGAGAAAGTGTAAGTCAAACTACTAAAAATTCAGTAGTTTCTCACTTCTCTTACTACCAGTAAATCTTACACAATTGAGCTGCTCTGAGTTGTATTTGCATTGCTGGGATAATCTTAAATTAATTGTAGGTCAGTCACTAAGTTTTGTACAATGGACGTTTCTCACTGTATGTTGAAAACAGGTTTGTAACAAAACTTCGTGTTCATCTGTACTTCAGTCCTAGTGTGTATGGGTTTTGTTCCTGTTGTGTTTGTTTTGCACAGATGCAAAATACCTTTTTCAGTTATTCAAATGAAACTGCCCAGCACTGTCTTTTGAAACAGTCACAACAGTTTAATAAAACACTTAAATGGACAACCTACTGTCATCCTGGAAGTGAGATTTCCCCTTTAAGTTTTGTACAGTTTCCTATGGCCTTTATGAATCATTTATTTACTTCACAACTAGCCACAATTTTAATTGTCCATTGAACTTTATGAAAATGAAATATTTTCTTGATCAGTATCATGTGAGAGTAAGCATTTTTACATTGAAACTTGAATCTTAATCAGTAAAATAAAATATTTGTCAATACTCATGATCCATTTTTAAGGCGGGTTCTTTCTTAAAGCAAATTATCCAACTTTTTGATAATTAATATATATGCATAAGATAGAAAAAATACAGACTATCCTTTGAGAACACTGTCTCTAGTCAACTGCTTCACAGCTCTGTAGTGTCAGTTTGGACACCTTTTGTATTGGTAGTGCCCTTAATGAGGAGAAAATGATAAATTGCATTTTTGTTTTTAAACTATTTTAGAATACTCTAATTAGCTTTCAGTTTTGGTAATATACCAAAAAGAGTATAAAATGCTTGAAAAAATACTGCAAATTAGACAACTCCGAACTTATTTTAAGATTAATTTCAATGCTACAATTCAAATGATTGAAAAACATGGACATTCAAACCATGACTTTAAACTGCATGCTGTAAAGGTGAAGAAAACTATTTTATGATTTTCAGGTCATAAGATAGAATGTTAATGGGATATTTGTAATGCAGCTGGGTTTACTTTGAGTGGTCTTTATTTCACAACATTTCAATATAAAAACCTATTATTTTTCCTGTCCCTGGAGTTTGTATTTCAGCAGTAACCAAAACAGTAGGTGTAGTGTGTTGCAGGGAACTGAGCCTTGGCACCGTGGCTAAGTGTTCCTTAAGTACACAGAGGTGTCTCAGTCTGCACCAGGTGCTGCAGGGATGTCTCACCTCAGCTGCTCGTGGGTGACTCCCTGGCCACGGCTGGTGTCTTGCTGATGGTGACTTGTGTCACTCCCCAGTGGAGACCTTTCTAGGAGCTGGGAAATATGAAGGGTGTTTATGTGCCTCAATGAAAGTTTGTGTAACTATGAAGAATTAATTTTGAAGGAAAGCATGTGAAGAAGCTTTTTTTGCAGAATGACAGCACAAAGAGTAGAACAAGTAGTCGTAGCTTAGTAATACTGATCTCTTAAAATTTTGACTAAAGTACAACACAGCTCTACAACATCCTTCCCATTTTTTAATCTTCTGACTATGGTTTCCTCATCTTTTTTTGTATTGAAAGTACACAGGTAAAAACTCCTTATACTCTCTAACCTTTAAATAGCCACTGACTTCTGAAGTGATTTAAAATGCAGTAAAGATTTTTACTGTATGTCACTTGTCCTATGGGAGGGTGAAATAACAGGGTCCCAAAGCACCATCACTGGATAGCTCTGAGGAAAAGATTAGCTCCAAATGTAATGAATATTGCTGTCTTCCTAAATCCTATCTTATGAACTGGTCAGAGCTTAGTTGAAACTGCAGTTGAAACATATGTATTACTGTCTTTTAATTTCACATTACATGTTTTGTATTTTCATTAGCAATGCAAGTTCAGAAGACCTAGATAGTGATCATTCACCATTTAAACAAAGTCTTGTTTCTCTAATACCAGAGTCTTCCACCACTCTTCCTTCTGTACGCTCTACTTTCTTTCTACAGACTTCACTTCCCGTAGCTGCAGCCTGTTCAGAGATGGAGTTTGATCTATTCAGGTTATAGTGCTGATGCATAACACAACTTTTGCATTTGCTTGACTATTTTGACCATATGTAAGTTACAAACAGTTTTAATTAAGCTTGTAATGACCTCCAATTACATAGCTTCAGCTCCCTTTGAAGGAGGAAAGGTGCAGAGTGTGACTGTGGCTTGACTGTAAAATATGTTTACATTAGAGAGATCTTTATAGAAGTTTGGAGGGAAAAGAAGCAAATCTCTTAAAAGCTGATCCAGGATCTAAATCTTACAGTCAAAGAAAAACATGTCTTGATTTGACTTACAATATAATGGCTAAGTTAAAGATGTCATCTTTGCCTTACAGCTGTGAACAGAGGCCAGGCCAAATACTTCTTCCGTAGCAATGTTAATTAACTGAAACCAATTTCAAAGGCAGGGATACATTAGCACTGAAATCCAGAAAACACAAATTGCTTCTCAGTCTTGGAAATGTATGTTTATCAAGGTTGTAAGTTAATTTTCTGCAAATAAAGCCAAACAGTGTTTGTCATTTTAGTGTGAGATTAACTGTAAAGCTTCAGTTGTAATGTTAAGAGATTACAGAACCGTATATTATTAATAAAAAGAAAATCAGCCTAAACCAGTATGTGTTTTTTGTGATGAAACTAATCAACTATATTCTACTAACTTGTCATATTGCTTAATTTTAATTTGGTGATGAACTCTTACCTAAGGAAAACTATTAGGAAAGCTTTGACACCTACTGGGAGAGAAGAGACTGAATTTATAAATGCATGCTAATAGGAGCTCTACTTTTGTGTCCCATGTAAAGCACAACAGGAAAGAGAATTTCAGGGAAGGAAAGGCACACCACCACCAGGCTATTTATTTGAGATTTTCACCTCTTTGGTGAGGGCAGGATTAGGACCCTGTTCAGCTGCTATTTAAAAGTTCTTTCAATATAATACAGAAGCAGACCTTGTCTTACTTAGCTTTCCCATATTTCAAAGCCCTGTTGTATTAAGCTGTTGCTATAGGTATATAATTTCCTGCTGCTGTGCTCATCTCTCATGTAAAACCACCTTGTTACAGGTCCTGGAATCTGTTAAAGTTCTGCGTGCAGCAATGTATCACGTGTGAGCAGAAGCAATATTTCTCAGTTACCTGCACCATTGCTATAAAGACTTGGTGCCTTTTAAACTAAACTGGCTGAAATCACATGTTGCTTTAAAGAAATGTTGCATTGTCTTGTGTTAGCACCGTTATTCAGTCTTAACACATTGCACAAAACCTGCAAAAGTCACAGTATGCAGGGGACAGAAGAACTAATGACATGGTTCACCACGTAGAACTGTGACAATTGCTCAGTATTATCCAATTTTTTGTGTGTGCTTGCTTACAGGAAGAAGACCACCTTTCATCAAGCATTTTATTTGTGTTTTCCTTTTATTAACAGCATTAAAATACAGTATTTTTACTTGGATCCAGTGAGTCTCAATCTGAAGGAGATTTTAGATGATGATATATATGTCTCAGGATGACAGCCAGACCCCATCAGTGTTCTCTTTGTTTGAAATACATAAATTTTATAAAAAGTTGGATCTGAACTCGCAGCTGTGTAAATACCACAGGCTCACTGTTTATGGTTTTATAATCCCAACACTGACTTTGAATTCCACATTACCTTTAACATAAATTGATGTCTTTCCTCAGGCTCTCTATGGAGACCAGAATTGGCAGGTGGCTGCTTTTTTCCATGTCAGCTTTAGGGTCTGCTTTGCCCAAAGGGGAGAGGTGGTCAAAAATACTGTTCAAAGATGTTTGCTGTGCTGTCTTCTGAAAAATACTAGTGCTGTTAGTTTGAAATGAAAGATTCCATTTCAGAAATGGGGCTATGGTATTTTAAATTGTACTGTTATTTGCACTATTTAACAATACCAGTTGCCTTAATATGTTCCTTCACTGAAATGCTGTGAAATGTTTCATTTATGAATTTGTTTTTGCACTTTGGGAAAAAAAAAAGCATTGATCTCTTCATGGGAAACTTTATGAATATTTCATTTTGATTTATTTAGAATAAATCTAAATTTCAATTGACTGTTCATAATTTCCAGTATAACATTCATATCTGAATAGCACTCTGCCTGTTCCCACCTTCATGGTAGTAGTAATGTAGTAGTATTGCCTCCTCCCAAAATGGGGACCATAGCAGCTTTTACAATAATGTATTTTTTGTAGTACTGTAAAGTATCATATCAGCCTTCTAAAGGATAAAACAGAAATGTTGACCACAGCAGTGGATTTGTGTGTGCTAAAAGATGATGGACAAAATTCAATGATGTGACTAATCATGTGAAGTTTAAGGTGATGCTTAAAAACTTGAGATCAAATTAGTAAATAAGTGAAAAATGCTTTTTGTTTAAAAATGATAGTTTAAAACTCTATTTTTAAATTATGAAGAATGTAAAATGATTGTCCCAACTCTGCTGTTCAATATCATGGGGCTTGTCTGAGTGTGACTGACTTCCCACAATGCTTCTATATAACGAAATACAAGATGGATGGTCTCCAGACAAGGTCATGATACAGCTGCTCCCATTCCAGGCTGCTGGAAGGGCTTGGCTCTGTTCCCATGAGTGACAGGGACAGTGAGCGTGTGGATATCCAGCGCTGCCATTGCATCAGTCAGTGCTGGCTCAGCAACACGATACTCTAAAAGTTTTTAAAGACAAGCAGTATCGCTGATGGTACGTACTCAAATTAAGTTGGCAAATACCGAAAATATAAAAGGGCAATTTGGTAAGTTCAGTTCTTGACTAGACTCAGTCCTGAGGCTGTGGTAGTAATGAGACGGTACAAGCCCCGCCGCTGACCTTCCTCCCTCGCAGCCCGTGGCAGCAGCGGCGTTTCCTGTCTCGCTCTGTTCCTGCCGCCGCAGAGCAGGAAATCCTGACTGCCCAGAGGCCAGGCTTAAAACCCCTTCTGAAACATGAAGTGACACACATGCTCACCTAGCAAATACATAGCAGCTGGGTAAATACATCTAGAGATGAGGCCATAAAGCTGCTTATTAAGGAAAGTAAATCTGGCTAATGTTAGAAAGCAAGATGTGGGTGAGCTGAATGCAATACTTTGATAAGTGGGTAAGCCGCAAGGCAAATTTACCTTCTTAGTACTGTTGCTTCTAGAAGTACAAGGCAACACTGTTCTTTCAGTCAAGTTTTTTTTTTTTTTTTTTTTTTTTAAGATTTGCATTTAAAAATGAAGGTTTTGTCTTTCTCTGTTCAGGCTTGTAACTGTATTGTACCTAAATTCTCAGCTGTGTTCAGTTTTACAGGTTAGCACATTCTAGTGCAGGAAGATGAAGAATAGAAGCTGCTGGCTTCCTTGAAATGGCGTCAGAGCTCAGTTTATTCATGAAGAAGTGTCTCGAAGTTATGGATTGTGATTGGTAGCCTTCTCCTGAAGAGGTGAGATCCCTTTAAAGCACAGCATTGAAAACAGTCTGCAGAGAACAAAACGAAGCTGTGAAAAGGGACTGGGGAGAGACAAGGGAGGATGTCGCTGTAGCTTTACAAGGGTGGAGCACGTCCGTGTTGTTACCCAGCATGTGGCTGAGGGAGCGGGGTTTACTGTCTTGGATGGAGATGAGTGACAGCTGCCCAAGGGGCAGTGGAGAAAGGCTCTCGAGAAGGTCCTTACTCCTGTGCAGTGCAGAGGTTTAGCACCACACCCTGGAACACAGAGGCTGTCCCCCTGCAAAGCTTCAGCAGGCAGCACAGCCCACCAGCATGCTGAATAAAAACTTCTTTGTACAACTTCACCTGGCTGTTGCATGACTTACTGCTAATGAAATCATGATCAGGAGGCAAAGAGAATTGCTAATGAGGAAAACGGAGCAAGGGCAGTGCAAGCCAGTGCCTTATGTGTATGGCTAAATTACAGTGAAATGAACATCTGGCAGAAACAGCCAGGCAGAAGGGAGCTGGTTACTATAGAGAAATGATAAATTTCAGATGGTAACAAATCTGCTGCCTTGGTTACAATTTAGTACGTTTTTAAGGCTGATGAGAGGGAATCACCATCTCTTCGTTTGCAGACCTGTGTGCTGCTCTGCACACATGAATAAAACATAATTTTTTTCCTGTTCTTTTCAGTAGTTCATGTAAGACTCTCGTGCATATCAGGGCTCGAGTAGGTGTTTACAGCTGAGCCTTTGTGGGCTGCCTGCTCAGCCATGCTTCAGCGCTTTGGGTCCTTCCTCCTCACCTCTGTCACTGCATGATTTACATTACTAAAACCAAAATTATCCTTGTTGCTGTTGCAGAAAGCATAGGCTGATTCTCCCTTAAAAAAAAAAAAAAAAAAAAAAAAAAAGAAGAAGAAGAAAGAAGAGCAGTAGGGTCACTAGTTTTCTTTTGTTTAAAACCACGTGCTGATATGCTACAGCTGTACACCAGTCAGAGCAAAGTTAAAACCAGCTGTGATTAGTTGGGTAGGGAACCTTGTGAATGCCACATTAGAGATGAGTTAGCAATTGCAAGGACACTGTAGCAATGAGCAAGACCGTCAGCAGCCAGAGAACAAGTACCCACCGCTGAAATTAAATGCAGAGTCCCTGAGGGGGAGCCGAGCAGGTTTATGAACACAGGGACTAGTGTCCAGAATCAGTCGTGCTTGCATCTCTTCCCCCCTGCATGCAGAGCCACGTGTTCCGTGTTGAATCCTGGCTTCTCACGTTGTAAGCATGACGTTGTGCTTCTACTGAGTCTGAAGGATGAGATTTGCTTATGGCTTGCACATAAACTCTTCAGAAACAGGATGTTTGTGTGTGCTGACTTCACAGGAACATGGCTGGGGAGTCACATGCCAAAACAGCAGAGGTTTGCTGATCTCCTGCCAGGCTAGGCTGTGTGGGTGTGGGACACACGGAGTGTTTAGCTGCCTCACAAGGGCTGTGTTCTCATTTTCTGCATGTGCAGACTCCTGCCATTTTATCCCAAATATACTCTTCTTGTTCTGGCTGTGTGTATTCTAGTCCTGAGAGAGGCAGCTTTGTCCTTCACATGATTTCCAGCCCTGCCCGAGCAAATCTCACCTACCTTGGTCATGGCATGCGTCACCATATGCGCCCCACTGCCCCGTCCTGGCAGCCACTGGGGGACAACTCTTTCTTGAGGTGAGCGGATGGTTAAACTAAGGCGAAAAGAGGTCCCAACCCGCTGCAGTTTGAAAAGCTGTTTGGCCATTTCCGCCCAATCTGTCCCCATCCCTAATGACAACGCCAGGTCTCAGCTGTGTGCTGGCGCCAGGCCCAGGGCGGGTGGCGGTTCCTCCCCTGGGCCGCGGGCACTGTGCCCGCTCCGGACCGTGTGAGGGGCGGCTGCGCCCCGGAGCCGCGGCTCGCCACAGGGCAGCGCTGCCCCCTCAGCGGGCAGGCCCGGCCGGCTCTCCTCCGCCAGGTGAGAGCACACGTTTATGAGGAGGCTGGTGATTGTTTAGCCTCCATGGCCGCGTACTGATAGCGCCACGATGGCTTGGAAGCGATGGCTAGTGCGGGTCGGGGATGGAGGTCGGCGGTGGGGCCGCTCGTGGCTGGACAGGGTGCCTGGAGGAAGCCCTGCGGTCCCAGAGGCTCGGAGGTGATGGCAGAACAGCGAAAGCTCCCCTCCCTGTGCCAAGATGAAGCTGCACGAGGTACCCCCTCGGAGAGGGACTCCTTGTTCCAGGGCTGGGAGAGCCAGGCGCTCCTGGAGAATGGGGAACCCTGAGCGTGGCTGTGTGCAGCCCAGTCTCCCCCAAGGTGCATCAGTGCCCCCCTGGGCATCTCTTGGCGTTTGCTTGTGTTTCAGATGTGTTGAGGCAGCGTTTAAATAAGAGACCTGTGAGTCCCCAGTGGCTTAAAGAGGCAATTTCACTTCTGTGCAGTTGTATTAGTTACTTCTAGTAATCATTCGGCAAGTCATGTTGTGCCCTTGTTTATAAGCAGCCAGCCCACGTGTATCCAACCCGGCTTTGCTAATGTGTGTTGAATGAGCTTGAGGTCAGCAACTGCTCAGCTGTGGAGCAAGGCCAGTAATTGATATCTGCCTTTGTGCTCTGAAATCACTTGGCAATTTTCTGTTAAAAGAAGCATAATTCAAATTTTGCTTGGTATTCTAGGCTTCTGAAAGCAGGAGGCTTCTCTGGTGCTGCTTGTGTATTATGTATTCTGGGTTTGGCCTCTTGTCTGCCACTGCTGTTGACTTTGAAATGTGACTGTGAAATGTCGATGCATTTGTTTAACAGTTTCAGCTGTAAAAAAATGGCTCAATTTCCATCTGCTACTTTTTCAAAACAATACATACGAAAAAATGAAAGACAAAATCATTCCTCTACAGTGGAAGCTACAATTGAATTAACCACTGTATTACAGTGACTTGAGTATAACCTGACTGTAAAACTTCCCAGCTGCTCTAGCTCTTTTCCTGTCAGAAGGTTGGTCATAGAATAAATTAAGAGTACAGAACTGAAACCAAGATGTGAAATTAAACTTTTATTAAAGTAAATCAGGTCCTGGATTTATTTTAAAGAGTGAGGCAATAAAAGTGAACATATAAAAATTGCAATTTAAAATAATGTACATTCTTTTTATGCCATTTCTCTGTTTTCAATTTTATTGGTACAATGGAATTATATATATTGAAGTTGCAGACCAGTGTTTTTCCAACTGTGATGGTGCGTTTGATGACTTTCACTTTTGGGGTGCCATGGAGAAAGGAGAGGAAATGTAGTGGAAAAGGGAAACCACAGAGAGCTCATTAAAGCTCCTTGGTCTGCCACCACCTGGCACCAATGCAATGTAGGGTAGCCCAGCAGTCTCCTCACTTTACTCCAGGGAAGAAAGCCTTGAACTGAGTGTCCCACACCTCCCAGGCCTCCCTAGCCCTCAGAGGAGGCAGCTGCCTCAGCTGTGGGATCTCCACCTCTGTCCTGCAGATGGGTGGTGGCACAGCCCCCTCCAGGTGTTCTGCACCGGGCACAGGGGCAAGAGGAAAAAAGGGACCACTGCATGGGCAAGGATGCTGTCTGCTGGCACTGAGGCTGTTGAGCTATTAATTAATCAAAACTTCTTAGTTAAATAATGGTAGTGTCCAGAGCACAGTTTCTCTGGACTTCAACAGCAATTGTAGCAGGAGTGATTCGGATTCTACTGAATTGCTTTTCCTGTTGATATCATTGATGCGTATTGCTTAACTTCACTGAAGGGGAAGTCTTCCCTCTTGCTTCAGGACCTGCTGGGGTAAGGAGGGAGAACCCTTATTTCCTTTCTGGATTCTTCTGAACTTTATTATCTTTGCACTGAAGAAACTGTAATTGCTGTAAAAGGGCATTTCCCAGTGTGTTCTGTGAGGAAAGCTGGAGGACAGGGATGAGCAGGTGTGTATGTGGGCAGGATGCATTTCAAAAAGCAGGTCAGGATGTACCCAGAAAGGATGTTGTGTTTGCCATGGATGTAAAAGGAGGAATCATCTGGGTGGAATAGAAAAATTACTTCAGAAAAAGTGTTTAACTCTGTTTGCTTAATTTACTTATTCTCTGTCTCCACCCCATTTATTTGTAGGAGTGTGGGCTCAGTCCTGCAATTACCAAGTCCCTACAATTACCATTGTTTTTGAAGACACACTAATTGTAATGGATCAAGCCCACACATCACAATCAGTCCAAAAGGCTACTCTGCATCTATAGTGGTGCCATCCACAGGTGGCTAGCAAGGTTAGTCACCTCTTTCATAGGTACAAGGGTTGCTTTCAAGCACAAAAATCAAATTTTCACTTCTTTGCAACTGAATATTGCCCTATTACTATTACTGTACCCTATTTACTGCTGGCAAAGACTGCAGGAGCAGTGCATTTGAAGGCCTCAGATCAGGTTTGCTCAATGTGGATATAACACTGCACTCCTCTCAGTTTGTTGTGCACGTTACATCATTGTTCTTTGGATGATAGGAACATTGGCTGGGTGTACAAAGGCAAGGTCATGCAGATATTTTCATGCAGGACAACATCTTCCTTTGTTGTTGGTTCTTTTGGCATTTAATACATTCAAATAAAGCAATTTATCTATTTTGACCAGTTTATAAAGCTGGAGAGAAATAGTTTAGGTTATTTCAACTGGACAAAAGATGAGATATATAATAAAGTGTCCTGAGTAAGAACTGTCTGCTCTGGAGCACTCAGGATTCATCAGCTGGAAAATGAACCTGTGTAGGCTCTTCTCTCCTCAGATCTGGGATAAACTCTGTACTTTGTGGTGTTCTTCGATCACATCAAGGTAGTTTACACAGAGACATTAACCCTGTATAAATAAACTAGAGAATGAACTACAACACAATTGATGCAGTACTGAAGATAATCTATATTAATTCTCTGTGTGGATAAAATGCTAAATCATCTGTTCTGGAGCTATTGTTTCTCAAAAATTGCAAAGCCCAGCACCTACAAAACCCAGGCCTACAAAGCTCGTGTTTTCCTCTGACATCTGAGAATAGACAAGGTTATTATTTTGATGACTGGATGCCACTCTTATTTGCCCTACTGCCACTGCCTTCTGGCCCTTGTCCTTTGGAATGGGAGAGATGCAAAGGATCTGTGGGCTGCAGTGCTGGGGCAGAACAGAGGGGGCTAAAGCTCTTGTGGTTTCTCTGCTCTTACCAGTGTATTGCCATCTGGAAATCACTGAGGGAGCCTGTTAATTCAATTTTATTACTGTATATTTTAAAGACTGTCAAAAAAGTTCAGGGCTTTGGCACAGGTCTTCATTTTAGTTTAGTCTAAATCAAAATAAATAATAAAATCCTCATGAAGATGTACAGGCACCGTGAGATACTTATCCAACCTGACACGATGAAAAAATAAACTAATAATGTTTTATAGGCTCATGAAAAAAATATTTACTTACCTCATATGACTATGCCAATAAAGTTTAAACAGATTAAAAACTAAGACAGATGCCAATGATCATACCGTATGAAAAAAAAAGAAGGAAAGGCAATTATGTCAAATTTAAGCTCACTAAATCTGATTTAAATATATTGATCTCTAAGTGTGACATATTGATTCTCTTATAAGACCAAGAAATTTCAGTATACATTTGGCAAATCCATTGAGACAGCTGAAGAAAAATGGTACAAATGTACACTGGGTAAGATTTTGGACTGGAATATGTGGTTTGGGAATCTAACTAAGCTTGAAATCAGGCTATTTTGGGCTGTGCAGTTCTGTTTGTAAAGGTGCATGTGAGCTGGCAGTGGCTATTTGGGAGAGCTCTGCAGGGACACGGGGCACTCACAAAGTCAGCGTGTGGACCCAGCTGCCATAGTGAGCACAGCAACATTGGAGTGTTCAAGTATTCCAAGGGTTTGCCCAGGAAGTACAAATGTCTAGGAAAATTGGAGGACATCAGCAAACTCTGCCTGGCACGGTATTACAGAATTACAGAATTGATTAGGCTGGAAAAGAAAAGACCTCTGAGATTGAGTCCAACCTATGACCAACCACCACTATGACCTCTGTCAACTACACCATGGGACTGAGTGCCACATCCAGTCTTTCTTAAACACCTCCAGGGACAATTACTTCATCACCTCCCTGGGCAGCCCATTCCAATATCTGACCATCTTTTCTGTGAAGAATTTCTTCCTAATGTCCAGCCTAAACCTCCCACAGCTGAAGCCTATGTCCTGTTGCTGTTTGCCTGGGAGAAGAGCCTGACCCCCACCTGGCTCCCACCTCCTTCCAGGAAGAAGAGAGTGATAAGGTCATCCCTGAGACTCCTCCAGGCTAGGGAACCCCAACTCCCTCAGCTGCTCCTCGTAGGACTTGTGCTCCACATCCTTCACCAGCTTTGTTGCCTTTCTCTGGACAAAGTCACAAAGTCCATGCTGCCAGAAACAACCAGTTTGGGTTGTGTATGTGTTCCTTAGATGGGAAGTTCTTTTGGCACAGAGCTGCACTTCTGCTGTGATTTGCATCCCCTGCTAAAAAACAGACTGGTAGCTCTGACACTAGGAAACTTTGGGATCAAAATGTACCTCATGGATAGCTTCACAATGAAAACACATTTCTGAGGCAGAAATTTCCCCTTCCCATCCTTTTTTTTTTTCATTTTAATTCAGACCAGCAAACCAGCTTGTAAAACAATATGTAAAGAACAGCCTACCATTTCTACCCATGGGAGATCTGTAGCTGGATTTTATTCTTTTTGAAATCAGATTTGAAAATATCTAAGCTGCCATGAGTGTGATGGAGATTAACTGCTATGCAAAATATCTGCTTTCAGAGAAGTGCTGACCAGAGCTCAGCAAGAATAAAAGGTGCAAGATCTGTTGTGTGATACAAATCTTTTGTGAAAAGACTGTCAGTGCTTATGTGTTACTGCTGTTTATTTTTTTAACCTCTTTTCTTTCCTTAGAAACAAAGACACAAATGATCACAATATACACTAATGTACTGCAAACCAGTCCATTGTCTGAGAGTGTCTGGAGTAGAGTCCTGCTTGGTGGGCTCTGGGCCACTCCTATGGGTCCATACTGTGGTGGTTCAGGGTGCCATATGAGCCTCTAAGTCCTCCCTCTCCTTCACACGCATGTATCTATTTTCTAATGCACCACCCTGGACTAAAGTGGGTATTTCTGGTCCCTTTCTCAGATGTACCCTCTCCTGCAAGTGTTATATGACTGTGTAGCTTGGCCTGTTTGCTTCCTGAGCTGCTTTTAGAAAAACTCCAACTTTTTTATTTGGAAAGCTACAACTGGAGCTACAGGAAAAGCTGTCTCAAGTCTCACTGGCAGAGCAAGCAAGCCCATTCCCTCACACTGGAGCTCAGCACTCCCTGACTGATAAAGCTGCAGCTGTCTCCTACCAGCCATGCTGGAACAAAATGATGGATGAGCGAGTCTCTCTCTCTGTCTTCTCTAGTGCTGGTCAAAAGCAGTCTGAAAATACAGTAAATCTTTATTTAACTCTAGCTCAAAGATAATGTTATGACTTCAGAGAAATTTTAGTCCCACTTAAAGCCAGGTGATGCAGGTGTGATTGCTGAGAGGAAAGATGTTGGACAACAACTGCATAATGAAGTATTTACTCAGAGTTGATGGACTTCTCTGGTCTTAAAAAGTGTTTGCTATTGCCACCATGCAGCAGTCAAAGATTAGTCCAGTGTTATTTCAGTTTTCTGAAATGGGTCTAAGGTGCTTAAGATTAACACAAAAGTTTTAAAGACAATTAGCAAGCTGCTTTGTTTGATTTTGTTGTTTGTTTGGGTTTTTTAAATAAATGCCTTTCAAAGTTCTTATATTTTTTCCCCATTACTTGCCTACTATATAGCAATTATAACATCTCATAGGGAAAACTGAGCAACCTGATCACTGCTTATGCCAGTCTACCCTAGAAAAGTGCCAGCTGTGGCTGGCAAGCTTCAGTCAGTTCTGTTACAGAGGCTCTTGTGATCAGGAGGAGCTCTAGTCAGACAGGAAGAATCCCAGTTCATTTAACCTTTGAGCTTTCTGGAGGCATAACAACGGTATTTATTACTGCTTTTTGTCTTTAATGGCCTAACTAAAGGCCAGCAGCTCCTCAGATGTTTGGTGGGCCCCTAGCCCAGTTGTGAGTAATGAACTGTCCCTGACAAACTCTGATGTGAATTGAGCCCACACAGGGCAGTTTGCTATAAACAGAAATTCACTGGCTCCCCTTTTGACAGGTATCTTTATCTCTCTCACAGACTCAGCCAAAGGATCTGCTCCAAAGATCCCAAACTCCAGGACATTCAAAGTCTTTGTACAAACACTGCAGTTCAGGGCCATCTTTTAGTCACTGGCTGAGGGAAGAATTAGAGGTGCAACCACAAGATGCAAGGCAGCCACATTGTGAAGGAATGATGATGGAAAAAACCTGGGGAAAGGCTTTGTTTGGAAAGAACTAGCCTGTTGTGTTCCCCCCAGCCCTAGTGACAGAGGATGTCACCTTCAGTTTCACCACAGTTGCTTCTAGGTTTGTTCTCCTGGTCTCTCCCACACTGGTCTCACTGCCATCAAGGCACACAGCCCCCAAGAGGAGATTTCCTGTTGTGGGATATTTCCCTTCTCATACAAAAGCACAGGTCCAAGTTGTGAAGCTGTAGGAATAATAAGCGGCTCTGAATCAAGGACTATCCATGAGATTTTCCAGATTGACCATTCCAAAATTTTGGGATGCTTTCCTTTCTTCATCTTACATCCCTTTTTTAAAAAATAATTGAGTTCTATTAGCTACTCTGATTTACCTTTTGGTAGTTTGCTGAGCTTACATAGGTTTTCATGTTGCTTTATAGAAAACCATAATTCTTTCTGTGGATACTGGCTTACAATTACATGGCATTAATGGGCCCTGGCAGAGCAATCCTGTGCCCTGGAGCACCTTAGTGTTTGCTTTGGGGCTTTGCTTCATTCTCTCTACAATACAGCTTGAATATGTGTTCATTTGTTGTTTTGTTTCTTGTGTCCCGTTGTTTTTGCTGGCTTTTCTGTTCTGCCAGGCTGAGAAGTTTAGCAGGACTTTTTCCATGCAGAAATGCAGCCATGTGGAGTCTTGAGGCAGCATTGACAGGGGTTTGCTGATAAATGCTGTGCTCCATTAGGGTATGGGCAGAATCCTTCTGATTCTAAATTTGTTGTGTGTTTGAATTATTAATGCCAGTAAGATTGTTCTCTTTCTTTTTTACCTTCTTAGGCTTCTTCTGTTCGTTGTAAGGATTTGCTTAAAAAATAATGTGCTTGGGGTGTCCATACATTTGCACTTTGTTTTGATCTTCATGGTAACTTTCTGTGATCTATGGCCCCCGGCACAAGGAACTGGCAAGGAAGTGTCTGAAATTGTGGTCTGGCTGCAGATACTGTTTTAGAGCCCCATCTCTCTATTAATCTGCATTACAGACAAAAGGCAAGATCAGTGCAATTCTCCTGAGCTTCAATTCAGTGGCCCAAAATATATGCCAGCTGAGAATTTGGTCTGAAGTCTTATTTATAACTGAGATAAAATTTGCAGAGAGAGATAATACCTTTTATTAGATCCCCTTGATTTATTTGGGGACGGAGTGCAGGGGACATGGGAGACAGAATTTTTTGGGCATGCAAGACTCTTTTTGGGGAGAAATATCTTTAGTATCCTCATCTTCTGAGGATGCCATAGAAATTGTTATTACAGTCTATTCACAGGAAAGAGGTGCATGAAAAAAAGTGTGAATAATGACGAAGCACTGAGCTTTCTCTCCTTGGTCCTGCACTCTTCCCTGCACTGAGCCCTCCCCTTTTGTCACAGCTGTTTCACCTGGGGAAAAGACTTGTGGTCATCTCTCCCCAGATCTGACACTGCCCCATGCAAGTGACCCTATTTCTTCCTTGAGCTGGTCTGTTTGTTAGGGTTGGTGTGGTAACTGGCTGTGCTTCCCTGGGAATGCTGCTTCTCCCTTCCCTTGAAAGAAGGGAGCACACAAAATCATCTCGCTGGGTTCACATAGATGGGCTGGACTTCACCTTCACCAGGTCCTAGGACAAGTCCTGGTTTGTTGTTGTGCTATCATGTCCAGCACTGCTGTTTGCACCTCACAACTAATCTGATGCAACTAGAAAATATTAATTTGGATATACTCTTGGACCTATTAACCCAAGACCTCTTCAAAAGGGGCTTGAAAATAAGATAGCCAAGACTGTTAGAACGAGTGGGCAGTGCCAGGTCCCCCTCTGAGATGTGGGTTCAGCAGTGGTGGCACCACAGAGAGCTTTCCCTCAGGACACAGTGAGGTGAGGGCTGCTGTCTGTTTTCTCCAGGCAGCCAGAGGTGCCAGGGCAGCGTGTGTGAACACCAGGTGTCAGTGTGTGATTTTGGCTGCCAGTACAACTGGCATGACAGAGCCCCATGAAACAGAGATGGCAACAACGCCTTTCAATGCTTGTGTGCACCAAGTGTTCAGAGTCCCATATATAAAGCAGGAATTCCATTATCAAGCAAGGAAACCACTTCCTCAGTTTCCCTAAGAGTGAGTGAAATAATGCTTTTCCAGCGATGCTCATCAGCCACTGCCAGCAGGTGTCCCAGCTGTGCTTCTCTACTCAAGATTTACCACTTGGTCTGTCAGCATGAACACATCCCACCTTTTTCATGTTTTCTGACACCTGGTGGGGTTTGCTGCAGAGGCCGTGCCTAGATTTCTTTGCTGAACTAGTCAAGAATGTAATAAGTGAAATGATGGAGGGAGCTCAGACTTAAACGTGGGGGGTACAGGGTATAGCAGGAAGAATAAATCTTTGTCTCCCCCTTCCTGGCCAGATGCACTGTAAGCCTGACAGACTTATGATTTTATATGGAGAGCAACATATGCTACAGCTTTTATTTCTCTAGCCATTAATCAAAAGGTATTTTGTTATAAACAGTGTAATTGCCAGCTCTGGCCAGCGTGGGTGGGCTGAGAGAAAGGCTTTGCAGTCACAGACAATCCTCGCCAGACACTGGCCCTGGTAGCCAGCAGCAGCTGTATGGACCATACGCCAGCCTGGGTAGCTGCGTGGGGCTGCACACTGGCTCCAGCTCTCTAGCTGCCTTTCCAGCTAGAGAAACACTGCTAAAGACTGAGAATAGTGGTGTTTCAGCAGAGACAAACCCCCTTGCATATGTCCAGGCTCTTTGTCTGCATGGACTTTAGCCTGGGTTTTTTCTGTTCATTTCCTTATGATACCAAACCTGTGGTTTTTGTTTTCTTAGTGGTGCCAAAGAATGTAGAGCTGCAGAGACGACAGCCCAGCGCACGTGAGCAGGCAGTATCTTTCCCACAACCCAAAATAGGATAGGAAACTGGAAAGGTTAAGAGGACTTCCCCTTGGTGCAGGGGATGGGGGGGTGACATGAGCCCAGTGCTGGGTGTGGAGGCAGGTGCCATGTTCTGGCAGTGAAGTGCCTACAGGCAGTGAGCTGGAAGGGAAATGCTGGACTGGAAGCCTGGAAGCCTTTCCATGGGCCTTCTGAAAAGCCACTGATACTTTCCACCTCATGTAAGTCTGTGAGAGAGGAGGAGCCACATGGGGCCATGCTGCTGCAGTAATGCTTGAGCACCTTTTTTTGGAGGGCTGTTGTGCTTTCAGGCTCTGCAAGGGTGCCTGCTGTGAGTAGAGTGTGCATGGACAGCTTCTGGGGAGCTGGCAGGAGAGGACAGCAAAGCTTCACAGCATCAGAGTTATTTATTGAAAGGAAAACATTTTATTGTCCAGTTTTATGCCACTATTTGGTGCTATAGTAATTTATCTCAAAGGACTGTTTCCAGGCTACTGATGCCAGGTGATGTGAAGCTCCAGCTAGGCCAGGACTCTGGTGCCAAGGTGGTTTTGAACAGCAGCCAGTGTGAGCAAGAAGTGCCAGGATGATAATGAAACACTTCTTCTGAAGGCACTTCCAGGTATTAACAATCTATTTTAAATTTAAGAAATCTGATGGTTTTGTAAGGGTTATTTCTAGACTTCTAGGGTAGATTTACCGAAGAGAAAATGCTCTGGGTCTCTCCTAGAAATACTCATTGATGAATTTAAAATACCAGACTTACAATAGGATTAATAACATCTGTATTACAGCAACAAAATCATGCATCTTTGTTATTGATATCTTCATCTGTTGGGAAGAATCCCATCAGTTACAGATTATCTCTTGACTCCTGTAGTTACCAAAACTCATCAGTGGCAAATGAGGCTAATGTGGTGTGTGAAGGAATACACCATTGGGTCAGCAATCCTCCCCCTGCCTGCTTCCAGCTGTTATACAGTGTTAGTCTGGTATGGGAGTGACAGTTCATTTAATTTCCCTAGGAATCATCAGAAAAACAGGACAAAGAGAAATTAATTCAGCTATAGAGATTGTCACAAAGAGTTAATAGTATACTGAGAGAGATTGGCACCAAGTAGCAAATTTCAGAGCCACATCTTGATACCTGAAAACTCAAGAAGATTCCTAAATCTGGAGATTTGATTTAGCCAGTTCTGGAAGTATTTTAAAACTTGCACAGAAGGTAGCCTTGCATTCCTCACTATCTCAACATTTAGTGCTGGTTACTTTGTAGTGAAAGCAGGTTTATATTTTGCTGGTTGTGGAGTGACTGATAAGCTGAACATCAGAAGACAGAATCTGTTATAACAAATTGTTGGATCGATGATCTAACACATGTGTATGCTGTTACTGACAACATGTGATGATTCAAAGGCAACAAAAACATCTTGTTGTGCCATCTCTTAGGAATTAATTTCTTCCTGACACTTCCAGTGATCATCTTATACCATGAAGCATGAGATTTGATTACTGATACTTTAGCATGCATAACTACAAAGGTTGTTAGTTTTAATGGAGTGGACAGCGTGTCTCATGAGAGGTATAAACATATTGTGTGCCTTTGAAATACGATTGTAATGATTTGGCTTATTCAAATACAGAAGACTGCTCAATTTGATTAGCTGATGAAAACACAGCATTGCTCAACAAATCAGCAGGATTCATAGTTAATATTTTTCATGAAGCCTTACTGTAAGGTAGGTAGTTTTCCTTTCAGTAATATGTCTATCGTGAGCAGCAGAAATTTCTGCTGAGAATGTCAGGCTTGGGAGCAGCAGTATGGAGCTGGATGTACCAGAAATGGCAGTTTTGTATATCTTCAAGGGAGGATTGGAATGATAAAGCTCTATGATTTGGAGTGCTCCACTGTTAAGTAATGAATTCTCCATCACCCCTTTTGGCCCTCCCTTCCATGGTGGTATTGTTGGCCAACTAGCTTGCATATCAGAAGGACGGGCCTTCCACAATCATTTTCTTGTGCTATTTATAACTGCTTCCTCAAAAGGCAAATTGAATTCAGTCTTTGATGCTTAGGTGTTTCAGAAGTAGCAGCATGTTAGGATTTCACACGCTGCCTCAGGAATTTTCTAATTTGCATCTGTGTATTGTACAAGTGCTCTGTCTCAGTTTAAGTAACAGTGAGCAGAGATTGACTAATGAGCAACTTCCTTCAGCTTGCTGTATCCTGGCATCAAGTTTTAAACTGTGGTTGACTTCAGTTACCAGCTGTAAGGGCAGTCAGTCAGGCAGGAATGAAGTGATGTTGTGGACATCTCCTTAATGCAACTCTAAATGTAAATAGAGTTGCAACAGTTGATCTTAAGCCAGTTTTGTTATGACAGTGCCCTTTGGCAGATGTCTCCTTCTCTGGAGATAAAACCCACCTGGAGGAGACTTAATCTGAGCTCAAAGGCTGCAAAGGTGTAACCTACCTCTGGTTGTTTGTTTTCTATATAATTCTGAATTTTTAGATGAAATAGAAGAGTTGGAATAACTCCAGAATGGACTAGAAGCACAAGCTAAACCTCTTTTCTGATACTGTTCATGAATTATTTCAGAGCACAGACTTTGTGGGATTTGCTGTTGAGCTGTGCTCTCTACACAGAGTGACAGTAAAGGTGAGGACTCCTGTCACCTTTGGTGCCATACCTGGCTCTGTAGTTTGATTTCCCAAAGTGATCAATTTGAGGCAATTCACAGCCTGAGTGCTGGATTTACACCCTATCTGCTGTGGCCTACACATAAAGCATCCTGCTGCTAAAGATAATATTCTCATTGATCTTCAACATAAGGGAAAATCCTGTAACATTTGGGTTAATTCCGAGCCCAGAGGGATGTATTTCTCTTTTGGCTCTTCTCAGACAAATGATCCAAATGGGAAAATCCTATGGAGGCCTCTCCTGTCTGCTCTGGTTTCAGCCACAACTTTAAAGCTGGCCATGGTATTTGCAATTCATGGGACCCTTTTCAAGCCCCCTCTTCTGCCTGGCACATCTTCAAAATCTTGGAGTACTTGAATAGATTAAGTTATTGAAAAAAAAAATAAAATCCCCCTCTGCTCGGTTTTGCTTGCTTTTATCACTGGGTGAGGTAGCAAGGAAGGAAGTTGATGGCCTACAGCTGAACCCTCCTTTTCTGAGCTGAATGTGTGTAGACCCACTTGTGCTCTCCACTGCCAAGATTTTTGGACCTTCAGTTTCAGTGGAACTGAATAGAAGTTACAAGCTGCCTACTCTTAAATATTTATGTCATTTTAAGGGATAGTTTTCTCTCTCTACCCACCCCCTCATTTCTTTTTGATGGCTTTCTTGTTTAGTACTTTTTGAATCCAGTCCCCACATTTATAGATCCCAGGGGAATATTTTACCCACGTCTGCCTACCCACGCCAGCCTTTGATTTTTACAGAGACCTGTAGCAGTGTCTGCATTTACAGCATAGCAAACGGAATTAAAAACCAAATTGAATCACACCTTGTGGCCACCTCAGTCCAAATGCTGCAAGCATGAGGATCATAAGTTATTATGCAGAAACCCTTATTTTCTTCAGCTATTCAGACCAAATGTTGTGTCTGATTCACCTTTTCCTCATTTCACCTAATTTGAAATTTGAGCAACAATAGATACAGAGCATGCCTGGCTGCCTATGTCTGGTAGGATTTCGATCATCTGTGAATTCATATTGCTTTTCTAATACTGCTGATAAGTGATTGCTTTTATTTATAGACCAGCTAGGAGATACAGAAGATGCATTAAACAGTATGATCAATGCAGTGGCCAAGCTTACATTGACATGAATTTACCTAAACTAATAAACTAATGTTACCAGGTCTATACAGAGAATTAGGAAAAACAAAAATGTAAGATGTCTTGGATTCCAGACTGGGTGTTGAAATCAGGTTATCTAAAGTAGGTGAGGAATGAGTGGTGTTATGCTTCACTACTTACAATGCCATTCTAGAGACTTTTTTAGTGTTCAGTGGATTGCCCATTGATGGGCCCTGTTCTTTACTCTTGAAAGGAGACTTGTATGCTTCTGGACCACCAAAGCAGTACTGGATGGCAATTATTCTCTCCTGGATAGAAGTGCTGTTGAGAGAGTGCTAATATGAATCATCTCACCCTAATATGAATCATCATCACTCAAACCTTTCCAGTTCACACCAGTAAACGTGCTCATACTTACTATGGCAGCACTACCAACCACAGGGGAAAGACCCCAGCCTTTTGTGCCAGAGCAGTTTTACAAACCCCTGCCTCTCTGCCTGCACCCATGTGGTTTAGTGCTTCAGTTTTATTAACCACTCTTTTGACAGGTTCTCAGCCTAGCCATGGGTAAGGCTGCAGCTGCAGCTGGTGTTTCTGAAATTCTCCCCAATGCAAAGAAATTGCGTAGCCAGTCTGCTGCCTCCTTACTACAAAAAGCTGCTTCTAATCCCTGGTAAACCATCTGATCTGCTAAAAGAATTTTTAGTTATTTAAGTTTATGTCTTTCATTATTGGTTGTTCATAATCACTCTCAGCCTTCCAAAATTTCATGCCCCAACATTTTCTTTGTTCTAGTTCATATTCCCTTTCTATTGGCTTCAGTTGAGCCGAAGTTGAGTCTCTTTTTTTTTTTTTTTGAGAGGCACCTGTTTGGCTTGAACAATATCTTGCAATTTAACCATTTTATTGCTTTCCCCCATACTCTCCTGCCTCCTCTCCCTAATGAACACCTCTTTTTTTGTCCGCTCCATGATCACAAACAAGTTTCTTAAATAGCTTCCATGCTGAGTCTAAAGATTTTAATTTCCTTGCTTTAAAGTTTTTTTTTAGTATCTACTGCACTTAAGCATTAAGTTTCTCTTCTGTGGCGTTTGTTGATGTGACTCCTCCCTGTGATGCTGAGTTACAGTGTGGCTTTAGACACAAAGGGCAGATCCTCCCTGACCTCCTCCTCATCACCTCTTTCCTCAGCTCCAGGTCGCCCAGTGCTTGGATTAATGAATGTGATGGGAAACTGCCTACGGGGGCGAAGGGAAAAAAGGAAAAAAAAAGAAAAGAAAAAAAAATTACCCTCAACCCCAGAACCTGGTGTGGGACTCAAAGTAGTTCAGTGTTTCTTGCCAGACTCCTCAGACAGAGCCATGTTTGGTTTCAGGTTCTGCCTGTACCCCGATGCTGCTACAAGGTGGATGAAAAGGTGCGGGATCTCCTGATGTATTTGGGAGCAGAACAAAACCTGTTCAGCCAAAATCCTTATTCCTCTGTAAGAGCTGCAGGCTGATTGCTGGTCTAAGGAGAACTGGAAGGTCTTGGAATAGAATAGGAAAGAATAGGAAATTCTTTGAAAAACCGTGAGCTGGCAGGAGCGACTTCAGATCTGTCTTTAGGGATCCTGACACTAATTACCTGCAGCCCACCCAAACCACAGTGTGTTTTTATGGGAGCACAGCAAGTCAGGTGTGAGGATGGCTCTGATTAATAAAATCATAAGAGGTCTCCATAGTTTTGCAGGCAGACTAATTGGGATCAGAAGATCTGGAAACAACAGAAATGTGATGTGCACTGACACATTGTTTTTATTTTCCATTGGTGCTTTTCAATTTTTCTTACTACTAGGCTGTGAGTGATAATGCTCCAGGGAAAAGCCAAGTGCGTATTTTAAATCTCCTTTTGCATTACTCTTACACCTCAATTTATTTTTTTCTCTGGATTGGGATTGCACTGAAATAAACTACCTCTAAATCAAAATAACTGGGCACCAGTAACTTCCTGAAAGAATTTTACAGAGCTTGATATTACCAGGCAAAGATGCTACCCTAAGACCTTATGAGTCTGTACTGACCCTGGACACCCATGGACAGCTGTCTCTCTGGCTCTTGGCTGCCCATGAAGGCTACTGGGATCAGGAGGAGCATTTTCTCAGCAGGTGCCTTGTGCACTGTCCCTTCTCCCTTTATGTGCATCCCTTGGTGAGCTCAATGCAGCAGAGGCTGTTTCCAATCACATAACTGGCAGCATGAAGACTCAGTGGTATTTGGGACACACAGGGAAACCTCCCTTACTGCTCTGGAGCGGGCATTTCTCTTTTGTCACCAGGCTTGGTGACTCCACCCAGCCACAACTCAGGAATGAAATTCGAGTGGTGACAGCTGAGGAGTGGATAACTAGTGTCAGGAGAAACTATTTTGGAGGGAAAAGCTGTGGGTGGATTTTGTAGTTGTCCAAGATCAGCTCAGTCGTGAAGGTGTGTAAGAATTCAGGTGGGGTTGCCTGAGTCGGTGGTGGTGGTGGTGGTGTGCTGCTGGCTTTGGCTGAGTTTCACTGGTGTCAAAGAAGTCAGCAGGGACTAACAGAGTGGGAAAAGCCACTTTGCAGTATGTCCATCCTCATGGAAGAGTTTTATTTTGATCCTTTCAAGCCCTCATTTTGCACGCTTCTGGTGTTTAGGGAATAGTAAGAACTGATAGGAATAGTAAGAACTGATACTTGGAGGTAAAGCATGCAAATATAACATGGCAGAAGGAGGACAGTGGATTCCTCTCCTCATATTGCCAAGAGACTCTTGGTGGAAAAGAACAAATGTAAGTCCAGAAAATGCAGGAAATTTGTAAATTTGGGAGTGTGGTGGTAAAATCTAAACAAAGGTTTCAAGGCACAAATTTCTCAGGTTTTAAGGCAGCTCTTTTCTAGAGTTCAAGTTCTTCCTGTCAAGGACTGAATGAAGAAAACAGATGTCAGGGCTTTGCACCCTTGAATCCAAATTGTGCAGTTCCAGATTGGCCCCATTTTCCTTCTCTCTGCACTGTTATCTTGGAAGTATCTAGCTCTGTTTTTTAGTTCTTAGTTTATTTTTTTGCCATTTTCTAGTGCCAGAGCACAAAGTTTTAACCTTAAACAAATTTTTATAATCAGGTTCCAAAGCCCTCAAACAAGTTATTTGATTGAAAGTACTGCTAGGACTGCCTGTGACTGGATCTGTGCTAGCAGGGGCTGCAATGATGCATAAGGGCACTGAGTGCTGTGACTGGTGTCTGATATTACTCAAAGGGAATCCAGAGCGTAGAACCTTAGCAAGTGACAATTTCCCCATGGATAATGGGACCCTGCTTGCTAGAAGGATCCCTTGACCATTATTGCAAGATAAGTCATGGAAAATAAATTACAGGGTTTTGTAATGACTATTTATCATTGCAGCAGTGCTGGCCAGTCTGGACAAGTAATGAGTTTAGGTGACTCCCTAGTTTTGTTACATTCCTGTGCCTTAAGAGTTTATTTAATTGAACTGCTGTGTTTTTATTACCAAACTTTCCTGGCTTCAACATGATACGAGGCAGTTCACGGACTAGGAGAGCACGGAGCAACTTTAATTGTTTCAGATTCCCATCTGCCGTTCCTCCTCCTCCACCCAGTCTCTCCAGAGGTGCCTCTGGGTCGAAGTTGAATTGAAGTCATTTAACATAAATACTTTAGCATGCCTTGGTCCCCCAGGTACAGTGGGCAGGGTACCAAATTTCCAGGCATTTTCTGAACATCCTGAGGATGGTGTGCCACAGCAACAGTGCTGCTGGCTGCAGTCTTGGCTTGCATGCTTTCCTTCAGTAACACTGGAATTCTTCCTGCACTTTAAACAAGAACAGACGCTGTTCTCTAGGCTTCCTTCCATAAATACAGACAAACTGGGTCAAACTCTTTCCTCAGTTGCACTGAAGTAAATCAGAAGTAACTCCACTGACAGCCATGAACGTTGCAGTGAAGTTACACAGGCAGAGGGCAGAATTCAGACTACTCTGCTTGCCTGTGTATGTAAAAGCTGTCACTGCCAGCCGAGCTGAAATGCTCATTTACTGCAGCACATGGACAGCATTATTTTTACCACAGACTTTGTTTGGGTGGAAGTCAGTGGTTAAACACCTGAAATCTCAGTAGACAAAAGAGAAGACTATAAAATTTTATGACTGCAGAGTAGGAGATTGCAGCATGTAGGTTCGATTAAAAAAAATGCTCAGAAACGATGTTATATTACATACTTTAGAGGTTTTGTCACTGAGTTGATTAGTATGACTTAGTTATTAGCTGTTACTAGAAGCTTTCCACTGAGAAATGGAATTAGAAATACCAGTTGCTGTATTTTTTTTTCACAATCCTGTTGAATTAATCTCACTTTCCCAGATGCACAGAGTCCTAAGGCTGTTTTGCAGGTTTAAATATTTGTCTGTTTCTTTGTGGGGGGAAAAATGCAATCTGTAGAGTGAAAACCATGTTTTTTAACAGCTGGGCTTCAGATGCACACACCAGAGCAGAGAGGGACAAGGGCTGTCAGCTGCATTTGTCCTTGGGCAGCTGTAATTTTGGGGACCAGGATACTTATTTTCCCAGGCCAGCACTAGTACCTTTTCTAACTCTCTTTGGCAACCCCTGACTTTATCCTATCCCTTTGGTTTCCCTTTTCTTTTCTCTGCCACCCTTACAGTTCTCCTTCACTCTGCATCCCCTCTTCAAGCCCTGTGAAAGCTACCCTGAGCACTAGAGAAAGGCAAGGGATTAGATAAGAAAACATTCATGTTTTCTCACATGCACAAGAATTCACAGGTAGACTCATTCCCAAAACATATTTAACATAGCAGCTAGATCATATACATCTTTAAAAAAGAGAGGTTTTTGTCCAGTCTCTGGACAAATTCAGGTATTTTCAGTGCCAACACATGCAAGAGAAGATGTCGAAATGGTGGCAGAAGATTGATATGAGGTTGATGTGAGGTTTGCCTGTGGACTTGGCTCTCAAATGCATTTTCTAGGTGTGTTTCAGACAGCTAAATTTGCTACTCAGGGAAAAAAAGGAAAAAAAGAGCCTTCAGCTAGACTGTAGTGAAATACAAAATAATGTTTTTAGACAATTGTTGGTAGTATCTGTCTGGCCCTACTCCTATAAAAAGCCCTCTGCTTCTTCCTCTTCTTCCAGTTTTCCTGTCTTATCCTGTGTATTTTTAGCCAGTACAACCAGTGAGATCCAGCCTCACCCTGAACTGGGCTCCACTGGGTGAGCTCACTGGGTTATGACATTTTAAGACAGGTATCACAAAAAGGTAATTTGAGAGAGTAAATTAAGAATTAAGATGAGCTTTTGAAAGTGTGGCAGCCCCCAGATCAGCCCACCCCAGTGAGGTTGACTTGTACTGGTTGCACTGAACAAGTGTTGATGTTCCTCCAGCCTCTCTTAAAGCAGCAACTGGGCTGACACAGCGGGATCCTGCTGAGTGCTGCTTTTTGACCTGATCCTGGGAGCTCTTGATTAGAGCATAAAACGTGGGTAATGTGAGCCTTCAATTGTTTTCACGTTTCTACTTGAGCATGGTGTGCCCAAGGGAGACTTGTGAGCGTTTAGGAGTTCACTGGTAATCTTATTTTACCCATTTTTATTACTGATTGAAAAGTACAGGGTTGAGGGGATTTTTTTTCTAGTCATGATTTTGCTGGTGGAGAAATACAAAGAAAAGAAATCCCTTTTGACATGGGAAATGATGTTATATTTTCTTTAATAAAGAGTAAATTTTATTGTGCACCATGCCAATTTATAAATGTGGTCTCTGTAACTAGCACTTTTAATTACAGGGGAGAAAAACGGAATTAGTTCATTAATGCTGTGAAAAAGAACAGTGACCTACCTGCCAAATGGCAAGGTGGAAATAATTAATCTGGTCAATTAAAAAGAAACTGATAAATTAAAATGCAAAGCCTTCCATGTGGTGCATTAAATTAGAGTTGTAATTTCCAGCATGTTGTGTTTATTGTCACACTTGATCCCTTTTTTTCTTGCTTGCATTGATTCTGTGTTTTGCAAGTCCTGTTAGTGAGTTCTTTGGCGTTCTATGCTGAATTCCTACGCCCATGCATATTTTGCAGAAGAGAGCTTGCAAGATCAAGCTCTTTATGAAATCCAACTGATGAAATAAATGCACATGCCTTATTTTTTATTGTCATATTACAAACCTCCAAAGCAACTTTGCTTTGCTTTGCTTGTTTTCCTACTGTTAAATGTCACTTGCCTTTCCTTGGGCTTTAAATGACCCAGGCATGGGGTTGAATTGCTGGGGTCACCTCAATCAATTTAAAAATCCGATCCACATGGAAACTACTGGGCTGATGGAGCTGAACCCTAAAGTATACAGCATATTTGCTCCACAGAACTGGAAGCAGTAAAACAGTTTCTTTTCTATAAATATCAGTAACTCCTCTTGACATTTACAAGTACATAGTATTTTTTTACACACTGCATGATCTCAAAAGTGCTTAACAGATCAGTGAACTGTGTATCTGCTCAGCATTTGTAACTACAAAGCCATTATGTGCCCTGCACCATCCCTCACAAAAGCCCAGGACATTTGCATTAGCTCCTGTCCATCTCAAGGCCATAAATTGCAATAAGAAATATGGGCTACTTACTGAATGGTTGACCAGTGCTCTGATGCAGCCTACGGGAAAATATGAGCGTTATTGTTTACTTTAACTAGGGCACATATCATACAGAGCAAGGACTTCTCATTTGTTAAGAGGAGAGTTACTCTCCTCAGAAATTCTTTGGGGCATGTCCCATTGCTAGGGAAAAACCAAACTGAAACCCAAAAGCTAGGCAGAGGATGATCTGCAAGTTTTATATCTGAAGTGTTAGAACTGGCAAGCATTAAAAATACAGGGGGAGAGCCAAGTCAGATGTTTCTGTGATGTGGTAAAAATAAGCAGTGCGTGTTATAGCCTCTTCAGAAGGTGTGGGTTTGCCTTGTGAGAGGGAACAGTACTAGATGGAATAAACAGCTGTGGCCAGAAATCAAATTCCTGGCAGTTCAGCAGCTCTGGTCCTCCTTCTCCAAAACTACAAATCACCAGGGGGATTTCCCTCAGCCCGGCTCCTGCCAGCAGCTCTGCAAAATCACCAGACAGCCCCCACCACATGGTTTTAACTCCTGAACACTCATATGTGTCAATTAGATTTCCTCGCTAAACCCTTAAGACATGGTGATTCAGAGCTGAATTATACACTCTGCACCCATTTTTCTTATCTAAACCAGCATATCATTGCCTGTGTCCAGATGGGAATTTCCTCCTGGAGAGGACAGACATGAGAATTTCCTATCAGTGACCAAGTACAGGGTGAGACAAGGGATAACAAATTCATGTACTGCAAATGAACACAGAAAATGTAAAATCTACCCTGAGGTATAAAACTTACAAAACTCTTTTAAAATCATGAGGTTTCTCAACACCTCTGTCAGCTTCGACTGTAATGGCCCTATAAAAACTGAGGTGGGTGTCCAGTGCTGCATGATGAAAGCTATCCCAATTAAAAAAAAATCCTCAGAAACAACTGAAAGGTTGCTGAGACCAGATATGTGTGGGAAGCTGTCCTGACATGACAAGTTGTACAAGCATTGCTAAAGTCAGGGGAAACCCCAGCCACACAGAGCATCTGTACCATTCTCTGGACTTTGTCCTGCTGGCCTGCAAGGTTTGTTCTCCTCTCACCCCTGTGTCTTTCCACCAGGCCATGCCCAGGGGGTGTTGTGTCTCACACAGTTCCATCTCAGATTCTGATGTCCACCCAAACTGTGTGATGAGACCCTCTTACATTTCCTGAGCATGTAAGGAAGTGCTCTCATGTGTCATGAGCTTAGGTTGTGTGATAGAAACCACACTTCTCATCCCTGTGTGTTTTGCCTCAGTGCTTTGCTGCAGTGCTCATGGTCATGGATTTGGTGAGATTGGCTCTAGTGTTGCATATAACAGCAAAACAGGTGTGGGAATAAACAAATCCCAATTTATGTTTCACGGCAGCACCAGTTTTCAAACCCACAGCTGAAGGACTGAAGAAGAGAGGCTTTAAGATGGACAATGAACTGAGCTATTTAAAAAATACTGTCAAGAGCACAGTAAACTCAGCATTCCATTTGCAAGGGCCAAAGCAGGAGGTGAGGGGCTGCTCTGCAGGCTGCAGGGTGCTGCTGCCTGGCCCCAGAAGCCACAGCCTGGCCCCAGGAGCCACAGCCTGGCCCCAGGAGCCACAGCCTGGCCCCAGGAGCCACAGCCTGGCCCCAGAAGCCACAGCCTGGCCCCAGAAGCCACAGCCTGGCCCCAGGAGCCACAGCCTGGCCCCAGGAGCCACAGCCTGGCCCCAGAAGCCACAGCCTGGCCCCAGGAGCCACAGCCTGGCCTGCTCCTTGCTCTGCACAGGGTGAGCAACCTCACAATTGCAGCAATGTAGCCCCAGTGCAGGTGTGCACTTTGAGGTGGTGTCTCAGCATGCTCTATCCTAAGGCACAGATTCCCACAGGTATTTGGGAACCTCCTGCTGAAAGGGTGAAGCTCAGGTGCCTACATGCCATGCAGATCTTGGCCTGAGGGCTCTGTTGCTTCATCTGCAGTTGCCTCACCCCTGACCTTGGGCTAGTGAGTGAAATGGCAGAGGCGGTGTGATGATCCTTAAAAGCCACTTTTGTGGCCAGAATCCAGCCTTGGTGCCTGCATGGTTCAGGTCCCACTTCCCTATCCCTGGGGAACAGAGAACAGCAGCTGCTCACTGCACTGAGGGCCGTTTTCCTACTCAGGGCACCCCTGAGTGTGTCCCTGCCATGGGCAATCCCTTCTGGGGAGCAAAGCAGTGGAGGGGAGCACACATGCACCAGTGACTGAGCTGCCACAGTGTGCCAACTGTGTGATCCAAACCTGAGTTGGCCTTCCTTGCTTATGAAAATTTGCATTTTCCCAACAGGCTGTCCTCCTTATGCTATCTATATTTGAGTCTTCCTCCTTTGCTCTTTGTGTCCTGTTGCACCCATGCTGTACTTGTCCTCATTTCAAAACCCACACGTGTGCCTCTGAGCAAGCTTCCAGGCTGTGGCATGTTTTATGTGTCTTTATTAGCTCCAAAGCTGCAGTGAGATTACATGATGTCTAGATTTCCTTGCAGTCAAACTTAATATCCTGAGAAATGGGAAATTTTACTGAAATCCTGCAGCATTGGCCAGGGTGTGGGAGGGTCCACCCTGCTGTTTCCATGCCTATGTTGTTGCCATGGATGTGCAGAATTATCTGGCTCGAATTTTCTTTTTTTTTTTTTTTTTTTGTGCAGGGAGCAGAGAGGGGTGATGTGTATTTTTGTGTGTCACGGTGGGACAAATGCACTTTAGGTAATTTTACCACTGCCCAATTTAAATTATTGTGAAGTTATAATGGGAACTCAAAATGTGTAAATCTGAAGAAACCTACAGGGGAAAAAATGATGGTGACAACATGCTGCATGAAAAAGGTATTCAGCCCTCTGAGTACTATGGGAAAACAAGCAGGAATGGCTGTAAGCAATAATCAGAAGGATATGAAATGTATGCTAGTACTTAGCTAGTATAAATATTCATTGCTTCAGGGGAGCCAGGCAAGCCAGCATCAGCTGGGGATATTAGCTACATGTCATGGACTGAAATATTTCTGTGAAAAAGAAAGGGGGTGGCTGTTTGCAACTGCATTTGCAGGCAGAGCCAAAAGTCAGTCCCTTGGAGGCACAGAAGTGCACCCTGCTCCCCTGCAGCCCTTGAAGACTTTATCCCATCCCAGTGCTGCCGTCAGTGCTCCTGCTTGGCTGCTCCCAGTCTGGGATTCATTAGAGATGGGAAAAATGGCAGAGTGCTTCTCCCTGGGAGCTTTGCTGCATACACAGGATGCTGGGAGAGGGAAGGTGCTGGAGGGTCCGCATCAGAAGCACTGAGCTGCTCCCGGGGGCTGCTCACCACGGGGCGTTATCCAGCCGCAGGGCTACTGACACACAGCGACAGCCTTGGAATCAGCCTCCTGTGAGATCCCCACCTCTGCTCTCTCATGACGACGGGCAGGCTCTCGGGGAGAAAATGCAGCAGCAAAGAGCCCTTAGGAGGCAAAGTTGCCGGGCTTACTCCCCAGGATTAAAGTAAAACTCCCCTTGAATGAAATCCAGCACAAATCCTCACTAAATGGAGATACGGTTGTTGTTAGTGCTGTAGTAGAGCCCAGGAAGGCTCCTCCAGGACTGCATGAGATTGCAGGGATTCAGACACACAAGGTGAAGAAAATGGCAGTCAGGAAAATGGGTAAACGAATCTGTCTTTGTTCAGTGTCAGGAAATTAATGCCAGCTTCTTAAGGCATGGGAAATGACATTGGCTGCCAAATACAAACTGCTCTGGATTTCATGGGAATAATTATGACAGTGAAATATTTTCTTAACTTGACCTTTGGCCACATATTAAATGGAAAGAAGTAAATTTGGCACTGCAAATGCAAACTGAGCCCAATTAACTTATACCCATGGAGGATCTGGCCTTACAGACCCTGCTCCACAGGGCCAAATCCTCCTGTCACTTATGCTGGTGTAAATTTGACTCTGTTTTGCTGAAGTGCATGGAAGCACTGGGGCTTGCACTAGGTGAGTGTGAGCATAATTTAGCACTCAGTGAGGACCCTGCCTCCTGAGGTCAGTGGTGTCCCGGCTGAGCAAACCCCCAGCTCATGCAGGAGCTCTGTAAGGCAGAAAAGCAGGGGTGAGGGGCCCCCTACGGGCTTGATAGAAACGTGGTCCGAGGTGGGAAGTCCTTACCAGAATTGCATCCCTGTTTGCAGACAACCTCCTGGAGATTAGTTCAGAGCCAGCAACCCCCTTTAAGGGGTGAGCACGCATTCACCAAAGCTAAAGTGAAATCTCAGTTTTTGTAGCTCTGGTCTGTATTTCTGGTTGTTTCCAATGTGTCGATTACCAGTCCAGTCATGCTCATTTGCCTCCTGCCCCTGGAACCTCTTAAGTTCAAATAAAGGAACAGTTATTGGCATTATTATATATTTATTTATATCAGCCCAGATTAAGACTTGATGGTTCTGGGCTCAAACAACAAACAAAATGACAATGTTAGCAAATGAGATGATGATCTGTTTTGTATTCTCATTCTGGGCTCATTTTCACATTGTCACATAAATTGCTTTCCTCATCATCCAGAAGCAGAAGCAAGGCTAATTACATAGGTTAAAACTCAGAATGAAAGCATTGGTTGTTTAGGTTTCTTGTGTAAATATGCATCTAATTGAAAAATGGAAATCAGAGAAAACAATTCTGCAAAACATGGTGCAGTCTTAAATTACAGGAGCTTAATACACATCCTCAGTGTTTTCAAATGCAAAAGATGGGAAGTTTCTATTTAATGTGTCTCCCTAGGAGGAATTATCTGATCTTTAACATGAGAAAAGCACCAAAGCCAAGGCAAAGGCCTGGTGTTACTCTATCACAGAAAAACATGTTTCTTTGAAATTTCATCAGCTAGAAAATCAGTGAGTAGGGTTTCAGATTTCATAGAGGAATTTTACTGGGGTTTTTTTGGGCACAAATGATAAAAATGCTATAAATTCTATCTCAGACTTGGCAAGTGAAAGGTTTAAGAGATTATGTGAGTAAATCATTCATCCCTTCTGAATATCCTGCTGATAAAAGGGATCCCCTGATGTGATATATACTGTCAGGTTTGAATCTGAAGCAGAGAATTTCTTTCAAGTTCCCTTCAGGGAATCTGTACATTTCATGCTGAATATTAGGATCACCTCTCCAGGCATGGAGAGGAAGCTAGAATGAGACCCTAAAGCCATAGAGAAATTATCAGAAAGAGATAAACTGGTTTCCTTTTTTTTATTAAATTCTCCTATAACCAGCTTTATAACCTAGCAAGTCACAAAAATTTCACAGTACATTACACATGCTCGCTGGCAGGCATTTCACAAGAGCAGGGAGGCGTCTCTACGCGTTCTGCCCTGGATTGAGCACAAAGGCAGAGGGCAGGGCTCCCGCATCTCCCTTCCCAGAGACGCCATCCCGCTCTAACAGCTTTATATTTTGTTGACTGTTTCATTGCCACCGAGTCCTGTTACCAGCATTTCATGCCTTCCGAAGCCCCGATACATTCTTGCGCAGGCTGAGCGGCAGCAAAGGAGACGGCCCCGCTTATGCCGGGGAGCAGGAGGCTGCGGTCGTGCATGGCATTGCCTGCATCCCCGGGCTGAAGGCACTGGTACCCAAAATTGCTGTCCCCCTGCTGATGCTGAGAGGCAGCACAAGCGTCTCTCTGCTGGGCCGTGCATGGCTCGGCCCATTGCTCCTCCTAAAGGCAGGGAAAAGGGCAGTAGGAGGCCGAGGGCAGGCCAGAGCCGGGCCCGAGGGAGCAGGGATGTTGCCTTTCGCCGCTCGGCTGGGGCTTCTTCTTGTTCCTCCTCTCCAGCCATGCGACGCAGGGAGCTCTCCTGTGGGCTGGGAAGCGCGGGGTTCCGCTCCCCTTTATGTCGGGAGCGGCCCTGCGCCGGCGGCACGACCCGCTCCCGCTGCCGGCCCGTTCCCGTCCCCGT
>JANPWX010000313.1:599702-719810 GCA_024734555.1 Trochalopteron elliotii
CGGCAGCGGCGCGGGGGTGTCGGTGTGCTGGCTGCGCCTTTGCTGCCGGGCCGGCCATCAGAGCGTGTGGCGCTCGACGCTGTAAAAACGCCATGTGCCTTGAGCTGCTCAGCAGGGGAAGAGCAAAGGATTTATGTGCGCTCCGAATGCCCCGTCCCTCAGCGCTGATGGTGCTTCTCCATCTCCTGCTCCGCGTGGGAGCCGCAGTGATAAATACTACTGACAGAGCAAGAAAATCCGACACGCCGTGTCGAGCTCTCGCGTTGCTGTTTGCCGGCCCTGTGAGCGGCCGTGAATCAGCGGAGGGGCACACAAAGAGCTCTCTGAGGCACCAGAGAAGCGCAGCTCAGAAAAATCCGAGCTGTGCTAATTTTAATTTGGAAAACGGCTGTTAGTAAACAGTTCAGCCCAACTGTTTGAGTGTTAGCCAACTCCCTCTGCCCTCTCCCACGGGAAAGAGAGCTATAAAATAAATCGGACTCATAAAAAGCTGTTCATCAACCTGTTCCCTGCTTGTGACACAGGCTGGAAAGGATTTTAAGGGCAGAGCTGGGGGAAAGGAGAAGGTAAACAGCAAGAAAGGCTGAAATTCAGCGAAGTGGATGACTGCACAGCAGAGGCCAAAAGAGCCGTGAGGGGCTCAGACTATTCAGAGCCAGTGCATACATTCACCACGGGAAGTTTAAAAGTTTGTGATGCTGAGTGATGATTCCCATGTTCCAGAGAAAATGTGGCACTTGTGTTTCCTATTTTCCTTTTCGAGCCGTTCCCGGTAGGGTGGCTGTGGGGACACAGGTATCTGCCGGGGCCGGGGCTGTGCTGCAGGGATATTCCTGTGCGAGGTGGTTGGGAGTGCTCAGACGTGTGCTCAGAGCCCTGGCGACTCTGTGCTTGCTGGCAGAGGCTGTGCCTGGCCAGCTCCAGGTGAAGGATCAGAATCCCCTGCCAGCTTCTGCTTCTCGTTGTGCAACTGTGATGTTTTCTTAATGTGCAGTAGCTGCACCATGGGAAACATGGGGTTAGCTGATTTCTAGGCAGCATTTTAATTGGGTAGAAACACGGGGTTTTGTCATTGAATAAGACTGGGTTGTAGCATTCCAGCACTTTCCAGAAGCTGCACTTGGATGGCTTGAAATAGAAGTCTGTGAAAATGGGTATTTTCCAAGGTGCCAATTTAAGACTCATTGAAGTCAATGTCAACTTTTTTTATTTGTCTTCCTGGCCTGCAGTTTGGACTACAAACTACAGTGAATTTAGGGGAAAATCTTCAAAAATAGAAATATTCTGGACTGATTTGTTTGGTTTGGCAAGGCTTGCTCTAAGGCTTTATTAGTTTAAATTCAGGCAAGATCTAGGAAGATTATGCTAATCAAAAGGTTCTTAGGAAAATGAGTCCAAATGTCTCAAGTTTTCTACTTAATGGAAAAGCATCAGCCAAAAAAAAAAGAAATGCTTTGCTGAAAACAGCCAGAAATTTGTCAGTAGTTAAAGCCTCTTTTACTACATTTAGAAACTGTTTCTTTGTGTAGGACAGGTTGTCCAAATGAGGTACAAATACACTTCCTTCAAAAACATGAAGAAGATGCACATTGTCCTGGCCATACTCACTCCGTAAGAAGACAGCAGATTTTAGCACAGTCCCAAAATATAGAGGTATTTTATTTACTGAAAGGTTAATGAGAAATAAAAGAAGAGAAACCTGAGAGAGAGGAGGGGATGGATCTTTCATTGCTTATCTTTCAGCCCACACAGCCACATTATTGCCCCAGTGTTCCAAATCTGAATTTTTCAGTGTTAGACTCTTCTGCCTTTGCTAGAAGCTAAAGCCAATATGGATTTGTGGAAGTTTTGAACTCAGGCTTCTAAAATAGAATGTTGTCAGGAAGATATTGTGTAATGGTCTGTCAAATTCAGCTTTTATTCTTGTATGTAACTTCACCATTTTTGGAGAAATAACATTCCTCTCCTTGTTCATCTGCTGAAAGGGGATTGCTTACCCAGTAGAAGTACACACAACTTTCCCAAGGAAGACGGTCATCGTGTTCCTCCCAGCACTGTATAGGAAGACTCTGCTGTCTCACCTTTTATCTCTGTCTTACCATTAAGTCAGCCACCCCTTGATTACAGAAATTTTTTGATCAGCTCTGACTGTGGAGCTGACCACAAGGGTCCCTGGCATTCACTACCTGTGTCGTGCTGATGGTGTCAGCAGACATTTGATGGAGATTTGAGCACCAAGGGGATCCAAGGTGGGGCATGAAGTAAGTTGTATCTCTGGCCCTCTGTGCTTCTCCTGCTCCTGCCAGTGCAGGTGGGCTGCTGTCACAATGAGGCCTGAGGCCTTCGCTCATGCAGTGTGTGCTGTGATTACTGCAAGGGTAACTGGAAAAAAAGGATGTGTCCACTGCAGTACAACACAGCTTGTCACCTGCAACATGAGTGTCAAGCCCTCACAAGTTTTGAGGACAAGAACATTTCACAAGATGTCCAGTAAGGACAAGATGCAAAAGAGGCTATTAGTGCAAATAAAATCCTGGAGACTGGCCTTGGTGTGGTGGTGATGTACACGGGAAGCATCTTGTGCTGCTCACCTTTCAGACCCTGATGCTGGAACAGAGGGCTTCTTTCCCCTTGCTCCAATTAAAAAAAACCAAACAAACCAACAAACCAACAAAGGCTCTTGCTTAGGAATCTGAGCTTATCTGCAGCTGTTTGCCCATTACGGGCCCTGAGAATATGGTCAGATGTTTCTGGGTAGTGTTTTTGATTCTTTTTTTTGGAACAAAAGGACTCTGCTGGCTTAGGGCATTAATTTAGGCGGATTTTACTATATGTATAGGGAGCATAAACTGTTACTTGCTATCTTCCTTTCTCTCTAAATAAAAATGTATGTGCTTTCCTTTAAAAATGTATTTTGTGTGGAAGACACATAGTGATAACATTAAATGTGGTATAAAGACGGTAATAAAAGTGGCTATAACATTTATATATTTTTCATGACCAAAGTACTCTGCAGTGGGAGATGCTATAAACACATGCTTGCCACTGGAGGAAGCAACAGTCCTGGGCTGCAAATGATGTCAGCCACATGAGCACAGGCCCCTGTTCTTCTGGGCACAGGGTGGGTGGTAGGCAGCTCTCCAGGACAAAACGAGGGTCAGGGCATCTGCCCCAGCATGTCACTGCTCTGGGAAGGTTGGGTGCTATTGCTGAGGAAGAGGCCATGGTGGACAGGGTGGAAAATGCTGCTGGAATGGAGAGGAGACTCCATGCAGACACATTTCTTGATGCAGCGGAGGAGGAAGTGCCTGTCCTAGGCCTCCTCCTCCTGTTGTACCTCAGGTCTGCCACTTCTCCATCTTCTTTCAGCAGCAGAGGCCTCTCCACTTTGAGGTCCTTGTGTTCAGCATCACCCAACCTGCTTTGAAGCCCTGGATTGTCTGCGGGCACAGCACACTCCGTGAGGAAAAGCACATAAAAACAGCAGGAAAAAGGAAGAACAGGAAAAATGCAGCTCTTGGCACTTCAGTTGTGATGTAACAGGATGAAGCAAATTCCAGGCATGCCGACTGCCCTCTAGCTGTATCTTCTCAAACAGCAACAGCTTGCAGAACTCCACAGCCTTTTTTGGCGACATTTTTTCCACTGGGAGCACGGCTCATCTCCCTCCCCAGCCTGTGGCCAAGGAGCCGGTGACTTCGCTGCAGGCTCAGGGGCAAGTGTGTGCCAGAGCCGGCGGGCCCTGCTGCCTCCGCCTGTTCGCAGTGCACCCCTGTGGGCACGGGAGGAAAGGAGTGAGGAAGCATTTGGGGCTGCAAATCCTGGTAGCAGAGCCCTTGTGAAAGTCACAACTCCGGCTGTATGGAAAACCAAGAGCATATGAGTATCTGAGCTGCTCTCCATCAGAGGGCATTCAACACTTGCACAGGCACGAATCTGCAAAGTGAATTTTTTTTTAAATGTCCAGTGACTTTTACAGAAAACGCACAATGAATATTAAATAAAGGGCATTGCCTATTACTGCACTTCAGATGCTGTTATGTAGTGTGACTTTTTAAAAAGTTTTTTTTTTAAAGGTCATGCTGTTTATGCTGCATAATATATAATACAATTGCACTGTAAATTAGAGACATGCTTTACAGCCTGCTGCTGTGCTTCATGGAGGTGAACAAAATTTGAAATCACAGGTCTCCTCCCCATGGAGAAACAGTTGTGGGAAATATTTAATATCACAATAATCAGAGGCTTAATGGCCTAGTGATGAGCTATGGAGGCCTCTCTAGGACACCTTGATGTATCTCCTGTCTGCTCTCTAGTCTCTCTAGAACATTTTCCAATTCTTAACACCGTTAAATTTGATTTTAATTTACTGATATAGGACATTTAGGGTAAACTGTAGCATTACCTAACCCACAGCATTTCCTTTAGCAACACATGATATGCTCAGCCCTGACAGGTTTCTTCCCCAGCAGACAAGAGTTGACTTTCTCTGCGTTGAAATGGTTGCAGGCCTGTGCAGTTCCTATATACATGAACTCTCTGGAAGGATTAATTATTCTATTCCCTTATAATAGCTTCAAAACCTCAAAAATGCTTTTCTCTTTCTTTCCAGGATAACCACAGCACAGAAACTGGATTCTGAGGGACATGCAGCCTGATTCCAAAATTCCCTCAGGACAGCTCTTCAGGGAGCCAGTATCAAAGGTAGGCAAATGAGTTTAAGCCATAGATTTTTGATCCTTATTTTAAAAACTTCAACTCACACATTGCTTCAAAGGGCAGAATACACAAAAAGGAGAGTAGCCATGGAGCAGAGAACCAGACTGCAGAAAAACACTGGAAGGCATTTTGGTCCCACTTCACTGCAGAACACATGTTTGAAAAGGGATGGGAAGACTGTTGAGAAATAACACTGACTGATGCCAGGGTGAGGGAAATGCCAAGTAAAGGAATTAAGCAAATAAACAGGGTCGTGGAGAAGTGTTGAGAGATGCAGGAAGAGTGTAACACAAGGAGGAAACTGAGAGGCAGATTTCTTTCACCCAAGGGTACAGGTTGTAAGCCTTGCATGAAATTGAAGTTACATGTTTTTTTTTTTTAATAAAAATGAAAAAGAATATAATTTCCCATTCACCGGTCTCTTACCAGAGACTGTTTTAATAGTATTTGGATTGGAGGGGCTGCACAGGGAGGACTGAATTACTATGTAAGGACTTGCTACCAAACAGGTTTGCAGGACAGCAGCTGCCTCCCACATGGTGTGGGCACTGGGACTCTGAGGGACAGCACTGAGCAGCGTCTCTGGAGCCAGTTGTCATGACAAATTTTATTTTAAAGGTAGATCTAAACCGAGGTATCATCCTAACAGAGTCTTCTTGGAATTTATTCCTGGTCCCTATATTACAGAATTTGCTAAAACACTCGTGCATTCTTAATGAGTTAACAAAACGAAATGTTTATGTTTGTAGAACTGATTTTTTAATATAAAGCCATTTCTTGTGTTTAAATATGCTATCAATGTGATCTGCAACATACTCAAAATACTTTCGAAAAAGCAGAAGAAAGAAACATTTCACACATAGGCACAAATTAGAGAATTAAAACAATAGTTTCTTCAAATTCTGTCCTAGGAGAGACAGATAATTTTTTTTTTCAAATGTCAACCAATGCAAAGAAATTGATGAACATTTCAGAAGGATAAGATATTATCTTATGGGTGAAAACTCTATGGGATTTCTATAATGATATTCCTGGTCAACACATCTTAAGTTTTATTTAACATGACTGTTTAGTGAAAATACTCCTAGTTATCTAGTACAGCTTAATTTCATGAAAATATTCCATTTTCTACTGAACATTGTTAAAATACAGCACAAAATCTTTTGAGATTTTTGTGAGGGCTAGCATTACCTCACAGGCATAAGAAAAGAACAAAGTTCCCGTTTCTGCTGTATAACAACATTTACTCAGCCCACCCAATGATCTTATACATCAGTGCCCTCAAAAGCCTGGCTTCATAGGTGACTGTGTTTTTCCCACTGTGCATCCCATTCTCTTCAAGGGGGTGCTCAATGACAGCAGGGATGTTTCTCCCATACTGTTCACATTGCTTCAGGAACTGCAGGCACTCCTGGATCACACAGTCACGCAGCATGAGCATGTGCTTGGACATGTTCTCCAGCAAGGACAGGAAACACCGCTTAGCGTAATACCACGTGTCCGTGCTCAATTTTTTGTTATATGGCTCCAGGCTCTTAATGATCCTTGAAATACCGAAGTCATAGTTTCCCTTCACACAGTAGAGGGTCCCAATGACTAGATTGACAATGCAAAGGTGGTAGGTATTTTTATCAGGATGATCATAAGACAGCTGCTCTTCTGCCTTCTCGATCTTCCTCATTAGTTCCTCTGCGTCCTCATTCTGGCTTGTCAGGATGTAGGAAACGCAGAGGTTCGCTAACACAACGGCACTGACATCGAGAATGTTGTCGTAGTGCTTTTTAACTATTGGCTTGTAAAAGCTAATAGCCTCTTTGTACTTGTTCTGCATGAAGAGCACGTGAGCCACATTGAGCTTCCACACCTCATGTTCCTTGCAGAACTCCACTGATTTGTGGAAGATCTTTTCCACCATTGTGTAGTTCTTCATGTCCCAGTAAATCTTTGCCTGGGCCATCAAGACAGGTATATATTTATCCATAGTCTCATCATACTCATTAATTGCCTTTTTTAGAGCTTCATCATCCCAATTTTGCCTAGCTTCCTGCACCTGTTTTGTGAGTTTTCTCAGCTGCTCAGTCATTGTCCCTGCTGAATCATCTAGCTTGTGGAAAGCCTCCTCAGGGGCAGTTTGACAAGTAATAATGGCATCCAAGAAGTTGTACAGATAAGGTGTGAGCAGTTTGTAGGTCAGATGGGCATTCTCTGCCAGCACATCAGCTGCCAGGTCATAGTATTGATACTTGCAATAGAGAAGCAACAAGTTACCAAAAGTTTCTGGTGGATAGGGGTTCTGCAGGAGAAGAAACTGCAGCTTCCCAAACCCATCAGTGGGCTGGCTGTCCATGTTCATGAGTGCCTGGTTGTGCAGCGTGACGGGATCCAGCTCCTCCTCGGCCCTCGGCGGCATGTCCGTGAGGGCTTCCCGCGCCGCGCGCACGTTGCGCACCTGGTACTCGATGGCCGCCTTGAGGTTGAAGGCCTCCACCAGGGCCGTGCGGTGCAGCAGCAGCGTGTTGCCCACGCTGCGGACGTCGATGCCCTCGGTGCTCATGCCCACGTTGAGCTCGGGGTGCTGGTGGATGCCGCGCTCGATGATGTCGGATATGTACTTGAGGGCGGCAGTGTACTGCTTAGCCGCGTAGGAGCACAGCGCCATGTTGTAGGACAGCTCTGGGCAATACTCCAACACTTGCATGGCGCTGGCGAACTTGCCGCTGGCCTCTTCGTGCCGGCCCTGCCGGTACAGCAGGCAGCCCAGGTTGACCTCGGCATCGGCCCGCTCCGAAGGGTCCTCGGCTGCTCCGGAGCCGCCGTCAGCAGCGGCGGCGAGCTCCTCCTCCACCAGGCTCTGGGCCGCCGCGAGGTCGCCCTGGGCATAGTGGACAGCGGCCTGGAGGCGCAGGGCCCGGCGGTGGAAGGCGGGGACGTCCAGCAGCGGGCTGGAGACGCGCAGGGCCTCGGCGAACAGCCCGGCCTTGTAGAGGGCCTGCGCGTGGCACAGGCGGTACGGAAGCAGCTGCGGGTGCAGCGCCACCAGCTGCTCGTAGCACTCGGCCGCCGCCGCGAACTCCTGCAGCTGGTAATGGCAGTAGCCCAGCAGCGAGAGGCAGCCCCGGGAGCGGCAGCTCTTCTGCAGCCCGCGGTTCAGCAGCGACACCGCTTCCGCGAAGCGCCCGCCGCCGATGAGCCCGTACACCACGGCCGTGTGCTGCCCGTCGGGCACCGGCGCGGCCTCCATAGCCGGTCCCAACAGTGCGGCGGCGGGGGCGGAAGCGGGGCCTTCGCTGCCATGGCAACGGGGGGAAGCGGGGCGGAAGCGCTCCCGTGCGGGCGGGCGCTGCCCCGGAAGCGGTGGCGCGCGCGGGGCGGTGTGGCGGGGAATGGCGGCCGCCGTGCCCGCATCTGACCGCCCGCCCTGACGCCAGTGCCGCGTCCTCTGCCTTTGCCCGCCCTCCTCTGCTCCCCTCCGTGCGCCCTCTCCCGAGCACTGACACGGCGTGTTCAGTGCCGGTCCCGAACTGGCACAAAGAGATGGAGCCTCCTGAGATCGCTGCCTGGGCCAGAATGTTTCCGTCCTTTCGGCATGTCGTGCAGCTGGGAGGAATAAATAGTAAAAACCAGCTCCTGTATTTCTGAAGGCTGTGTAATAGTTCACTTAAGCAGTAAGTGATGTGAAAACAGGCTCTAAGGTAAACACGTAGCCCAGGGCAGGAAGCATTTAACTTCTGTCTTGGGCTTTGTCAACATGAAACCTTCCCTTTACAGCCCATCGAGATCCAAAGTTGGTTAAGGTTGGTGGAAGGCAGGAAGTATGTCTGTACCTTGGCACAGTCTGACAGCTCTCCTGCAGCTTTCAGAAGCAGAAGAAACTACTTTCAATTTCTCTGACTCAACAATATACCTGTGCTTTGGCAGGACTTCTTTTCCCCCATGGTATTTCTACTGAACAGTGATACTCCAGACCACAGACTGCATAATCTTGTGTAATTTCTGTACCTGTGAATAGCTCCCTTAGGATGACCAGACAGATCTGATTTCTGGTCATTCCAGACTAATGCCAAGGACATCCAGTGAAGGAGTTTGGTTTGCCCCCAGGAACGACTGCTGCAAGGTTGTGTGGCAAAAATTGTATCTGGGCTGCTCAGTCTCATGTGTTTTCAAGATTTTTTATTTGTGTGATTCAGTAATCAATAGATACCGCTCTGATTAATCCCAGCAAGGTAGTTTCCAACAAAAGTAATAATAATAATAAAAAAAGAAAATCATAGTAAGCCATTAAAATTATTTATTTTTTAAAGACCAGTAAACCCAAGTTGCTAATTTCAAAAGCATGCTTTGAAAGCTGAACCAGCATAGTGTGATCTACTAAGCAAAACAATAAGAATAATGGTTTTAAGACAAAAAAAAAAAAAAAAAAAGGAAAAGGATGCAGAAGTCTTTTAAGTTACACATTTTGGAAGTATCTGGGATTCACTTCCCTTAGAACAGACACATGATATTTCTGTGCATCTGTCAGCTGTCTCTCACAGGCAAAGGTTTAGGGCTTATAATGGTATTCCCCAGAAAACTGTAAGATGCAATGGCCAACATGCTTAGAAACTTGTAATTAAATACAAAGTAATCCAAGAAAGAAAACATAGCACGCAATATACAGGATGTACTCCAATAGTGGCACATTTCAGTGACAGGAATCTCTGGGGCATCTCAATTCAGCAGATTATACGTCCCACTTCATTGCTATGTTAGAAACCATTCACATAATTTTACTCTTTGAAAACTCTTCCTTTGAAAAAGCCAGTAAAAAAACCTTCTTGCTCTATATTTTCTTGCCCATAACACTCTAGGCATTGAAGTGCCTGTTAGTGTTTTATGTATCTTTGAAATAAACCTGTTTTAAAATTTCACTCAATGCACAAATGACTTATCAGGAACTAAAATTGTTTTAATTTTATAAAGGGAAAATAAGTATTTGGCCTGTAGACTGAAACACTCCTGGTTTTCCACTAGAATGAGTTCATCTAAATATTAGAAATTACATTAGGCACTGCTGGTTGCAGTTTTCAAAAATAATTTGTGAGCACTAGTATTGGCTTTGTTGGTAACTACAGGCACATTATGAGATTGCAATGCACTCTAAGAAGGAGCAATTAGCAAGGTCACCAGACCAGGAAAATGCAGCTGCTGTACCAAGGACACCGTCTGAAAAAATACCTGAGCTAAAATGAAACTTACTTGTCTGCACTGTGGTTACAAAACATACAACGGACCTTTCTTGGCAAGACCCCGGCCCTGTCAGTGGTAGAGGTTGGCTGAGGCAGAGCTGTGTGGAGAGTTCTGTGCCCACCTGCCTCATGAGGCATCCAGTTTAAACCTCAGTGAGCTGCTGCTGCCTGACCTTGTGCAACTCTGCTTTGGAGCAGGAGTAAAGCCACAGCCTGACAAGCAGAGTCTGCATCTCCATCACATTATGGAGCTGTTCTTGTTTGTCTGTAGGTCCTGGGCTGGGAGGGAATTGTCTGGTTTCACTACTCAACCTATGGCCAAAGACACCTTTTGGACATCTTGTTCTTGGGAGGTTCTTCTGTCTCAGCTGCAGGAGAGCCTCTACTCCAGGTGCTCCTTGCCTTGAACAACGTTCAGTTTTCTGCTGGGGTCACGTTGTGTTGCAGGGGAGCACTTTAGTCCAAGGGAGTGCGCATACAAGACCCGAGCTCTTCCACCAAAGCCTGCCTGCTCCATGCCCCTCCCAGGACTGAAGCCAAAACTGGGGCTGTACCCAGTGGGCATCCTTGTCTTCCTGCTGAGCACACGACAGGGGCTTTGTCAGTGCCACACTAACAAGCCCACCCTTGTTACTCGCCACCAGCTGGTGGGGCAGATGCACCTGCAGTTCAGAAGCCTGATGGAAATCAAGCAGAATTTGAATGTCAAGTTCCTTCCTGATTAGCCTTTGCAATTATAAAACATTTATGGTGGGTGGGTCTTTTAAAATTATTGTTTTATTTGGGTTTCATTGTTTTTGTGAGGAAAGGGTGATTTTGGTAAGTGGTTTCACAGGTGGGCGTCCTGAGTGAAATTACTGTTTGGCCTGAACTGCCTTTGAGGATGGGGATGAAGACCCAGATATTCTCCTGAGCATTTTCTGGTGACAAAATTAAGGCTGCTGCCTGGCTCTTGTGAGATCTCAGGGCCTGTAGTTCATGGGCCCAGAAACCTGACCGAATTCAGGCTGCAGTTGGCATGAGTCAGTAGGACACCTAGAAAAAAGGCATTGCCACAGCCAACCTGAAGCACCTCTGGATGTCCTAGGGACTATACATGTGCCCATCAAATTTTAGCGCTGGAATTGTAAATGCTAGAGCCTTCATTCAAGGCCAGATTTCCACTTACAGCTGGGGCAAAGAAATGGTGACTTGTCTTTTGCTGATGTGCTGGGCATGTCAAGGGAAAGGCCAAGCAGCACTGTCCTGGGTAACAGTCGTGTTCTCCATGTGCTCTTTTGATTTGTTCTTGCCTCTTGTGGACTCATGTTTTATATACATTCACAGAATTAGATTGATTTCAATGTTGGTTGTTTTTTTTTAATCTCTCCTTGTTCAGCAGGCAGCGAAGCAAGTGAAAGACAGAGAATGAGATTAAATAACCTACACAATCATGTCCATTGTGCATATCTCAGAGAGTTTGGCAGAACTGACTTAAATACTGGGATTTTTTTTCACTATCAGAAATAATGAAAAGCAGATACAATTTTTGACCACCAAGTTTATAAGGAGTAGCTAAAAAAGTGTTTCCCACAATCTTAAAATATAATAGACTTGAAATATGTTTCTTTACTGTACTACATGCTTCCACAAAGAATAATCTTTTTCTCACAGTATTTTTTTTTGCTTTTTTTCCTAAGATAAATCTTAAAAGAAGAATATAAGAGGGTTTTTTTGTTTGTTTAGTTGGGTTTTTTTTTAAGATTGAGCTAATATGACTTTCAGAGACCGAATGCTGTTCTAAGATGCACTACTGGTCCCCCCAGTTTCAGTAGGGTCGCTTCATTTTGCCTGAGAACAATTTGATAAGATCAAGCCGTGTGCTCTCATTTTCTTCCTTGTGATGGAGGAACAGAACCATAACATTAGTCAGCAGTTTCTGAATTTTGACCCACAATGGCAAAGATACCAAAAGACAGGAGAAATAGATGGAGGCAATTACAAACAGTCACTTGATTGATGGTTGACATTGTTAGGGCTTCAGCTGTGTGTCAGGCTGTGGTGCTGCCGAATCCCCATCCCTGCCAGTGGGTGTTGCCATGGGCAACAGTGCATTGAAGCCAATAAAAAGGAGAGGAAATGAGGGGAGACTCAACCTTCGGGGAGGCTGTAGGGTATGCATTATAAATTGTGTTATACTTAGCAATATGCAATATCAAAATTCAGGAAGGCCGTGTGTACCTGCCAGCAGTACTGTCGGTTCCTAGTCTCTGTTTTTCCTATAAAGTACGTGTTGTATGGCTTGCTGCTTACTAAACTGCATCAGGCTTTATTCAGAGAAGAAAGTGGCAAAAGAACAGCAGAAACATTTCCATTTGGTGCATGTACTCACTGCTGTGCAGTTTGCATTTCTGCTCCTTCCCTGATTCCTTCTGCTAGAGAGTGATGTGGTTCAGCCGTGCACTAACAGATTGGCTCACAATGCTACTGAATTTCCAGCTATTGTCCTACAAACCATTAGAAGCACAGAGCATTTTTGTTTTGTTGTGTTTCTTTTAAAGAAGGGATCAGCAGATTTGTTGTTTCTGTTTGATTGTCAGACAGATGTAGTTAGCTTTTCTATGGCTCTAACAACTGAGTTTCCTTAGAAAGGAGAAAAGCTCTTTTAGCATCTCATCAGCTGGGCCAGGTTGTGATTTCCATTAAGCTGGTGCCAGTTCAAGGTAATTCCACTGAAGTAAATGGAGTTTGGCACAGGAGTAAAACTAAGCTGAATTCAGCTTTAATTTCTGCTGCCAGACAACCCTATATTTAGAATCCCATTTTTCATGGAGTACAAAGGCTTTTTTTTTTTTTTTCCCCTATGAATGGACACTCACAAGCACTGCAACATGACTCCTCTTCTGTCTGGTCATGCAGCAGAGAAAAAGCACCCTCAAATCACAGATCACAGGTTTGCTGCATTAGTGATCTTGGCACTAATGGAAGGAGACCAACTTTCAGGTAATACTAGGGTCATCACACAGAGATATATTTGGTTTTGTGACCCATCATATTTGATTAGATCTTCAGAGACACCTTTACCACAGATGCTTGTGAGCCTTGACTAGTGCTGTGCTACCTGTAGTAATAGCATTTGAAATTGTACTGAACAAACCGCGAGAGGGTAAGGGGTAATTAGTCCAGTGTGATTATATTCTACCTCTCCACCATTTCAAAATACTAATTTCAGCTGGAAATTATACTAGAAAGCCTTATCCATGGTCTGCTTTTCAATGTAATATAAACCTGAAGCACAAAGCAACAGATTTCCTTTTTTATTTGTATTTCTATTTTCAAAAAAACCCATTAATCTTTTCCTTAGGCGACACTATATTTTTTTTAAAAATGAATGTGTTACAAGAGCATTTTTTAAAAGGAAAAAAAAAACCCACTCTAAAATTACCATGCAATATTTTGCCTTTATGCAAACTTCCTCTTGCTGAAAAATTTGCTGCACTGTTAATATGAATTTCTCAGGGAAGAAGGGACAGCTTGGTGTTTTTAAAGATAATAAAGTTTGTTTTTAAATGTAGCAAAGGTAGGCAATTCTAAAGGCCCTGATCAATCACTAAGAAGCTTTGTTGTAAAAAAATACTTCTTCAGAATACAAAGCAGGCTTTTCAGAACATTCAGGCATAAAAGAGGAGGGAGAGTAAGAGAGGAGCATCACAAAAGCAGGCATAATTGATTCATAACATGTACTGAAGAGATGCAAAACAACAAAGTAATTACACACGATTCTGTTTTCTGCAGCTCCTTGCGTATGAATTGGCCAGCTTGCATCCCAGTCTCGCTCTGTATTATTAATTTTATTAAGCTGCGAGTTCTTATATTTCAGTCTGTTGTCAGCTTTAGAGATTTTTACAGCAGCAGTTGAAATGTAGTGGAGCTGAATGAAGGCCTCTTGTGTTCAGCGTTCCGTGCTGCTCCAGATCCCAGCGCAATCCCACTGCAGCCTTCTGTTAGTCCTGCTAAGCCTTCCAGGAATAGCAAACTACACCGCCGTCAAGATCATATCCCATCAATTAAGCATGTCTGGGAAAGCATTTCTTAAAAAAATGGTGGGTATAAGCTTATGAAAACCTTTCAGACAGCTCTGACTGTAAAGTGACACTGATATTTGCAGGCTTAATTTATGTCTTTGAGAGACATGGTGAAGCTAGAGGAAAAGGAGGGCAATGATGCTGCCTGAGAAGGAAGTCTTTTTTGGTGCAGCTCCTCCCATTTACCTCTGTTTACTGCCACGGAGTCCAGCATAGGCTTCAATTTCACATTCAGCTTCACTAGACACTGGAAGAAGATTAAAAAGAGGATGAGAGAAAAAATACAATATATCCACTCCTTTTAAAGACAATCTGCGGTATAACAGGGGAAGAAGACAGTTTAATTTGCACAATGCCCCTACCCTCCTCACTCCCAGCTGTAAATACCTGTGGAGGTAAATTTCTTGTTCCTATTGAGTTCTCTTTATCTATCTGACTGGATTCACGTAAGGCTTTAAGCCACCAGAAATGTGAAAAAAGGCACATAAAATGGCAGAGATGCTGCTCAACTACTTTAGCTTTCTTGCAATCCTTAAAGATAGTCCTTTTGAGGGATCCCCAAGTGCCTGAGGCTACCAGCTGTGGCATCTATGAGCAGCACGGTCCACTGGCTGGATGGCAAGCTGGACAAAGCTGAAATAATCTCCCTAGTGCTAGATTCTTTTTTCCTGTAGATGACTAAACCACAACAGTACTGTGCTTTCCCAAGCTGGCAGAAAAAGCAATTTGTGTGTACTCAAATTAAAGGAATATAAATGAGTCTTCTTTGAGGTTGCACTGAAATCAGCTCTTCTCTACATACCCCGTCCAAAGCTTACAGAGGCCAGTAAAAATCTTTAATCTGGTTTCATCTGGCTTTGAATACATCCCCAAATTATGGAATTCCTGCATACCTTTGCTACAGATTTATTTTACCTTCCGCTTTAATACCACCTGTTTATGTGCAAAGACCACAAGTGCTTCACTTGGTTTTGCATTTATGTTAGAGAGAGACAGAAATTAACAGCAGCAGTGGATGTCAGGAAAGGGTTAACCAGTTGCCTCCCAAGTGGTCATGTAATGTGTCCTTTCAGGACAGAGGAGTGTTCTTTTGCAGCTTTTCTGATTAGCAAGTAATGGCTTTTGCTGAGAGCTGGGCAGCATGCTTTCTCCTGTGGCATGGAAACTATGTTTTTGTTGGAAAGAAAGGATTGGTGCCAGATTAAAAAACAGAAAGGACAAAGAAGACAGCAAAATTTGTTCTTCTAAAAGTGCAGAAAATTATAAGAAGACGAAAGGAAAGGGGAAGCAGGTACCTTTGCAGTTGATCAGTTTTTGCTTTAAATAGCAGGGTTAACAGCAACTGCTTTAAATGGTCCCCAGAGCCCAGACACCACTAAAGAGCTGGATTTTTTTATAGCTAGCTTGCAAGCCATGGGAGCTTGGCTTGAAGCAAGTCTTCGTAGATTTTTAATTGAGCTATTATATGATAATTAAGGGTTAATGGCCTGATTTTAAGATGTGCTGAAAACTTGCAATTTCAGTTGATTTCGGTAGGAAATATGAATGCTCAGCACTTATGAAAAATCACATCATGAGGAAGAAGCTGAAACTTGAATCAGATCCACTTGAAATTATTGCCTTAGAATACGGCCCAGACTGGGCAGATAGTTTTGCAGTCTTGGGCCTGGGATAAGAGGCAGGGCTCATGGTAGTCCCTGCCCCCTAGAGCATTGCTTGCTGCTGATGGTTATTCATTTTATAGAATGGATCAGGATTTTAAACATTCCCATCAGCATGCCTCACAATTCTGCATTTTTATATTGTTATTTCAGACTGTTGTGTATTCCTTAAACCTGATTTGACAGAGTCTAAAACAGAAGGGCCGTAATTATCAACAGCTGAAAGCATCTGAAAAGCTCACTGCCATTGCCATTAGCACCTGCATTACCACTGCCAGCTCAGTGTCTAGAGGTAGCATATGAGATGCTCAGCCCTTGACAGCAACGTATCAGATCCTTTCTGTGCAAGGCCAGTATCTTCAAAAAGTTTTTGTGAAGCATTTTTCCAATATACACCTTAGATTAAAAATAATAATATATATATATATATATCTAAGCAAACAGCCTAGAGTTTAAATCACTGTTTAAAAATCAGTATGCTTCAAACCTCTCTAAGCACAAAGGTGTTCTGCACTCACATCCTGTCAGCCCCAGAATCTGTTAGTACAAAATTCACTACAGACTGTACCTGTAAAATATATATACACACACACACTATACATACTATATATACCCAGGAACCTATAGCAGCTACAGGCAGCACAGAGAAGATGGAGCCCACTGGGACTGCGGGCTCTGTCTCGGTGTGGCTGTGCAGCTCTCGGCTATGTCTGTGTCCTTTCTGTAACCTTGCTTTTTTGCCAAGACTGACCACGACACCGTGATGTTTTCCAGCCTCGTGCCAGGGAGCAATTGCAGAGGTCTGCGCATGACCTCCTGCTGTGCCTGTCCCTCCAGGCCTTTGGCATCTGCCATGGCTTATGGCAGGAGACAGCCCTGTCACGTACTGTGCCAGGATGACTGCAAGTGCTCGAGGTGCTTACAGCAATTAGCTTTGCATCCATTACAGCAGGGACCAGGAGCCCAAGTAGGCTGGGAATAAATTCAGGAAGCATCCCCACAGTTCTATAGTAATCACTGTTATCTTATGAGCTGTAAACATATTTTAAATCTGTAAGTAAACACACATATATTTCTTCAAAATATGGATCTAAGCAGACATTAGAGTCTAATAACCCAGGTGCAACAGAGGCTACCAGGTAAATAACAAGAATGGTTAACTACTAACATTAACTTTGATGAAATAGATTATAAGGAGTATTTAAGAAAGAATAAACCATGTCTTTGATATTAATTTTTACCGTAGCACCAGCAATTAATTCAGTGGAATACGTACAAAATATATAGTGTAATTTTAAAAAACTTTATTTTGTTACACATTAATTTAGCTTAGTGATACTTGACAGTGCAGATTTTGCACTTGGTCTATAAAATGTCTGAATAAAGACATTGATTTGATGTTTGAACCACTGCTTCTGTATTTAGTATCCTTTCACTTTGGGACTTTTTCATTCTGATCTAGTCTTTTAATTAAACTGACTACTATAATTCCTATGGAAATTAGCTTTTATTTTATTTTTTCCAGCTACCAAAGCATTTCAGTAGGGCTTCCCTGATACAAAGTGCACAAATTGGATTTTATTTCTTCCTGAGATGTAATTAAAAACTCATTTGATTACTATATATCTGGCCCTGTTTTAATTATTAAACTCCAGTAATCAATTTGCTTTTATGAAGCTTCTGGGAAATTATCTCAAAAGCAACACATTTCTTTCCCTTCTGGCAGGGTCTGGACCATTTACTGAATTACATTCATTGCACCTGTTCCTGATCCGGATTAAACCTCCAATTTATTCCCAAAGCTCTTTAAGTTTATTTGGCTGTAGCCTTGTCAGGGTTTTCCACCTCCTGGCTGCAGTTTTTGCTTTCCATTTTACTGCATGAGAACCCCTTGATGTACTGCTCCTCCATGCCACTATTTTTGATGCATGCCTCTTACAAACAGCTTTGCTAGTGATCTGTCTAATTTGGTGTCTAGGTTCTTAACGCCTTATTTATTACTTGCCTTCATAGGAAAAGGTCTTCACCAGCTGTCTGACATGGGATACCACCACAGAACCTCAGTAGTTGCAGAACACCCAGTTCCTCATCCCTGCTTGGTGCAGCTGGGAGTTGGCAGGCAGCTGGGCTGGGGGAGAGGGAACCCCTGACTGGGGGAGTTCCTGTCTCCCGAGGCCTGGGACCTCACTGCCCACTTGCAGTCCTTCCACTGCAGTGCAGCAGCCTTGCTACACAGCAATGGGTACAGGATTGGTGACCTTTCCCATTCCATCCCCTTTACTGTAAAAGCTGTTCTTAGTCACAGAGTGATAAACCCTGGGGGAGGCACTGCCTGCTTCGGCATTAGGAAAAGCCAGAGAGGTTTGCAGTTCCCTTCTACATCCATGTATTTCCTCAGATGTGTGACTAAGCTGTTTGTCAGAAAGTTACTGTATAGCAGTGTCTTTTTCTTAGCACCTTCAATTATTTAGATGTCTTTTGGGACTGTGTACTACTCTGCCCACAGCATTCTTTCCCAAGGTATAGCTCTGCTTACATATAAGCTCCTCCAGCACAAGAAAAGGTTAAAGGCACTTCAGCATTACATTGTGTGCACCTGGGAGAGGGGCAAGGCTGCCTCAAGGAAGAGCTGAAAATGGGGGAGAGCATAAGATACTCAGAGGAAGTTATTTATGGGAGAAGGTAAGGATGGCAGAGTGGTTTGGTTTTTTTTCTTTTCTTGTGTATAGAGATGTACATTTTTGTAGGTAAAGCATATAGAATGCAGAAACAGGAGCAGTAGAAACAAAACCCTTCAGGGAGAGAGCGATGGGGAGCAGTAGAGGCATTTGTTTGTACCTCTGGGTACCAACTTCCTGGGTTGAAGTGAGGTGTGGGGGGAGGAAGACTTCATCTGCTACATCACCTTCATCTCTGGGGAAGGATATTAGCAAAACTGCCAAGATGCAGCACTGATGTGGTCAAAGGCTAAACCATTGCTAAAGCAAATACGAAATTTTGTTGTAGTCTAAGACTAGTACCAAATCTCTTTAAAGAGGACCACAATATGTCCAAACTTACAAACACTGCAGGACTTCCAGAGTATATACTTTTCTTTTTGCCCCGTCCCTGCCACAGATTCTCATCCAAATATTGACCAATTCTGACCTTGCTTAACTTACGAGCTTTGACAAGATTACAGCTCATGAAAGTATGGTTGCGGGGCTAATATTTGTAAAGTGAGTTTATGGAATAAGACCATATAAATTCATTTTTATGACTGAGCACATATAAAAAAGTTATAGGTCTCGGTGTTCACTCTACTTTGGAACCCAGTGGTTTCTAATGAATCACTTTTATTATGTAGGCAGTTTCTTAGTTGGAAAGGAGGACCAGTGACCGAGAAGCCATGGGGATAAATTCAGACTTGGTGTAAGCATATGAAGCATTGTTGAAGTCAAGAGAGTCATGACCAGTTACAGCAAAGCTGAATTGGACTCCTGAGTTTTGCTGAAGTGGCTTTCACATGAGAATACATAAGCCAAAGGTGAACCATCTATCTGAAAGTCCTTGAACTTCAGATTAGATAAAAGGGAACCTGTGCTGCAGTCATCCACAGATTTTATCTTCATAATACAAATACTTGATTGAAGTTGTTTTAAAAACCCAAAAGTATTTCTGTATATATGCCCATATACTAAACTCCCAAAAATTGCTAGAATTCTACCTTTCATAGTAGAATACAGAAGATAAAGTGATACAGAGAAGATGTAGGGATTAACTTTTATGAACCCTTGACTGTGTGTGTATGTGAATTAATTATTTACCCTACTGATTCAGGACTATATTTAATTATTATGTTCTACAAAAAGTACAGCATTTGTGAGAGGGGGTGAGTTCATGAAAAAAATATTTATTGCAATCTCCTTGTTGTTGAAGGGGACTATATTCCTTTTAGGCCTTAATGAGGAAGGGTCCAGGTCATCATGTACATAATTCATTAGTGGATTACTTTTTCATTTCTGCCAGGGAATCTTTTTCTGATGCCTAAAAATGTAATTAGATGAAATGAATATATTACTAATTTCCCTTATAGAAAACAGGAGTTTCTTTTAGCTTCTCTCCAAAAATTGTTAGTGGATGGAAGCCAGTTGTGACTGGAAAGGGATCTAATGCATGCAAAGTATTCTGCTCTTCCACTGTGAATTAATGTTAAGCTTCTTTCTGGAAAGAATAATACTGTACTCCTTTGAAAGTAAACTACAGAGGGATGATTATAAAGTAAGATTAACCCTTGGTAAAATGTGCTGGGTACTTCAGGGAGGAAAGTATGTACAGAGCTACTGGTAGCAAAATGTGTTCCGACCAATATCCTGCAGTTTATGCTGCCAAAGGGAGAGTGATTCTGAAGGAATGGGACCAAATGAAGTAGCTCTACTGATATATTGCTGCACTTGCAAAGGATTCATCTATTGTTCATTACAATTTCATGAAACCAAGGGTTTGCTCGGAAGAGTTATTATTTCATAAACTACTTCTTATTTAGCTCTGCTGTTTATGGTTTTGATTCTACATCTAGAGCATGTGAGAGACAGAATGTTTCTAACTCCTTTCCTTTTCAACATTTTAACCAAGCAGCTGATCAATGTCTTCTGCCTTGCTATTAAATGGATTTTGAAAAATTCTTCAAATCATATCAGTCTCATATGCCAATTTAGTTCTTTGAATTTTCCCTCAGCTGGGAATTCTGCAGGCAACTGTGATTCTGTTGTGTTAAACACTTACTTGAAGTGTTTCATCCATCATAATTTCTGGTCCTTTTCGGATGCAATGTAGTTTGTGCTTTGTCTTTCTTGAAAACTGAATGGCTGTTAAATTATCCATTCACCTCCTTTCAGATTTGCTGTACAATTTGAGTTCCCTCTATTGGCTGTCTCTTCTACCTTATCTGCCAGCTTTTCTGTCAGCTTCCTCAGATCTTTATATACGTTTCTATACACAACTGCCACATCCTTCACAACACATTAGGCAGACAATTCTAAGTAAAACAGCAACAGGAATTATAATATTATGAATGATTCAGTTTTTCTCACAGATTAGGGTGGAAGCCTTTAGTGAACCTTAGCTTCACTGAAGTCAATGGGGAATGTTTGTTTTCCTGTCTTCTCCCAAATACCTTTGTTGATGAACTGCCCTTTCAGCTGAGACTGTTTTGACATAAGATGACTCAGAAGTAAGCTGAAGTACTCTTGTCTGAAGGAAAAAAGTACTCCTTTCTGCTGCCTCTTCTAAACATTCTGGAGAAACCTGTAAATTCTTAAAATTGTTGATTGTGATACAATATTGCATCAATAATCTCACCAAGTTATGAAAATCATAGCAAAAATAATATTCTAATTTCCAAAGGCAAAATGAAACCCTCCCTGTTCTCAGGAAGCAGAAAAAGAGGATCATGATCCTTGCACCTATTGTAAAAAGATATTCATGATAGTCCCAGGCAACTCACCCTTTTGCTCTGAAACCACAAAAACTGTGCTTTTCCATATTATACTGTGAAATAGTGATGGACTTAGATGGAAATTGCAAATAAAATCCTTCTTTCTTCTTTTCCTGATTTTTCTTTCCTGTATAGCTCTTCTTAACCTTTTCTGTTACTAAGAAAGTAGCAGGCAAGAGCTTCTCAGATTAAGGGCAATAGGTAAGAAAAATAATTTGGTAATACTTATTCCATTACTAGAAGTTTTAATACAGGGATAGTAGCTGAGTTTTCTGAAAGTTCTGGAGAATTCATTCTGGGTGGCCTCATTTACATTTATCATTAGTAGACAAGAAACAAAGCAAGAAAAGTGCTGAACCTACTTAAGTTCCTGCTTCAAGGCTACAGAGGGATCCTTCTAATATGACAAAAATCTCTTTTCTCTGGGCCAAACCCTTATTCCTAACATAATCCTTAGCTACCAACTTACCCCCAGCACTGGCATTTGGCGTGATTAAGTTCCCTCTGAAGCAAATTTCTTACAAACACAGCAGAATATGTTGCACCTGCTCTTCCTTGGTTTATATTACCCACTGGATTTCAACAGAGAGGGAGACTAATTTGATCTGCCAGCATCTGTTTGATCTGCCTCAGTCCCTGGTATAACAAACTGCATCCTGGGCGGATGTGCCTTACTAATCCTTGTCAGCTAGGTGCTCTCAGGAAGCATAAATGTTTCTCTCTCACTCTCTGTGTCCAAATTAAATGTCAGAAATAAACCCTGCCAAAAATGTGCATCTTTATGGTATTCTTTAGGATCTATTGAAAGCTATTCTCCTCTTTCTTTGACATGCTACAAAGGAAAAGCTGGCTTCAATGAGAATCACACAGAGCTGATCAAATTGCTTCTGTTGAACAGATCTTTTTGAACAGCTTAATCCTGATTTTTTTTTTGGTTAAAACACTTAACAACTTATGAACATGTTTCATGGACTGTCTATAGATGTGCATGATGAACAGATAGTGAGTTCCCTGCTCCCTGACTAGTTGCTAACTTAAATTATAAGAGCAGTGCCCTGACTTTTGTATCAACAATCCCAGATATGGGTGCATGATGGAAAACCATTTCCAAAATGTTCATACAGATAAAATCTTCTTGATTAAATAATTTTAGAAGTTTTTTGGTTCTAATTGTATAGACAGAACAGAAACATTTGAAGGAAGAAGTCATTGTTTTGGCTGCATCCAGTGACTCTTGCCTGGGTAAGGATGAAGCCATGCCATGCAGTCCAGTCTGGACAGGCAGGGCTCCTCAGAGGAGTGGTGCAAACTCTGAATTTCTTATACAGTGTTTCATCATGCAAAATTGTAATTGAAGGACAGAGGGAAAGGAATAGAAGTGGTAACTGAAGAAGGGCTGCATCAGGATATAGCAATGTAAGCATGATTGTTGAAGAACACCTTTTTAATGTTCTCTGCAAAGGAGATGTTAATCTCCTATCTAATAATTTCAAGTAGAGTATATACCTTTGGAAAAATAAATCACGATGTGTATATGTACTTCCAATTCAAGTATCAAAGTCAACTCTTGAACCGTAGAAGTTAAAACACAGAAAGCCATGACTGTTAGAGATTTCTGTGTATTTTTTCTGTGCTTTGTAGAGGCTCTACCATTTATGGCACCCTGTGCATTTAATGTAAGTTTATACAAGCAGAATAGATGCTTTTGCAGCTACATTATCATAGACAGCAAATAGATTTAATTACAAGGTCAGACATTATCTTCTGTAGGAAGGTAGGCATATCAGAGCTCTTGGAGTTGCAGACAGGGGAATTACATTTCTTTCTAAGTACTTCAAACAGTGTGATAAAGAAGGAATCTGTCCCTCCACATTCCATTCAAAACACTTAAAGTACTTGCTAGGCCGAATATTTCTACTCTTCCCAGGTTCCCCCTAGAATCCTGGATGGGGTAATGCAAATTCAATTCTGTAGATACTATTATATGCTTGAAGTTCTCAATACCCAAGAAAATCCTGAATAGCTCTAAAAAGAGCACTAAAATGGAGCGGTTCAAGGGAGCACCAAGGTAGAGGTGAGCAGGGCAATCTCAGGCACGCATAAGTTGTAAAAGCCATGAGCTTCTTTATCTTCCACAAAGACATCTCCCTTAAATTTAAATAGCTGCTGTCATTGTCACTGACTACCTGACTATGTATTTATCTGCCCAGAAGCAGAGTGCATGGCCTTTGGCCCTGCTATTCATAGCGTTACTGTCTCTGCCTAACAATGCCCTGAACAGAGCTGGGTTTCTGTTAGCATCTTTTGTTTGATGTGAATCGCTAAAGCTTTGATGTTGTTTGTGAGAAATACAAAGATTTAAAAGAGTAAGATCTTCACTCTCCCACTCTGTGTGCTCCCCACAGAGAAATCTAATCTGAGTTGGGAAAAATCTGTGACTGATCCTGTCTTGAGTAAAACACAAATGACAGAGTCCAGAAGAGAAATCTCTTAGTGTTGAAATTCTTAGCATCTCTTTTTACTGGAGAGTCAGAGAGATAATTTTTCTTAATGATCAAAATTCTGTTTCCTGTTACACAAACATTTATAAATAAGTACAGAATACTTTCTCCGTGCAAACACAGCTGTCAGCAAAGCCTCAGTGTTTAATTTTCAGTGGGATGCTTCAAATTTTCTGCTTTACTTGCATGTACTTCCTCTTTATAGGATGTTCTAACAAAACAAGGGATTGATTATTTTATACTGAAGCTACATTAGAAGGTTTGAAAACTCTACAGTTTCAAAGAAGTGCATTTTTCATTAGAAATTACTATTCTAATAAGCTTGTTTCTCATCTCTACTGATAAATGCTTTTCTTACTGTCAGTTTTGAATGAAGAGCAAATGTAATGCAGTAAAGTGTAACTAAAGCCCCTAAAATCTGAGATTCAGTGTAAATGCATTGCTGTTCTGCTACTCAAGGCAAAAGCTCCACTGTTACATAAAAATACTCTGATCTGCGATCACTACAGTAACAAAAAAAGTAAATAATAAAATTATAATGTCCTAAGTGTAATAAAATGCAATGAACAAAAAAATGGTATCCTTTTATCTTCACAGACCTTTGATCCACAGTGTGAAGAAAATGGATTTGATTACTAAGATAGGAAATTGGAAGTGACTTGATTCCTACATTGAGCAGCAGATAGGGGAGAGAGCAAGGGAGCAGAGCTATGGCTTATCTTGTGCCAGCAGCAGTCAGGTTTACAGAGCAAGCACAGAGGTTTTGGATTTAGACACTTGGACATGGGAAAACTCTGCATAATTCCAGATATTAATTTTTTTAAATATATGTAGCTATATCCACCTTCAGTTTTAACAGTACATGGTGTAGTACATTTTGTGTATCACTGACCTTCTTTCTTCTGAGTGGGATGGGCATTCCAAGGGGCAGTCAAACAGGACTGCTAATGGAAGTTATATAGATCTTGTTGATTTGCTAGTCACTTGTAAACCGTCTCACTAAAAGGGGCCAAACTCAGGGACAGTCCTAGGCAGGTAAGCAGAGGGATGTGATCCATGTTCCCCAATAAAGGAGACTTCATTACCCTTTACTTGAGAGAAGTACTGTGCCTCCAAGTAAGTTGTCTTAAGTTACCTGCAGGGAATGCAGAAAGCAGAGCAGATAGACCCAAATCTCCACAAAGGATGTTTCAGAGGAAAAAAGATAAATCTAGAAAAGCCGTAACTAAAATGTGCTGCAAAATTTATGTATTGTTTTAAGTATGAACCATTCCTCATGGGCACTCTGGTGTAGCCTAGTTCATAGGCTTGGACTGCAGAGAGGATACAGTTTGCTCTGGTACTGTGAGAGGCACTGGGATGTTATCAGACCACTCCTGGAAGTTTGGGCCATGAAATTCCTTCAGTACTGCATACTTCTGATGTCCTCAGCTGCCAGGAACAGCCTGCTCTTGGGAGTTACTTCGAGCAAAGACAATTTCAGCTCTGCTGATCTCACACAGACTTTAATGGGAGTTGCCAGCATTCAGTGGTTGCTGGGACCATCTCTGCTCTGTGTGTGTGTGTGTGTGAAGGAACACAGAGCACAGCATTAGGTCCTGCTCGAGCAACTGCATTGGTAGGGACTGGCGCATTCTGCACAGCATTCCCTTTGGGGCTCTGGATGCTATGGAATTCGAGATTTCTAATCACTAGCATGGCAAAAAATAAATACAAAAGCCTTGATTTTGTTCTCTATGGTTTAATGTAATTTTGGTATGAAAATGAGTGTCAAATGTTTGTGGGTTTTTTCAAACATGTTTTTTCTAAGTGCTGTGGTAGTGACCTGTAGGAGTACTGCTAATATTTTACTGATTTATCAGCTGCCACTGCATCTCTTTATATTGCATTTGTAATTATATAACCTCTTCCCTCTCCACATGCAGTTCCTACAATGTGCTGCAATGGCAAGAATTTTAAAAAATGCAAAAACCCACCAACCCAAAATCTATGATATGGCCAGAGTTGTAGTGTTCAGCAAGCCCTAAACAGTGGATTTACAGTGCCTGAATACTCTGCTGATGGGATATGTGTATTGAAGTTTGATTAAGCTGGATATGAAAATTAAAACTTGGCTCCACACTGAAGAGAGAATCTCCTGCAGTGTGATACTATGGCATCAAGTTTTCTGTTTACCCCTAAGGCTGGTGCTGCTATGACTTCCAGGTTTGATGGTGTCTCTTTTTTTAAGCTGTTGAGCAGCAGGCTAATGGCTGCACAGCATGACGCAAACACAGTGGAAAGCAGGGAAATCAGATGTGAATATATTCCCCAGAGATCTCCTGCTAAGATGGAGCTAACTAACCAGAGCTTTAGTGTTCAGATGTAGTTTCCATATGCAGAGGATGGGCTGATTATCAGCTCTTCCTGCCTTACTGTACATTTTTGGATTACAGATGCTATTAGAAATAATGAATTCTGGTATAATATGCATTCTGGTGAAATATGAGCTATTTTATTGAAGGGAACATTATTTTTAAAGAGTGTCTGCCTAAGATCAGCATCCATCGTCCCTCCCCCATATTGTCCAAAATGATCTTGGTCTTTTAAACAATATAGGTGTATATTCTTGTGTGCTTGCTTTGCCTTAATTGTTTGAAAATGGTAGCTGTAGTTTATGTCATCAGGACAAAGACTGACCTTAGAAAGGGACAGGATCTCTTGGCAAAGCAGCAGCTTGGCTTACTGCTCACACAAGTGTCTGCTCTCTGTGTCACACAAGAGGAATTGCCATTGCTGCTGGGTGGTCATTTCATTATTTTCATGCTGGCAGCCTCAGATGCCACAAGGTATAGAGGAAAGAGGGCACATTGTCCTTCTTATGGGCCTTAGTACCTACTTAGTGTATGGTATTGGTTTTATATCTGGTCTACAAAATTAAAGGAACTGCCAATCCATTTTTGTTTGTGTGTAGGGAAGCTACATTCAGGCACAAGTTGATGATTTCAATGTTAACATGGGAGCTGTTATTGCTGTGTATCATCACTGACCCATTTATTGTTTTGAGGTCTTAGACTGTTTAGGGTGCAGTGGGAACAGGGAGAACTTGTTGCTGTTCCCCAAAGATGCTGAATGAGAACCATTCTCCTGCTTTCTCAGGTATCAGTGGTCACTCAGTCTTTGGTGGCCTAAGGCAGTGTGCGTGGTTTCAGTCAAAGCCTGAAGCTGTTTAATCCAAAAAGGCAGAAGCATTGTTCTGATAGGAAGAAATACTTTGTGAAATGGTGGTCTGGCATTGGAACAGGCTGCCCAGAGAAGTGGTGGAATCACCGTCCCTGGAAGTTCAAAAAACCTGTAGATGTGGTGCTTAGGGATATGGTTTAATGTGGACCTGGCAGTGTCAGATAAATGATTGGACTCAATGATTTTAGAGGTCTTTTCCAACCTTCTTTATTAAGGTTAGAGATCACCACAGGATCATGGAGTAGTTGGGTGCTTGCACACAGTGTGCCAAGCACCCAGGCACTCTGTGTAGAAGCACCATTAAAAGAGTAAACTCTGAATTAAACAGCACAGGTTAAACAACAAATTGTTTGTCACTGACCCTAAAGGTTTGGTCTAGTGTGCCCCTTAACAGTTTGGGAAGGTGCCAGAAGAAAGTGCAAAGGCTCAGGCTTGAGTTTCTTTTTGCATCACACAGATTTGGACAAATTTGACAGCACCTACTGAGACTGTCCCTCCTAGCACTCCAGACCTCACCATGATGAGAATCAGCTTGTCTCAAACATAATAAAGTAAATTATTTCCCTATCAGCTTTTATAACTTAAATAGGAATTTACAGACATTGCAGATATTTACAGACAGATTCAGGGAATCTGAAGATTTCTTCATGGAATTCTGACTTTTGGTAAAATCAAAATAAGACAGGAGTTCAAATAGCCTTCAAGGCTGCTCTGAAAGCTAACTCTTTTTCCCTAGAGAGGCAAAAACAATCTCCTCTGGACTCTACAGGAGCAGTAAGTAAAAATTACCTCATACAATGGCATGCAGATGCCATCAATCCACTCGAGCTGCAACCTGGGTAGTTCATGCTTCCTGTTCCGATCAAAAATGGCCTGAATTGAGAAGGAAACAAAACTGTCACGTTTTAATTACACTGGAGTATTTTACAGACATATCATCCAGCACTTTGCAGCTATGATCAAATTCTCACAACTGGAACACTTTGTAAGCCATAATCAATCTTTCCAGCTGTCTTCCTACTGCTTTGCCTGGCATGAAAAATAAACTGTTTCTTTTCAATTCTGTTTTGAAACTTTTAAGGCTGAATGTATTTGTGTTTTATAATTCTGTAGTGTAAAATAAATGCTTCACAGTTGGAGCTGAGCTGGTAAGTAACCTCCTGTAGGAATGTAAAGCAGATACCTTTGAGTAGAATTTTCTCTTTTTTCACATAAGGTTTTGCAGCTCAGCAAAACAATGATGGATCTGGCCTGGCTCTCTTCCTCCCAGTTAAATTCTTTAGAATACTTTCTGTTACCCTTCTCCTGTTGCCTCCAGATAATGGCTGCTCAACATTTTGAGTTATTCAATCTGATAAGGCTTTCTCTTCTAATTGTTCAGTGAAAATCTTTATGAAACTTTCCTGGTTCTTGTTTGACACTTGATACCCATCTGCCTTTATTCCACTCAATGCCATTTTATCCCTTCAGTCACAGTAGTATATTTACATGTATACTTACAGAAATGCATTTCAAATAACACAGATGTACAGCTGCAACATAAAGTAAATCTGACAATTTTGATTTCCACAGGTAGCTGTGATTTTTTTAGTTCAATTCTGTGTGTTAAACCCAACACCTGCTGCTTAGAAAATTCACTGATAGAATAACCTAAGCAACAGATACAGAAAACAGGTAAAAGGGCTCAGTGCAAAAGTGACTGTTGACTGGAGAGCTTTTATATATGGTTATAAAGGCATATTCTTATTGGACAGAGCTTTTATTTATTCTAAGGTTTCTCTTTATGTACAAAATACAATTCATTTTTCTGAATGAGCCAAATGGTATTTTCTTACTCTATTCAAGTTAGTAACTATTTCAGGAGTGATAAATACTTACTGAAGGGGTGAGTTTGAGTTCAGATCTTTCTCTGTCTCCTTGTTCAAAGAATTCACTGGTTACCAGCTCAGCTGCCTAAAATAAAAATCATGATAAAGATTAGAGTTCTTGTTACATAATTTTTAGGATAATGAGTTTTTGCTGAGACAATTACTTCAGCCTGTGCTTAACTGTAAAGAAGTGAATAACCTGACTTACAGGACTGACATCAGGCATGTGTTCATGTAGTTTTTGGGACTGGGCATACAGGGGGTATAAACAGCCATAGTCAGGCAAAGGGACTTACATTGCACTGCCAAGGTAGTACTCAATGCAGTTGTAAGCAACTTACTCAAGAACTGAGACCAAAACAGAAAATGATAGCCCTTTGTTGGCATCCACTATTATGTTTGTAAAAATGCTTTGTAAAACATGCAAGAGCTCTCTGGTTATTTACAGGTTGTTGCCCTATAATAACAACTTTGCTTGTCAAAGAAACTTAATTAACCAATACCCTCTGTTGTTTTAATCTAATGTGAATTCATAAAGGGTTTTTTCCCCCCACTAGGCTTTACTTTTTTTCCCCATGACTGTCATCACAATAGGATCTGGATTATCTAAGTATGACCTCAGATTGCGATGATCATCTTGATTTAAAAATCAAGAAGTGGTAGGTTGGAAGTTAGAATGCATCTTTCTGACTTTGAATGAAGATGTTTATTCACTGCAGAGATTTGTGCTTCTTAGAAGACAAGGCTTAAAAATAAATTTAGTTATAGAAACCAGAAGAATTTTAGGAAGTCAAACAGTAAGCAGTTCCAATACAGTACTGTACTCTGTCATGTGCAAGACTTGAAGGTAAGCACATGCAGCATCTTGAGATGCAAAAAAACTGAAAGGCAATCTACTGAAGAGGCATTCACATACTAAATCTCCTGTCATGCCAGTGTATTGTTAATAAGCTAGGAAATTATTTCATAATGCCAAGGAACAAGAGGGTAAACTAAGCAGAGAACCTGTACTTGTAAAATCTCAAAATATCTTGCTTTAGCAACTGCATGGTGGATAACGCTCACAAATGCTAAGCTTTTTGTAGTTGAAATAAGGATTACCAAAGTAACTTGGAAGTAGGTGATGCTATGAAGTCCTCTTGAATCTTAAGCCAGCCTATCACAGATTGGAACTTTATAATGTATGCAATCCAGTGCATTAATAAAATTCTGGATCAATATTCCAGATACAGGAATAATTGAACAACTTAGTAGTAATTAAGGGTTTGCTAAGTGTATTGTATAAAAATAACCAAGACATAGTATCATCCCTATCCCTCAGTGCTATTTTGATCCTGTTCTCCTTATATCCGTTTGTCTCTTCTTTTATCTGTTTCAATCTTCTCTTCCTGAATTTTTCCATCTTATATGTGGCTTTTATTCCCTTTGTTTCAAATATGATTTTTTTTCTTGTGGCACAGTTAAGGTTCAGCTATTTCCTGTTTTGCCTCTATGGACTTAATTAGCACTTTTGCTCAACCCAGTAATGTTTTAAGATACCCCAGACTGGATTTTTCAATAGAAAACAAACCTGTATAACTAAGCTGCAGGGGACTTCTCACCTGTAGATTTCAAGAGTGATAAGTATAAAAAAATCACAGTTTACCAGAGACTCCAGCACTAATTCAGCAGCACAGCACAAAGATTCACAACTAGGAAAGCAGACCCTACCTGACATTTGGCTGTCAGTGAAAATGCAGACACTAATTGGGTTAAGGAGGAAAAATGAGGAGGGATTGCACACACTGCAGCAGTGGCCTGGTGGCACTGAAAAATCTTGTTACTCAATTTCCCACTGCAGGATAGAAGCAGCTTTCCTGATTTCCATGCAAGGTGACCATATTCTGGCCAAGTAGAGCAACAGCTCTTCTGTCACAGTTTGCTGATAAAGCAAAAAAGACTCACCTGGCAAAACTGAAAGCTGAGGTGAAGCCTCAGCTTTATCCCCCATAAATCTTTTTTTTATTCAGTTGATGGGCAGGTAACTTCCATAGATCCCTTTCAGCTTCTATTACTTCCTTGTCCAAAGAATGTGGCTGCTCCAGCATCACTAGTTATCTGGCCTAGCTTTCTCTTTTTCACCCCATCTTTATAACCGTTACTTGCTGTTACACCAAACTTCCTGCAGATGTGTACCCAAACCCAGCTGCACTGGTATATTAACAATTTGCTTCTTGATGCTGTCAGTTCCTCCAAAACCTGACACAATCTGTCTTCTTCTGGCTTGTTCTATGCCTCAGTGAAGGACAGAGAATGACTAGCATGGATACTGGAAATGTTAAGGATGGTTTCTGGGTAGAGAAAGATGTCTAGAAGAGGAAAAATCATGGGGCAAAGGACAAGAGTTTTGGGACAGACAGATTGCTTTCTCATATTGTTTGCCAATGTTGCATCCATTTTTAATGTACATTTCTAAAGAGCCTACTCAGGAGCAGAACCCTGAATTTTTATTTGTTTGTTTCTAGGTACAGGATGTTAAAGAAAGCCCTATACTATACCTGGAGTTTTGCAACATTCTTAAGAAAATGAATACATTTCTTTTATCATATATACTAAAGATTTTATGCTAATGAAAATTTGCAGAAAATCTATTGGTATTTTTGATCTAGGGAAGACTCTCCCACTGCCAAGCAAAACTTTGGGATGAAACAAGTAAATGCAGCTATATGTGGCTAAATGCCTTTTTTGTTTAATCCATCCATTTTTGGATATGGATTTAAGATGTTAGCAAGAGGAGAGGTTGTAAAGCCAGATGTACACACTAGCATGTGTACAGGGAAAGATTACGCAATAAACCATTTTTTGCAGAAACTCCCTGCTATTTTTTTATAGCATTAATGCTGCTGTAAATTGATTCCAGTTTTGGTCCCTTGTAAGCCAGGGCCCTGGGAATATTGTCCTGCCAGTCCCGCCTCCTCCCAGCCCTGCTATTAATCATGACTTGCCTGTCTTGAAATCTCCCACGGTTTGGTCACAGCTCCAAGGTCACAGGCTGTCATTAGCATTGATCTGAAAAACAGAAATGAACAATACAAGCTGAATCAACCGTTGTTGAATTTCTAAACAACTCTGCTCTGGATGCATAAATAAATAGTACATATATAAAATGTCAGCCCTGGCACCTTCTTTTCCTCCAGAAAAGAATGACATGTTTGAAATCTTAGCCATCAGCGTGGCTTTTACATTACAATTGTGCCTCGGAAACCTAATGCGTTGCAGGTCATAAGATGATGAATTTTGGTATTGTGCATTGCACACTAGAAAAGAAATGATATTGCAAGGGAGTTACTGCTAATTTTGCAATACTTCTAACACTGCTTACATTAATACCTATAATATATTAGAAAGCATGTGCTTCACATGATATAAGTAAGGGTATTATTACATAATAACACCTGCAACTGGATTAATTTATATGCCTATTTGTAAGTGACTGCTGTAGCAAGAGAGCCTATAATCACAGGAGGCATCCCAGACACTGTTTAAGCAGTTTCTACTGCTCATCTACAATAAAAATTGAAGATTTACTATGAGCTATACGGTTCCACTGTAGTTTAATACCTAGCTACAACCATGTTTTATATGCATTAGGAGAAAGAAACCATTCAGCTGTAGAAAGCGTTTATGTACAGTACATGATGCAGATAAAAGTCTAAGAAAGTTTAAATGAAGAACAAGGGCACTGAAAATGAAGCATCAAATATATTGCCTGAATCTAAAATTAGGAATGGGTGAAATGGTATGGAAAATAGAAAATGGCCAATATTTTGTTAAAAGACCAGAAGATAACAGAATTTTAATGAAATTTCAGATAAAATGAGACCTAATCAGGCATGCATATGCAAATACACACATTTTATTGTCTACAAAGTGTGATCTACTCAAACCACCCACAGTGTCTGAGTTTTTCAATAGGATGCATGCTCAGGGCATTCTTGAAGGCTGGAAGAGTACTCTGTATATGAAAATGCCCAGGTACAGACTGGAAGAGCAGAGAAGTGCATGGCCAGTGAAAAAAGATCGATGAGAGGAAGAGGGATTGGGAAAACAGACAGGAAAGGTCTTTGTGTAGAGAGGCAGAATATTGATACTTTCTGGAAAAAGAGCAGAAGGGCTAAACAGGAACTGGTGAGGCTGGGAGAAAGGAAAGAAAACAGGACTGAGTGTGTAGGAGAAATAAAAATGGAGAAGGTGAAGTCATGTTGATTAATCCCAGCTGTTTGCTAATGTTTAAAAATCATACCATACTTTCTCTTGTTATTCTAAGCCTTCAGTCCACAATACAGGACATTCCTTTAACAAATATGGCTACACTTTGAAATAACCAGAAAGCAAGAAAAAACAGTGCTTACCGAAATATTTCTCGGTGGTTTTCCACATTCCAATCATAACCACCTTTACTGACAAGTTCAAAAAACTCTGTCCTTCTCCTGCAAAAAAACCAGATTGTCAGAGAAGGAAACAAGACACTTCCAGGGCAGCACTGCAGCAGAAACACAGTTCTCTGTGTGATACAGAATCACTGCACCTCATGTATTATTGTTAAAGCCGTTACACTGACAGTCCATTTAAGCGAAACATACTAATTTCCGAACATGTTCTATAAATGTCTGTTATCAATGTCAGAGTTGCCTAGTAAAAGCAAGATTGGATTTATGGTCTCTACAGATAAGGAAATGAATGGCTCTGAAATGTTCAGTCTTCCACGGAAGCATGAAATGTTCACCTACAGCAATGGACGGACAGACAATAGAAACACCCTGGAAATACACACACACTTCTGTTTCCTTGTCCTTGCAAAATGGTTTTTGCTTCTATATCCTGAAGGGTTTTTCAGAGCTGTGCAATTCCTCTAATTTCCAGCACACAGAAAGAAACAGAGACACGGGGAGCTGCTGCTGTCTTGAGTTCATAGTTCTTATAGACTGGAAACTAGGTCCTCCCTGCTTGGTCCCATGTTTGTCTTCTCATGCCTTCTTCATGTCCTCAAGTAGGGACAAAACGTGAGATGGACAGGACATGTTAATGCTTGATTGTTGCCTTTAAGAATCAAAATTCTGACTCATCATAGTCTGTAATCTTTCATGGCACTGAGACTCCAAGCAGCTCTCACTGCTTGTAATGTGACTACAATATGTAATTGATCCTGTCCCAGATATAGCAGAAGTTGAGGTACAAAAACTTGGAGCAAATTCCACCCAGTGACACAATATATGAGCATCGAAGCTGGAAAACAAATAAATACCTACATCCTGAGTGACAGTCCAGTGCCCCATCTCATATGTCTCACACACAAAGACTGTGCTCTTTGTCAAGAGGAAATGTAGTTAGATTCAATAGGAGAGAGTTTGCAAAGTCTTGTATTTTCTATGTTTACTTCAACTAGACTGAAATTTTGATTAGTGATTATTGACAGTGCAGTCTGATGGCAGCCAGTACACATTTGCACACAAGGAGATGCACACTTCCAGAAACACTCCTTTGGTCAGTGGACAGAACATTGTGTGGGGCATGTTGCAATATTTTGGTCCCTGACTGTAATGGTTATATATATGACCAGTCACTGCTACTTGTAAGGCCTTTCTATAATGGATTTAATATGGCAGTTAGAAGAGGGCTATAAAAGGGCTGCATGATGATATCTAATCCCTTATACTTTGGGGAGTAAAAGATTTCATTTTGATGTATTGGATATCCTGAGCAATTAATATGTTTATGGACAAAAAACATAAAAGGCAAGAATGTTTAAAGCTGAAAGCTCAGGAAGATGACACACCAGAAACCTAAAATATTCAAATTTAAAATGCAGAGATCCATAAACAGTAACTGAAAATGTGAGTCTCAAGGCCTTATGTTAGGATAAACCTTTAACCGTTTTCTTTGAAACCCATTTAAATGGATACAGAAGTAGTAGTCCAGCTCCACAGAGAAGTTTCAGTGTAGGAAGGACTGAACTGGAAGAAAGCAGCAATGTATGATGAAACAATTTAGCATTTCCTACTGTTGGTATCCAAAATTATGAGGTTTTCTATTAATAAGTAAGTATAATATAGCAGAATTTCAGAAACAAACTGAATGATAACAATTTTCCAGGGTCTTCGAGTAACATTGACTCTGGCTGTATTTTGCCTCGAAGGGAGGTTGTTTTCCTATGTATAACAGATCCATTTGCTCTACAGCCCAGTGGCTCAAGATATCATTTGAATGAATTTCCATAAACTTAATTTCGATTCCATGCTTTTACTTGTTGTTTTATCTACAAGTGTCATTATCTAGAATTATAAACTAAAATCAAATATATTTCCCATCTGATCTGTCAGTGAAAGTCATATTTTGTTTGTTTTAATAAAAGTAATGCCTTGAGAAGGTCTGGAAAGTAAAGGCTTGCTCTGCCTGGAGTTTTGTTGCTGTTTTGCTACCTGGAGCTTGTGATTATTAGGTTTAGCTGTTTTAAAAATACTGATATGAGAATTCCCCTCTCTACAGAAATACTGAAGATGTAGCAAACTGAGAAAACAAATTAGGTAGTTGTGTAGAAACACCTGCTCACACAGGGTGGCTTTAAGAAAAATGTAAGGCACCAATGTTTCTAGAGAGTGATTTTCAGGCACTTTTCGAAATAAACTAGCATAGCTATCACCTCATTAATGAATCGCAGTAACACAAGAGGAAAAAATAACTTATCCGCAGACTTTTGAGTAAAGAGGCCTCATTTGCTGAAAGTCTCCTGATTCATGCCACACAAAAAATTATTTATGCAAGTAAAAAAAAAAATCTTGCAATTCAGTTATATTCCTTTTGGACATTATTTCTCTGCATTAAAACTAGAAAAACAACTTGACCACATAGTTTTTCACCTTAAGGCAGGCAGGGAAGGGAGCTCCATCACATCTGGGTCTGAACAGGGTCTATCCCAAGGCACTGCCATGAGCCCTCTCTGGCTCCTCCAGGGTCTCCAGGACCTCAGCCAGGGGGAGCACATGGAGCTGTGCCAGGGCAGCTGTCCTCTCAGTCCCTGTCACTCATCTCCTCCTTGGGAGCACAAAACATTTCTGCAGCATTTATTTATGATGAGACAAGAGGACCTATGGTCCTTGTATCTCACAGAATGGAAGAGACCTTCAAGGTCATCGAGTCCAACCCTCAACCCAGTACCACCATAATCACCCCTAAACTGTATTGCCCCTAAGTACCATATCAAGGCAACTCTTTAATACTTCCAGAGGTGGTGACTCCACCATGTCTCTGGAAAACTTATTCCAATATCTAACCACTCTTTCAGTGAATTTTTTTTCTCTAATATTTAAGCTAAACTCCCCCTGGTAGTCTAATCCTTTCACTTGAGACATGGCAGAAAGACAGACAGGATAGGATGCTAATGGACACCAAACAAAAATCCCTAAGGATGACCTATTGTCAAGACGGGGAAGGCAGTGGACTGAAACTGCATATCTGCCAGCACTTCTGCCCCTAAGTCAGCTGCAGGCTAATGCCAGGTGTCAGAAGTGCAGTGTGATGGTGACACCACCCCTCCTTTGACCACACGCATCCTTACTGGGATGAGCTTGGTAATAATTAACAATATTTGCAATACAGGCCCAATTGAAATCTACTTTGAGATTTGATTTGCAAACAAGGAAAAGGAAGAAAACTGGGTGGGAGAGATCCGAGTGTACTTCTCCCCAGTTAAGCTTTTGAAGACCTATTCTCATCATGGGATGTGAACTGGCATGATTTGTCTTCAAAGCAGCAAAGTGCTTTGTTACCTCTGCAGCTGGGTCTGTAACTAAATACATTATTTCTTAGCATACATGTTTAGAAATGCTGAAATGGTGGAAAAGAATTCTCAAATGTCATTGATTTTCTATATGCCTGAAGAAATGATCATAGAAGGGACAGAAAAATTATGTGACTGAGCTGTAACTGGTTCCTGGGATTGCTTTGAAGTATAAACCTAGATTTCACTTGCTTTTGGTTGATACAGACATGCTACACATTAAAGCAAAACTTACTTGGACACTTGAGATATTTCTATTAGTCTAAAAGATACTAAGTATTAGACTAAACCTCTTCAACCATAGCTAAACGCTAATTTCTCGTATTATGTATCCTTATTGGTATTTAAGAGGTCATTAGAGTAAGTTCTCTGAATTTTCATTCATCAAATACCAGAAATGCCAATACTTACTCAAAATACAGAGTGAGGTCTGTTGCCAGTATCGACTGCTTTAGAAGCTGCATAAGGTCACTGTAGTCCTTAGAGGACAAGTTAGCAAAGATGTTGTGACCCTATAATGAAGGAGATAAAAGAGGTAAAAGGCTAACAATCAATATAGGTTTTTAAAGGGTTTTATAACTTGTTAGTCCACTGTTTCCCTGTAACACAAGCCTTTTCTGATTCATGGCAAAACTACAACAAAACAATAATGTTAATATTGCTGAGATTACATTGAGGCAGAAGAGTTGATGATTGTTATCAAGCACCTGGAATGTTTTTCTAAACTCTGCTGAAATTATAGCCTGTCGAGTAAAGATTTACTCTCTACTCTCACCCTGCACAGGCTCAGTTTATGGGGAAAAACTATGGATACATCTCAATCTCTCATCTTGTTAAATGTTTTGGGGAGCTGCATATTGGAGCTTTTGAGTAGTGATCCTAATAGATTTATCTATGCTGCTGCTTGCATGCACACAAACTGCTGTTAGAGCAGTCAAGGACACTAAATCAGTTTTTCATTCAAAGAACCCCATTTGCTCACTCTGCCCATTACTGTCTTGTCCTACAGTGTATTCAGCCATTGCCTATGTAGGCTAAAGAACCACAACTTTATAAGCAGTTTAAATACCCTTTGTGGCTCCTTTGTAAGGGATTGTGGATTAAGAATTTGAAAGATGCTCTATGGCCAAAATGAAAGGCAATTAATTATTTGATGTTGCTATTTGAGAGGGGGAAGGTTCTTTTGTAACTGAATTTCTGAAAACGAGGGATGGAGACCCTATAATTCCTCTGTGAAATTCTCGAGAAAATAAGATGAAAGAAACAAAATTAATGAAAAACTGTAAAAGTAAGCTTAAGAAATTATCTTTGTGACAAGTCACATATATTAACATACATAAATGAATTACAGGTCTTTTTTTCCTAATCTTCTACATCAATATTGAAGTTCTTTCTAAACAGAGTCTTATTTTGGTGATACTTAGTTCTGTAGTGCCCACATTCAGTATGCACTGCCATCTACTGCTTAGGAAGATTAAAATGCCCTTAAAACCAAGAATTTTCCAGCAAAAGGATTACTATAATCATGATGGTATGAGGACATGTATGAGATAAGATCTGAGGAGGTAGAGGTGGCATTTTTTAAAGAAGCTAATTGTTGGACTAAAAAAATAATTTCCCATGCATAAAATTATTATTCCTTTTCAGCTAAATATTGAGAATGCTTTGTGAATCTGAACATTAGTTTTAAAAAAATTAAAACCAAGGTACTCAGAAGAAAATAGGACTTCTTGCAACAGGGCTAATTTACCAAGTTTTTAGTTATTCTGTAATATCTACTGCCTTTCTGACGTGTTTCATGGAGTATAAAACCATGTCACTACGCTGCCCACGATCACTTATATTGAGGTTAGCATGTAAAGAGTAAAGGATAAATAGCCCCTCAGTCCAACATGCTAAAAATCTGAATAAGTGACAGAACATATTATGTTTCCAACTAGACAGCAAGGCTAGAGTATTTCAGCTTATTTGAGAGAGACCAATTGCTCAGCTGGTAACAGAAGGTGTATCTTTAAGTAGATTGGAGGTTCCAAATCTGCATTTATTCCAAACCAAGCAGGACTGTGTTCCATTAACAAACTGTATGTGTTGGATAAAAATTCCATAGCAGTAATTTTCTGGTTTAGACATGAGGACCTGGAGAAGAATCTGTCTGAATGATCAAAGGTGAGGATTTGCATTTCAAGTAATATTTTACATCTCTGAAAGAAGCCAGAGTAGAGTCCAAATATTTTTTTCATAAAATTCTTGATTTTTAAGCTGGAAAAGACAAAAAAAGCATCTAGACTGACATGATCTATGAACTTTTACACTGTTGTCCTTATCCTGAGCCTGAGACATTCAGTTATAACGATTTCAGGAACTACAGAACTCACTGTTTTACAGAAAAGCTTCCTCCAGAGGCTGAACAGTGTCTCTAGTTTAGGGGAAAAACTACAACAAAAAACCCTCACCCAAACTGCTTTCCTTTTTTCCTGTTCTGAACTTGTCTGTTTAGCATTCAAATGCTGCTTTTTCATACATCTTTTCCTGGCAGTATAAGGAGCCATTTAATTCCTAATATCACCTTTTGGATGAGCTGGCCTAGGCTAAGTGGATTGAGCTGTTCAAATCTCATGCTGGTGCTCTCCTTTCCTATGTTTACTTTTTAAATATAACATCAAGAAGCTGAACACTAAAGGTGCAGTTCCATGACAAATCTCCCTGGATGTGAACACAGAGGTAAAGCCACCACCCTGTTCCCATTTGTCTGTGATCGTGAGACATTCCAAATCTCTTCAGAAGTTACTGCAGATCAGGCTATGGTCTCCAACTGTGCTGCATGAACAGCAGTTTTGGTTTTATATTTACTGAATGCATTTTGTAGCAGCCAATCTCTGTAAATTAAGGAAATGCATCCATTGTTTTGAAAGGACTCCATGTCCATTCTTCCACTTTTCTCAGTGATTAAATGCATGGTGTAGTATATGCTGTATAGTGTTACATGTAAGATATTCTAGGCAAGAGCTATGTCTTCACCAGTATCTGCAAAGCAATTAATGTACTTTGGACAGCATGATATTGCTGATTTTAATTTTAAAAGATAGTGTATTCAATTATGAAAAAATCATTAAAAAACTGATTACAGAAAGGCTGCCAAAGAAATTAAATTGGTGCAGTAAAGGATGGCTCTGATACTCTGAATATGACACCTGTGGGGAAAGGTAAGCACCTGTTTCAGCTACCTATAAACCACAGAGCAGGATATATGTAAGAAGAGTGAGAAAAGCTGACAATATGATTAGGATGTATTCTCCTTGTCCCTTGCTGATTGAGACAGATATAATCTCTGGGCTCTATGATCAGCATTTGTAGTTGTTTAATTTTGTGCTAGTTGTGACCTTTGTGGTAACCAATAAATAATTCCTCAAGGACAGGGCATTAAAAAGGTACTGTACATGGTATTTCCTTTCTCCAGCTGAAACTGCCCAACAGCTTACAGTGAGATTAATAGTAATGCTTTTGTACCTCACTTTGGAGAATCATGACAGCGTGATTGAAATGGTGGTGCTCCAAGGTAGCAGAGGTGCCGTAGAGCTGAGCCAAGGCTGATCCACTCCTGAAACAGAACATGGGAAGTCAAAAAATCCTGCTCGTCTGCTTACAAAGCAGGTTTCAGAGACAATTCAGTGGCAAAAGCATGTAGCCACACTCTCCACCTCCACTTCAGCAACCTCACATAAGACAGCTGATGAGATCAAAATACTAATTTAAATCCACATACAAAGCATTTATGCTCCAATCTTTGCTAAATATTGCCAGCTGACTAAAGATTTTTCTGGAACTACTGGAAATTTTGTAATGCAGCTTTCAAAGTGCCTCAGCAACAGCACAGACACTGCAGCACAAGAACTGTGCATTAAAGACAAAACAGTAATGTCCTTGAGCTGAGATTGGCTGTTCCCCTGCTACCTTTTATTTTTAATTCTTGATAGACATAAACATGAGGGCTTACAATGGGTAACTACAAACTCTTGCAATAAAACCCTGAAGAAGAACAACAAAAAACCCAACTGCAAATACTAAGGTAACAAAAACCACTTACTGCTATTGCTAACCTCAAGTGAGAGCAGTGAATATGAAAGTAAAGCTTAGCCTATCTCTAGAATGTATTTTCTCATCACATTTATTGTCTAAACCAAAATCAGATTCAAAATGCACAGAGCATTCTACATTTAAAGATATGGAATAGTAATATTGAATTGCGTATTGCTGGGAGGTGGAGAGAATGGGACTGGATGGTCAGAATGGTCACTGTTCACCAAGTACCAAAGTAGTTCAGGCAAAGTACTTCACTTCTGGGACCCAGCCTAAAGTGACAAGATGGGTTTTCTTTCCAAAGAAATGAGAATAAGAGATTATGCTAGAGACAGAAGGAGTCTCCTAGGAGTATACACCATAAAACTGCACCATACGGATACTTAATTATCAGAAGCAGCTATATGAGAGAAAAGGATGTCCAGGAAACATCATCCCTAGAGAATGTGATGTTGGCATGTATAACAGAGCCATTTGAGACAACTGTGATATTGCCTCCATCATATACCCCTTGAACTTTCATCATACAGAACAGCAGTATTGGACACTGAAGATAAAATAGCAAAATGTGATGCTTAAATTTATGTCAGGTTAGAGGAATAAATCATACTTAGTGTTATGAAAACTACAGCTTCTGTTTTCAGGGATGTTTTATACATGTGTGGTAATGTTTGTCTTTCATTAAATGTCTTCAGCAGTTTCTTTATGGAGTCATAAAATGGTAGCCTCCTCTCCGTACTCTGTTGTCAAACAACAAGTATGAGTGATAGCAGTCTAATGCTGAACCCTGTACCTTTAACTCAGCCATCCCTCTGCACAAAAGCTACTCCTGTGTAATGGTGCAGCAGAGAAGTGGTTAACTTAATCAGAGCCTAAAATGGCCAGGATGTAAATCTTAGCTCTCGTTTTTGTAAATTAGGAACATAAACATCAATCAGCTGAGCTTCCTTCGCATTTGTCTAGTCTATTTTGATTCTCTTCAAGACTCAGCTGCAAAAAGGCATCTAGCAGTGCTTGGTAACCTTTGCACCACGAGCTCTGTCTTTGGAGCTCTGCAATTGATTTTCCCTGCTATGGTGATTGAAGATCCAGACAGTGTCATTGTTTCATTGAGATTGTATGGCAACACCAATACCTCAGGAAATGGCAGCTTAGTGAACATCAGAAACATCAGTTTGAGTGATGGTCACTGAGGCAACTTGCCCCCAGAAATGCAGCAGCCCTTGCATACACACATTACAGCAGGATACTTCTGCAAAAGGTAGGACAAAATAGGCTAATGCAGCATTACTCTGCCTTTCAAATATCTCTGGACAACCATTTGACCACTCCCCCATCACACTGGAGGATTAGCAGTAATGCAGAACAGAAAAAGCTACAAATACACACTGGGATCTGCAGGACGAGAATGCCTTGGGGCCTCATATTCTGACTGTAGAGGAACTGGGGAGTGAAGAAAACAACATGGGATTTGAAAGAATCTCTGTGTCTGGCAGCTTTATTTCACAGCTTGGTCAGGATGTTGTTGGGGTCATTTTCTGTCATCCCTCCCATTCTCAGGGAATGCAGATTTTGGAATGAATTTGACCTTAGTCCAAGAGTTTCGTTACCTACACAGTAAGAAGTACCACTCTTAAACCTTCTGCAAATCTACTTCTGCTTCACTGTGCCTGAGGGCAGCAGCATGGTTTCTGTGAAAGCATTATTTCAGTTTCACTTATTTTCTTCACAATAGCAGAACGAAGTTTTGTTTAATGTCATGCACCCCAGTCAGCAAGAGCAACCCAGACAGACAATTTAGGTGCTTCCTGGGTTGAAAACCAGAATCAATAATAGCTGAGCCTGAAAAGAACATCAAGTTTTGGCACCACATTTCAATATGTGGTGTCAGTTCAACAGCCAGCTACAAAGGACAAGCCAGCAATTACTTAAAGGAACAGAGAATGATAAAGATGGATAGTCCCTCACTGCACACAGGAATAAGAGTACTTGGCCTTGGCCTAGAAGGCTTGAAATTAATGCTTCATTCTTTATCCTGGTCACCTTTTGCTCTCCTGTGGAAGAAAACCAAATTAAAATAGTAAGAATTAGAAAGCTTACTTGGCTTGGAAGGCATTGTTGGTTCCCCTGTGGTCAAGGTCGTGACATAAGCATCCCACAATCAAAGCTAAAATTTCAATTTCAGTTAGGATCTCCTGAAATCCTGCAGTCTGAGAGCAGAAAAAAAATAGCAGCTGTAACTATCAGTAGCAAAAGGGATGAGTAATGTTAGTCCATCCAGCAACAGTCAACTTTGTTTTGATACCACGAACGTTTCAGTAAGGAGAAGATAAATGCTTTATTGTCATATTCTATTCCCTGCTGTATGTCAGATGGTTAGCAGAATAGATAATGTCCTTGGAGTGATCTGTTATTATCTCTTTGTTGCATTTCCAGCATGTCATTTCTCTGCTACCCAAGAGGCACTAAAGGCAAAAAGAGCTGAAAACAAATACCAGTAACTGCAAACTGAGACAGGAACTGGATTTTTCTATCAGAGAAATAAAAACCCAAAACTAAACTGATAAAATTTTGAAATTATTATTTAGAGAAGTACTTAGATTTCTTCAATCCTGAGATGATCATCTTAGTCAATCCCTATTGTCAGAGATAGCTGACATGTTAAGTTGGAAGACCTTTAAAAGAACCCAGATAAAATATACTCTGTGGAACTGTTATGAACTATTAGGAGCTGTTTTTTAATCTGGCACAGCGAAATGAAGTGGCACGATTTAAAGAGGAAATGTCTCAAATGGCATATTTCTGCTGCACATACCCACTTGATTTTGGGAGAGGCATTTGAAAACAGATGCAGTGAAGTTCCCTACAAGCAGCTCAGACATGACTGTGTGAATGGGGGAGTTAATCCTAGAATTAGGAATTAAAACCCCATTTTTTTTACCACTATGCTTCTCCTCTTGGATACTTGTCATAGTAGTCTTCCTCCCTGAATGGACTCATGTCAGAGAAACAACTCTTACTGCTATTGCTGACCTCAAGCATCCTGAACAGATTCTGTCTGGAGGAGGTGTTAGAACCTCTGTGGGACACCACCTTCCCAGTGCTGTGCCTCTAAGCCATGGCAGAAACAACCTGGTTCTTCACAAGCAGAAGGGCATAATGCCTGCAAAAACCACTGGCTGAGCTGGAAAATCGTAACACTTGTCTTTTCACAGTGCCAGTCTTCAGTGACCCTCCTCAATTAGCCACATGATCTAGTTAGCATGAAAAGAAATTACATACAAAAAATAAAAAATACATTTGTATTGGAAAACCAAACCAAGGCTGACCCCTAACACCATGTAAGAATTCCCAAATTTCATTAACTTTCAAAGGGGTATAATTTCACCCACTGGCAAGAAGAGAGTTTAAGTGATACAGTGGGACTTGTTGCTTTTCCTTGATAGGAACTTACACTCAGAAATGCCAGTCAGTTGTGCAATACTCTGTGAAAGCTCTGCTATGCACCCCGAAGACCACAAATTCTACTTACAGAAATGCACACTCAAATCTAAGTATCCTCTGTTTAGACAGTCTGAAATGTGGCCATAGTTAACACTTAGGCAATACAGGGAGCCAAGCTTGCCCAGGTGCTCAGGAATGCACTTCAGTGGGAATTGAGGAAGTGCAAGACTTGCTACAAAAGCTTTATAATTGCTTAAAGTTAACACAGCAGAAAAGATGATCAAGTATGAAGAAACAAAAGATTAATTGATTTTGTGTAGAATTCACCAGTGTACAGAGTAACTTGAATATTAGGAAAGAGGTTCACCTGATTTCTAGCGACATTGTTTTTTAGTTTCAGTAACATCTACTCAAGTAGAAATAGTCCTCTAAAAATAGCATTTTCTCTTTTTGTTTTTAACATAGCTCTTGTATAACAAATAATAATAAAGATCCATTTATAAAAAGGGTTTAAAAATAGTTTGTAAATGACAACACACCATGTGTCAAGTTTCAGTCTAGAGAAAATATTCATGGCTAAGTTAAAATAACTTAAAAGAGAAGTTTTATAATATGAAATTGATGTTGTAATAAATATTCTTTAGTGTAATCCAAGCTTTGATTTAATTCAAGGATTAAACCTGTTTTGCAAATGCAGGGAAACCAATTAAGGAATTTATTAACAGTAGCAATATCTCAAAAATAAATGCCACATTTTATTTAATGAAAAATCTTGTCACTGAATATATGAAACAAATACAGCATATGTCACGTAGTAAAAAACATTTCATTTAAAACAATACTACAGTAAGGGGATATCTTCTTTGAACATAATGCGAGTAAACAGAGGATTACATTTCCCCTTTTCTGAATTTACAAGAGAAAAAAAAATACATGCCTATAGATGATGGTGCAGTAAAATTTATTTTCACCAGAAAAGGAATGACCCATAACTCATGAGTGGCAGAGTCTCCAGTGAGTTATGGAGGTCATTCTTTCATGTGAGGAAATGAATTGCATTCATTATACCTTGCCCCACATCTATATGTTTTGTTATTAGCACGCCAGATGGGATTTTAATTTGGTATTGCTTACTTGTTCATTTTTGCCCTTTGAAATAAGTATCAATGTGAACTGTGTTGGCAAAGGCACTGATAATGAAGCCTGGGCTTGATCCTGCACTTCACTCTCATGTACTCCCTTAACTTGCAGGAGCAGCCTTGCTGCAGTGCTTGTCTTCAGAATTCTTGGGCATCTGAAATACAGAACTATGGCTTGCAGAACTGGGCTTATGATTGTTCAGGAGAGAGAAAAGACATACTTAGATATACAGGAACATACTTTAGATATGCAAAAGGCTGAGTTTACTGGGAGTGAAACACTGGTTTGCTCTTTATTGAATTTTCTGTTGTTTGCCTTGTTCAACACAGCTGAATTTTCCTTGTGCATTCAGTAGGAGTATGGTGGGGCCCTTTAGAGGCTACTGCATGACAGGTTAGACATCACTATACTATGGTAAATCCTACCTGAAAATGCCCCAAAATAGAATTACTGGTTTCTATTTGTGGGGCAGTCTATATTGCTGACTATCATGGAGAAATCAGAAATAAGGTGCAATAACTACACAAAGAAATGCCTTCTTGACTGGCAGAGAAGGGCTCTAATAAGCCCTTCAAAGGGCTTGTCAAAGAATTTTCCCCTTTTTACCAGTGAAGAAAGAAGGCACATGCTAACTTGGATGTTATGCCCAAGACAAATGCAGTAGGAGCAAGCCTTGTATTATTACTAATCTCAAGTCTCTCCTTTGTGTCTTTTTTTTGCACAAAATGAATCTTCCCGTATCAGGAAGGGAGAACAGACCAAACATATCAAGCACCTGAATTTATTCTGTTCTCAGCCACAGCCACAGCAAGGCGGGGTGGGATGTGTGGAGACTCCAGTGCTGCGGCCACTCACATCTAGCCCTGCACATGGAATTGCTCATTCTGTTTATTACCAGGAGCGTGGGCAAGGAAACGAACTTGGCTTAAAAATGCCAGATCACATCTCACAGAGAGCTGCATCCCTGTGCTGGCTGTTAAAAGGATTCTGAAATTAGGCTGTGAGAGCCACGGTCAGAGCATCTGTCGGTGGAGGCCCGGCAGGCGCCGGTGGCTGCCGGAACAGCCGGGCCCTGCCTCCTCTCCGCTGGCGGGGATGGAGGCGCCTGGTCCCAGCGGCAGAGCAGTGTGCCGCAAACCTGGCCTCGGAGCTCCACCTAGGGGTGTCACCGCTGGGGCTGGGGGCTCCCCGCCCCGGCAGAAATTACTGTAATTCACAGCCAGCGGCGCTGCCTGCCTTCGTCCATACTCATCACAGTAAAATGCTTTTCCTTTTTCTAAAACTGGGGCGGAAAAAAAGCATGTCAAGTTTATAAAACCATAAAAACTACCAACACCCAGGTATTACCACCAAATTTCCTTAGGGAGCATCAGCAAGTGCCTCCTGAAACAATGTTAATTCCGTGCAGCTGAGCAGCCCCATGCCCAGAGGAAGAGGTGATTGTTCTCTCGTTGAACGCCTTCCTTTCCTTTGTCTCATGGTGCACGGTACAGGTTCACAATGCCTCCATCAGCACTCACAGAAACACACCCACCTTGCTGGGATGGACCAAGCACTAGAACAACATTTTCACCTGCTAGGGCAAGTCAGAAGCTTTTTTTCTTCTTTTTTTCTTGCCCAACACACGAAGTTCCAGCATCGAGGACCCCTGAGTTTTTTATTGGTACATTTACAAGAATGAACTAGCCAAACATGGGTTATTCCATGCAGTGAGGTTGCTGTGGGGTAGGGAGAGAGAGCAGTAAACTTGTTCTAGTATGTTAGCAGTGGTACTTCCAGCAGAATTTACTTGAAATTTCAGCAGAATTTACTTATATGCTGAAAGGAGCTACAGGTACTGCTGGAGATATGTGCTAATAAAACCCCTAAGTGTTAACAGGGTCCAGTGGAGACTCAACTTTCACTTAGATCACTATGCTGGAAGATAATTTTCAAGTGTTTTGAGGCAGTAGATTCTAAAACTATTTAGATGAAGCTGGACAAGGAGGTAATAAATATCAACATAATAAATACTTTGGGATTCTAATCCTTGGTTTTGTACTTCCCAATTAGGAGTTTGAAATAAATGTCAAATCAAAGAGTTCCAAAAGAAAAACATTTTGTAAGATCAAGATCTGTAATAACAAGAGCGCTCCAAGACTGCCATCTGTTTTCAGTCACTTTAATGTGCCTATGATATCACTGTCACTAAAACACTATAAGGTTTTGCCAAATATGTGCTGCCTTAAGTTGAATAAGTTCTGTGTGCTTTGCTATTGGAAATGAGTAGCATAATAACTAGAGAAGAAATTGAATGCTGGAAAATGTTTAGACAGGTTAGGCAATGTGGCAGTAAAAGCTCTTGTGGGGCTGTGTAGCTGGATACTCACAGTTAGCATGGCAAACATCAGCTGGCAGACGTTGAAGGCGTGCCTCCAGTTGTGATACAAAACCATCCGGTAGTTCTTCCGCACCGTCAAAAGCCACCTACACAGTGTCTGAAATTAAAAGTACAATTTGTAGCACGGCTACTAAATGTGTACAAATGGACAGAGCAGTGCCAAGACAAAAGCAGCAGATATTTGCTGCGCAGATGGTTACCTCGTAGTCAATTTTAAATTTCTGAACCATTCCAAGTTCCATGAACATCCGCAGGGCTGCAGTAATCATGGCATCCACGTCGAGCGAGAAGTCATCAAAATGGATATCATCAATGCCAAGCTCTGACACCAGAGGGATGTTTGCTGCCTGAAAATGCCAAAGGGAAATTTCTGATTCAAAACTTCAGTCTTTTTTCCTTTTTTCACTCTTACAAGAAACAAACCGTACATCAGTTCTGACCTTCCAGTACATCCCCTGCTTGATTCAAATGCTGAGCAGTAAAAGTCTTCATCTGAGAAACACAAACATGTCAAGCTAATAGAGCGTGGAAACAGTGGGAAGGAGAGGAACCTGGTATGAGCAGGAAATATGTTCACCATCCCAACTGGAGCTCAGATACAGCATTTAGACTGAAAGCTGACCACTTTACAGCCACTGCCATAACCCAATATATTCCAATGCAAATTACAGTGCTGTAATGCAAGAAACATCTGGATAGCCAGAAGCTGTGAGTTTTAATTGCTACCATTTAGAAATGCAAAGTAAATATACTGCTCTGCAGCATTTCTTCATCCAAATGCCTTCACAATCATAAGCATACAAGTGCCCTTTGCTTTACACCATTCACTACACACACACAGAAGAAGAGGAATACAAGCAATGTCTATCAGAAGTACTCTCCAAAGTAAAATAAAAGAATTTTCAACATGCTGATTATATAGTAAGTCAATAAAACAACAGCAAAAGCCTTACATTTTGCTTTGTATAACAGGGACTTCTGTTTGTAAGAGAGGAATGAGCTGTTTTTGCACACACAAACGTAGGAATGTGTGCTGGACTGGCTGATGTATTTAGTTGAGCACACAGATGTGCTGTGGCTTGCTCAGTGGCAGCACCTGCATGAGGCAGGCAGAGGTGCTGACAAACCTCCCAGGCTTCTTTCACCTTCCTTCTGCCCCTTCAGACTTGCTGCTCATCTCTCTAGAGAGGGCAGGTGCAGGGGGGGCATTTGCTGAAGGAGCATCTGTCCCCTGTCTATTGCAGTGAGAAGGTGATGGGTCAGGTAGAAGCCTCTCAAAGGGGCTGGATCCAGCCCACAGGCTATGAGCTGGACAATGCTGAATTAGTTAAAATCACATGGACACAGCTGGTGTGGAACATCCAGCTACACACTTGGATAAAATACCAATTAGTTCATGCAGCTGTAATGTAAGTTCACCTTGACTGTTACAGGTTCTATGTGACTACTTTGTGATTTCCTTTTTGAAAACTTGTGTTTTGAAATACTGCACTCTAACTACAAATTACTGACATATAAAAATCTTCTTTCAGCTGAAGAAGAAGTGCCACCTCAATAATTACTTTATGCAGAGATTAAGCTGCTTTAGCTATACCACATAAGAGAAGATGGTTTAAACCTGTCACAAAATAGTATTAATGCTATGGTTTTAACTTACTTGCTAGGCAGAAGAAAAGTCTTTTTGGTTCAGTACCTCAAAAAGTCATGGCAGGGAGTTAAACTGATACAGGAAATACAGCAAACCCATCAAGTCGAGTGTCATCCCAGGACTGCTTAAGAACCTCTGGAGCATGCAGGCAGAGATGCAAGTTCTGTTAACTGCACACTCAGTTGTCTGCTAAAATACTTATCCAGGCTGAATCACTTCAGCATCTTTTTTTGAGTAATCACTGAAATATTTGGAATACTTCTAGATGATCCCAACAGGACTTACACCTTAGCACCCTTTAAGATCTGAAAAACTATGTCTATACTTCCAAGATAAAGAAATAAAATATGGTTAGGCACGAAACAGGAGTGCTGGCCCAGAGACTGTGCTGTCCAGACCTTCAGCAATCTTACAAAAATTGTGACTTTTTTATCGTTCAGTTATTCTTCAAAGACTTGGGGGATACTGGAGTTGCACATTAAGTCTATGAACACACCCACTGGATAGAAATAAGACTCTCAATATAATCCCTTTTTTGGGAAGAAACACATTTATACATCATACTCCTTAGTTCCTTAGTGAAAAGCTTAAATAACAAGCTGAAAGAGAAGCACTTGATTGTGAGTAGACCTTGAAACTGTTTATCAAAACAATCTTTACAAACCTACTCCTGCATGTTCATTAACTTTGAAGGGGGATCTAATTAATGTTTTCAGAGTTTTTGGCCTCTGAAAGAAAAACAGATCTTTTCTTGGCTATTTTTTCTGGAAACCAACACTTTTATCAGCCTGTTGCAATTCAAGGTAGAACACTTGAAGGTGTTGCTCAATGAAAATTGTTTTTCCATTTGTCAAACAAATTTTGTTCAGAAATAACAATATATTCCAAATCTATTACAAATTGAACAACAGGATATTAACAAAGCAAGTAAAAAACAATTTCTTCCTACGTCAGTCTGAAACTTTTAAATATTTATGAGGTTTTACATTCCTAAATTTAACAGGAGTGCCATAATCCAAAATAACTGCTGAATTAATAGCCAGGAGATAACATTTGTATGAAAGAACCATTTGCTTTACAACAGCAATAAAGGAAACAACAGAATTATGAGTGCAGAGCCTAATTTGAATAATGTTAAAAAAATGATATGTTGTGGGGCTGCAGCAATATTCTGGTTGCACCTGGCATTGACTATCCTCAGCTTCTTAGGCTAGAAATGCAAAAGTCCAGGGTTTAGAGGAGAACAGTCATTAAAACTTCATTTTGTTAATTACAGAGATATAAAAAAATATTAATAACGCAGAATACTAAAACATATCCCTCCCTGAAATTTTGCAGCGCTGCAGGAAAAATTCCAGTGGATTTCTTAAAATAAACAGCAATAACAACACTCTCTTTCAGAAAAACAGAGGATGAAAGTACCATGACAGCAAAAGGAAGGGGCAGGCAATTAAGATTCAAGTTACAGTGTAATTGTTTTTTAAAGCACCCCAGTGATTTAGAGTTTCTTAAAAGGCTATGGGTTTTTAAACATTTTGAAGTTCAATTTTCCCTTTCTAAAAACAATTAAGAACATTTTACTCTGGAATCTTTTTACCCTGTGAATCAAGCAATTTCAATGCTCTTTGTATCCTTGAGGAAAATTCACAAGACTCTTCTATGAGCTTATGGCAAGTTAAAGCCGGATGTGCCTCCTCTGGTCACATTTCCATACCCCCAGTACTAACGCAAAAATTTGTCTTGAAAGGAATCAAAAGCACAAGTTTGGCTGAACACATGGAAGACAACTGGTCTTGCCTAATAAAATATAAACTCAGCTGTTGCCAGGCTAGGAAAATATCATGAGTCGTAGGTAGCTTGAAAAAGAGGATGTCATGCCTCCAAACAAGAGCATAAGGATAAAATCTGTGGTTCCTCCGTACTCAGGCATGCATGGAATAGAGTGGAATGAGTACAGGAAGGAGGAAAAACACCTTTGTACTCAATTCAGATTGGAGGCAGATTCTCCTTTCCTCACTGCTCTTTGTTACCACGTAAATTTTATCACAGGCTGTTCATTACTTGTGAACAGGTAAGAGACAAGGGACTGGTTGAGCCTTAGTTTCCATCAGCCGTCACAAAAGGCCGTATGTCATTAATGACCCTCCTACTGCAAAACACATGGAACATCAAAGTGGCTTTCCCCACACAGTCACAATTCTGCCAACTATAAAAGACAGCCATGGGAACAAAAAAATAGCAATTTTGGTTCAGTATTAATAAGCCTTTGGTCTTCTGTGGATGAATAAAGCCAAAGAAGGAAAATGCTTACTAAGTGAATTTGCACTAATTCATCTAATAGCATGTTCTTCACAATCTTCTGTATCCATATTTGATAATGTGATAAAATCAGATGTGAAGAAACTGGCGAGTTCTTCCTCAAAGCATTCTTCCTTTGTAAAGTGTGCACTACCATGGCAACAGTCCAGCTAAACACAGAAAACACTGACATCTTACTTTGCCATGCCATCTTAAAATTTCTCAACTTCAGTTTTAGTACCTGTGTGGATAAGACATCAGTGCATATTATGCAAGGAAAGTATTTTGAAACATACTGATAAGTATATTAGTATGGCTTTGTTTAAGAAAAAGGTACATTCTGCCATTTGATATACTCAGCTTCCTTCCTATGCAATATTAGAACTATTCTGTAACAGCAACTTCCACTTACTGAATGTACTCCACTTTTTGCATAGCCTTATTTACAGTGGCATGTGGAATGATCAACAAGGTCTCCTCATCAGAAAATACTGCCAGACTGATGCAAAAAAGTAGCAAGAAACTTGATTATATTTAACACATATAAAGATATCTCATGAAATATATATCCCAATGTAGCAAAAGAATGGCAAAATAATGTGGTGCACATCTTAAATCCCAGGGGCACTGTTAGAGTCCAGAGTCCACATACTATTCGAATAGCAGGTCAGGATCTGACCTTATGTACACCCGAGTGAAACAGGAGCTCCAGACAACATGACACACAGAGAAGAAATAAAATTGCCTTTTCAAGTATCTCTTCATCTCAAATCTCTCTCAGAAGATTAGGATCTGAAAAACCTTAGAGGATGATCATCAAAAGCTTGAAGAGAAAGTATCAAAGTGAAGAATACTTAAATGTGCTGCTTTCATTATCTCTCACATAATCTTCTATGATTCCATGAAGCCATTTCAAAGACATCATTTTCTGATGGCAAAGATTTTTATTTGTGCAAGGTTCTTTTCATGTATAAAGGCCTCTAAAATATTTGCTTATATTTATAGCTGCAGGCAGGCATCTTTAAAATATATCTTTATAGTCAGTTATTAGGAGCAGTGGACAGATTTTGTACTTCTTCATAGCCATGGAAGACCAAAGCCTGTTATATTCCAGTCTGACACGTTTACTCTGTCCAAAAGAGAGAGAATCAAATGTTGCAGCTCTGGCATGTTTAATGCCCAGAGCAAACTGGCTTTTAAAGGCCTCCATCTGTTACTGGAGACTGTGGATGGCAACTCTGCCCTTCACAGTGCTGACTTAGCACCTCTTTTCCAATGACCACCTGAAACAGAGGCAGGACAGTGGCATTAAAAGGGGATTTTCCAATATTTACAGTAAAGGGGAGTGAGTATGGAAATGATTGATGTGTATTTTCCTCTTGATTTTGATTCTAATAGTTTTTTTAACATGATTATCACAGGAACATTGCTTTACCTTCAATAGTGAAATCACTCAGAAACAAAGCCTTGTTTAGCTTGGAGAGAGCTTTTGAGACCAACTAGTCATATACACCCCTGACCCCAGGACACCTCATGCTGCCATATAAACACAATGTGCAGCTGTCAGATCTACCAGACTCCTTCGATGTTCCAGTCTCTGTGAATGTCTTATATCTGAACAGCTGTTGGTTGAAAGGCATGGTGGAACAGGATTTGTGTATTTTATACCTCCTCAGATTAACCCCACAGAGAAACAGAGGGTTGCAATTGTGAGATCAAATGCCACAACTCTACCCCAAGTCCCACAGTAGATGTCTAAGCCCTTTGACTAAATCAAGGAATGACCTTTTCCAGCAAAGTTTTACATCTCTAAACCAAGAATAATGCAGTACATGCATTCAGCTTCAAAATCTGCAGCTGAAGCACGTATATGTATGTGGTGCAACTGCTCCACCTTCGAATGGCAAATTAACAGCTTAACATGTACTTTAGACATGAAATGTAGAACAAAGAAAGTCACATTTAGACTTGTTTCAGTAAGTTGTGTTTGGTTTAACCATTTACCAAGTATAGCTACTGCTTAGTATGATGCTGGTACTACTTTTAAATAAAAGAGAAACTTCACAGCATTAAGAAAGTTATTTAGTCTTCTATCAGAACAAGAAATGTAGTCATTAAGCAATATATCACTATCAAATAAAGCATTTAGGATTTTTTTTTTTTTATTATTATCATGCAGTGTGGGCTTAGGACAAAAGTATGGCATTTACTTTCTGCTTTTGGGATAAAACTGTATGTGCCTGAGGAAAGGATTTGTCTTCTTATAATTTTAATTTTAAAAGGGCAAGGGAAGGTATGTCATTGGAGTGTTACACATGCTATTTCCAAAGCTAGCCCCAGAATTACAGCTAAAAAGCAGAAAGCATTTTGAATATTTCTATCAGTCAGTCAATCCTATCTGAACATATTGCTTTCTGAAATTGAGACCCATCAAAAAGAAATAATACATTTCAGAGATAAAATGACATTTAAACTTTAGTTACAAATTATAATAGACAGAAAAACGTTATTTTATATTACTAAAAATCAAGCCTTGATGCTAGAGTTGTTTCCTAGTACACAGAAAGAAAATATATGGCAGCCTATAAAAGAAACAAGAAATTTTGATTTTAAAAGAACAGAGGCATAAAATAAAAACAATTAATGGTCTAGGCATCCATTATTCTTAAAGCCAAAGTCCATAACCACAGCAGCCTAGGACTGGAGTTTTACAGGGCATGCACATTGGACACAATGATCTCCCAAGGCGTGCTGGGGAGCGTTCACGTCCTTTTGGCCGATGGTGATTAGGAAAGAACCAGTGTGTCACATACTGCAGGCTAGCAACTGTCGAGTTTTTATGACCATCAGTGCAGATTAGAAGTTTGTACAAAAGGGTCTATTCAGTCTCTGTTTCAGAATTTCAAACAAACACAAGCAGCAAACCTAGGGCAACTATTTCTCTATACTACAAAAGTGTCAGGCTGCCATTTCCCACAAAGCTTTACTTGGTTTTGGTGGCAAAAAGTCAGCTTTGTTACTCCCATGAAGAGCAGAATGGGTAATGTGGACTGACCCCCCTTCAAGCCTGTAAATTTGGGAGGGTGAGGAAAGTGGGATACAACGTAGCCTTTTCCTACCCAGAAAGCGGAGGAAAAGTTCTAGCTCCTTCCTTGAAGACTCAGAAGAGGAAAAACATGATTAAGGGTGGAAGGAGCAGGGACAAGTTCTCATGGTGGACATGATGTGAAGGCACAGGGGGGAACTCACACATTTGGTGACAAACAGCCCAAACTGTGCCCTGCAACTTGTAGTTGGGCACGCAGAGGAAGAGAGCATGTGAAAAAAAGTGAAGGAGTTGACAAAATGAGACACTAAAAAAACCCCCAAAACCAGAACCTCAAAAATCCCACCAGAGCCACAATGGCATGTGCACTGGTATCACACGATTTTTGTGATCCCAGCACACTCCAGCAGCTCTCAGTGCTCCAAAGCCAACATGCAGGACCACCAGTCCCATGTCATCTCGGGGCCATGGTGGTGCTGCAGGGGCACAATGGCGCTGGATGGGATTTCCTGGGAGCCACTGAAATTTTCTTTCCGAGCAGCTGTGACAAATCAGGCTGGCAGTACAGTGACTGGTGGGGAAAGTTATGCAAATGTATGAGTGGGTTACTGCTCCACTGGGGAGAAAGTCCTATTTCAGACCTGCTGGAGTGACAGCTATAGCAGAATACTGTCAGCTGGACAATAAAGAATATTGACAACACCTTCAACCTTACAACGTACATTTACAAGAATCCTACAGAGAACATTTATGTGATTCCCCTTAAAGTTTGTTTTTGTCTATTTCTCCTCACTTTTTGTCAAGTTCTGATTGAAGGTTTAAAAGAAATCCAGCCATCCTATTCTGAACCCATAAATCACTCCCTAGGAGCACTCAGTACTGCCCAAAAGAGCTTTCTCCCCAAACCAGAGGTTCATCTCACTACAGCTTCAGAAGCCGAGGCTTATCCCATGTGAGGCTTCTGCAGGGCAGGCTGAACACTGACCCCAGCTCCTCTTCCCAGAGCAGGAAGTACATCTTCCAATGCCCCCTTCATCCACAAAGGCCCCCAGAAGATAAAGGCTAAGCACCCTGCACTGCAGCATGACCTCTGGTTCACACACAACTCACAACCTCAGCACCACAACCTTTTGACAAAACCCAAAATGTGCAGATCCCATTCTTTCAACAAAAACCAAATCTTACATTTATTTAGCTCCTTATTTACTACCCACATGCTACTACCTTTATAAATTTTCTCTAAACAAAAGTTGCTTTAATATACCACTACTTTGAGGTAAAAGGCTGCAATACAGACATAAACACTTGTTTCTTGACATTCATGTTTTGAATACATGTATATATTATGCTGCTTATAGCTTTTCCTCACCACTCCTCACAGCAACAGGTTTCCTTCGGGGAAAGTAGAGGTAGCACAAGTAGTACTGGAATCAGCTTAACAGTAGAGTTTATGAAGGCCATCCATGGATGGATTTTGTTATTTTTGGGATGGGGTTTTTGTGTGCCCAGAGCTTGCTGCAGGGGCAGAGCACACCCAGCTGTGTAGCAGCAGAGAAAGCAGGGGTGGGCGAGTTATGCTGAAGCAACCAAGCAGGCTGTTGTATGCACAGGGAGATTATGATGGGGGTGTGTGTGCTATAGTCCATTTCTCATACATGTGAAGTGTCTGTAGTTTAAATTTGAAAGCCTAAACCCACAGAACTACTGACACAATTTCTCTTAGAAACTGTATGTACTCTGTCAGGGATTTTGCCCAGACTAAGCCAATAGCAGACTCCACCTTGAGCAGACAATGAAACAGTGTAATAAAGAACCTATACAAGACTGCAATTACAATATTTTTTATAAATAATATAGGCTAGATAATATTTTGCTTGGATGACCCGGGCCCATACATCCCAAATTGATCTAGAAAAGCAGTGTGCCTCCAGGGAATTTTTTTCTTCCAAATAATCCCAGAGCTTAAATTAATACTGCATAGAAGCTTGGTCACTCACACACTCATGTGTAGGAACAGCCCTTTCAGCACAGCCTCATTCTCACCAGCTGATGGGGGAATGCAAAAAAAAAAAAAAGAATAAAAAAAATTGTTGGATATAACATGGCTGAAGCCGTAAGGATATTTCTCCCCAGCCTCTCAGTGACTAGTGACACGTGTAAGAAAGACATGCTGCCTTGTGCTGGGAGCATATTCTACCACATGCACACACACAAACATTATGATGGTGTGAAATTGCACTGGCATTACATTTTTTCAGGATTTTACGGCTTGACAGAAATGCTGCTTGGCGACCAGCCTTAAAGTGGAGCAAGGATGGCACCCAGTGGCCAAACAGATTCATCTCAGAAAAACGTCTTCCAGTCTTCACTTCCGAGAGTTTTACTTATAAAAAGGTTCTAGCTCTAATATCAACTCACTGGAAATGTCAAAAGCCTTTAAAGGACATTGCCTTCTTCCTTTGGGGGACATTTATGTTTCTCACTGTAAAATATTATAAAAAAAAGCCTGTTGAAATATTGCCGTCAATAATTTAAAATCAACACAAGCAAACATTTATGACAAACAACTGCTTGCAGCTGGAACACTGCATAGAGACAGAAATAAGCAAAGAAAAATATTTTTTCCATTTGGAGGGTATACGCTAATGGAAAAATTCCTGGTTTTAAATTCAGTACAATAAGTTTTTAATTTTAAAATTAGCCTTGATAATATTAATTATTTAATTTTAAAATTAACATTGATAATATCAATGCCAACTAGAAAGTTTCTATCTAAATAAAGTTTGGTGCCAGCAACTTGATTTTTTAACCAGAAAATTCTTAGTTATAATTCTCAGCCTACTGGGGCTACAGAAAAAATCAAGCACAGATAAATAAGGAATAATATAAAACGTGAACAATTATGCCATTTTTATAGTTTTCTTTGAAAATTTCTTTCTTCCATGAGATAAAATAAACACTACAATGGTCTTTCTGGAGCAGTTGGGAATGCAGGTCTCAGAAGAGTGAGCTGTCACAATCAGGGCCAGCCCAAGGGATGTCTTATCAGCTGTGTGGGGAATAGTTTTCTCCTCTTTGGTGGCAAAAGAACCATGATAAAGTCACACTGAAGAATTCTTAAATTATCATCTTTCACTGAAGTACCTCAGATTTTTAAATTATGCTGGCCCACTTCCAGAGCATGAGTCTTTGCTAGACAAATTTTTCTTCCTGTTTGAAAATCTTTCCAAATAGAGATTCCTAAGTCTGTCACTGGCTGAAGTACACTACTTTATTATTTGACAGCTGTTGATATTTTTTCCTTTTTTAATCATCCATCAGATATCCCTCTGGCTTGCATGGCAATTTAAATGTATTCTATGCCTTTATCTTTTTCTTTTTTTTTTTTTTTTTTTTTTTTTTTTTTTTTTTTTTTTTTTTTTTTGCACGGTTGCTGGCTAAATAGTGTAGCAATGTTGAATTCTGTTTATTCCTTGATGTTTTCCATCTGACAAGGGATTCTTATGGAGCATGATGACTGATCAGATTGAAGGACAGACAACAGGTCTGTTGGGTAATAAATCATTTCATCTTCACTTCATTGGGAGCAATGCTATGTTCCAACAATTGCTTTTTCTATCTTGTTTTGCTAAGCATTTTCAAGACCTAGACCAATTGTAGTTTTGCATATGGAAACCGATGCAAGGAACACAAAATTTCCCATGTGAATAACAAAAATCCAGTCTCTGAGAGCAGCATAGTAGCAGCATGGTTTTTTTTAGTATGGACAACTTAATAATCCTACGTGTTTTATTACTTCTCTTCTGAAAATGTCTGTTGTTTAAGTATCACTGTATTATTGTGCATAATTACCAAGAAACTGAAAAACAGCCAGTATTAAAGGCAGTAAGTCAGTAATATTTTTCAACTACTTGGAATTTTTTTTAGTACTGTAAATATTAGAGTATAGCAGAAATAATTAGAATTATCTAGATCAATTGAAATCTATTTCAGCTTTAGAGAAGAAGTCTTTTTAAAGCAACTAGTAAAAAGACTGTTTGGATCATGCACATATTTTAATTTTCTGTTATTTTAATTGATTAAAGCTTATTACTTTTTAAGGTATTTAATGAGGAGATTTAAGCTCTAGTCTAACTATGAAGTAGCTGATCTTGGAAACAGTCGTTTATTATTTAATATTTCTAGTTACTGCATGTCTTTACTCTGCAGTTAGAATATAAATGTTGATTTTTCACTTTTTAAAAAAAATCATAGCCCTTAAGATTCCTTCTTTTTAACCTACAGTGTAAATGTATCCAAAGATTATTCTGCATAGCATAAACATGCTGGAATAAGAATATTTTCCTTTTGAATATTAAAAAAATTCCACAGAATTTCCTTATTGACTGCTGCAATGCCCTTGCCCTGAAGCAATCCAGACCAGAATCTATTCCTTGCTGAAAGAAGCCTATGCCTTAAAAAAAATCATTTAATGACTTGTGCTAAACTCATAAATTAACAGAAAAAGTTGTCAGGGCATGGGTATATGATTAAATTGTGGGCTTTATCTAGTTTCCAGGCCCCAGGCTTCATTCTTTTGCCTTAAGTCTCCCAAATCATATATAGTTTTTCCTCAAGAGAAATATTTATTTTAAAACAGGATTTACTTATCTCCTACACTAGAAAATAAACTGGTTTTGTGCATAGGCTTGTCATATAAATGCAGTATGGTTGCATCACTCAATTTTGTTGCAGTCTGAAAGTAGAATTGTTGAAACCTTTCCCAGATGTTTTAATATTTCTGTGCCCTCTTTGCAAGTGGGAAACCAAAACATGAAGCAGTGCCCTGCCCTACTCAGATGATTTGGTAACACAAGGAACTTGCCCAGTTAGACTGCAGATATTCAGAGGGCAGATCTGTGCTCACAACCACTGCTTCCCTTGAACAACCAGCCTCCCTTGAACTCCTCCAGAGAAAACAGGCAAGGCTGGCTGGACCCAAGAGGGCAGCTCAGTGCTTGAGCCTCACCAGGCTAAAGCACTCCTTGTGAACCTTCCCACCCCAACATCCTGGAAAATTCATATTCCATTTGCCCTGGAGGGAAGGTAATATTTTACTGTGGGAGCTCTGTGTTTTCACCTGAAAAAATAAATATGGCCATTTTAGGAATTTTACAAGAGGAATTACCCCAGTGACCTTTTGCAGCCATTTAATCTCGTCTTGATTACCTATGAAGCCAATAAACTCAAATGCTGAAATTTTAATAAAACTGAATGTTTAAGTTTTTTAAACCAAATTCAGAATTCCCACCAGCTTTTTCAATTACTATTCCTTGAATTAGGGTAGACACTGCAGTATGGCACCAGTCTAGCAGGACATCTCCAGAAATAATGCCTGAAAGGTGCCTCTCATGTCTCTGACATGCAGAATTCATCTGACCATCTTTATATCTGATAAAACACCTCATGAAAGAAAATAAGCAAAAACCCCCAGGGAATATTATTTGAACTGAAAAAACATACGCCCCTGGTGCACTCCTTTCTGCCTTGGTGAGCTGCACATTGGAGATTCCCTGACCCAGAGAGCATCAGTCTCAATTTGCCTTCTGCTAATTCCTCATTTTACCTCATAAACATCTACACTGATAGGTCATATAGTTTAACTACAAGTTTGCTGAAGAGAGATTTTTAATCAGATTAAAATCTCCACCCTAATTTCATTTGATGTCTTTAAATCCAGACATTTTATGAGACAACACCATAAACAGTCCTTCCCTACTCCACTTCTCAATGCCATTCCCTGTTCACTGAAATTGGAAAAAAATTGCACTACAGAGCACTTGTCTGAAGTCAGATGACAGCCTCACATTTCAGAAACTAGTATAAACACTCAGTATTTTATTTTATCATTGTTTATTATTTTCAGTGTATGCAATGTGTTCTTGACTTCTTATTTCCATGACAACTGAAGACATGGGCACATGTCAAAGTGTACAAAACAATGTAATACAATAAAGACCTTGGTTCAATGAATTATGAAAGTCTTAACACAGTGCTTTAGTTCTTGTCTTATGTGGGCAATGGATGTGGAAAAGCAGAGAAATAAATTCTGTTTTACATCTTGTGTATCTTTCTCAAAAGGGAAAAAGAACACAATTCAATGTTAACACTTAAGCCCTGGTTACCCTCAAAGTTTTTCTTTAGTTTTTTTCCTGTTGTTGCTACTCTCAGTGGAACCTGAGCAGCTGGAATAGCACTAGGGAGAAGCTCAGTGCCAGCCTGCACCCTGCAGTGGCAGCCAAAAGGCAGTGTGTGTGAGCAGCCTTGGAGGCCAATCTGGAAAATCCTGCAGCATGTGAAGAAATCCATGTCTCCCCACACACGTGGCTGGGCCCATGGCTCGCAGTGCTGATGCTGCAGTGGGACTGGTGTTGTGGGTTTTGGGTGACACAGGGTACCAAACTGATTGACACAGCAGTGCCATAAAAAAAAGCAGCAATGCATAAACCCCCCCACATTCTATGGCAGTATTTCCTAAATGGTCCAAAACAAAGGCCAGATTGCCTTTCTGATGTTTAATTACTGAGGAAGACTATGAAGTAATTACAATAAACTACTAAAAATTATGTAATTACAAGCTTATAAAAGTAATTAAAGTAGTTCTAAATTGAAAGATGACATCACAGCAGAGAATAAGCTAATAAAGTCAAGGAATGCTTCCCCTATTGTTTCAAATATTGAAGATAAAATCAGTACAAAAATTTCATTTGTTTTCATTGTGCTAGCCATTGTTATACATTTAGGAGTGCATAAGGCATGAATAACAAATGTTAAATTGTATGTAACTCATTCCAAGTATCAAATTCACATAGATCCATCATCTTTTGTGGATTCAACTGTTTACATTGTCATATACAGTAGCAGTCTTAAAAGTTGTTTCTTTTTTTGTTTTGGTTCAACTCTTTTCATCATTCTGTTGTTAAATGAGTGTTTTTAAGAAAGACACAGAAGCCTCCCTTTGTGAAGGTAGATCTTAAGTAGCCACACCTCAGGCTACAAAACTGAGGAATGCAGAAATTGTTATTCATGCTACATTTTGAATTGAAGACTCTGTAAAGCAGGTGATACATTATTTTCCATTGTGTATCTCTCCTGTGTGCTGTTTGACCTAAAAAAGGGAATCTCTCCCAGGGTGATAAATAATGCATCACAGTCATTAAATATTGATCTTGCTTATATCATTGACAGCTGTGCAATTAGGCTGGCTTCTTAAAAATAGCTGCTTGTACATTTCCCATAATAGGACAGCATTTACATATTCTCTTTGGAAACTACATTGGCTAAATTTAAAGGTGATGTGTGTTTGTGGGGCTGCTTGCTAAGTCACAGGACTTGATCATTATTGTCTCATAAATCAGTAACTTTCGCTATAAATATCCTGTCCTGGCCACAACTCTGTGTTCTTTACTCATGTATCTATATTTGTCTAACACATAACTATATTTAGGCTTGCAAAACCTGGATTTCAGTAAGAACAAACCTGGCACTACAGGACGATGCTACAGGATAGCTTCAATCTCGGATTAATCAGACTTCAAGTGCCTTATCTATTCCAATGACACAAATGTTTATAGCACTAGCACTAGTACACAACAGAAATGAAAGAATAGTCTTTTAAGTCTAAAATACAAGGGAGAACTGAGTTCCCACAGTTTTTAAAATCGTAGCTATTTCTAACTTCTTGGAAATAAAATTAATATTGGTATGATTCAATGGTGCATTACTTTAGCTTATCCTGTCAAAATTCAGTTTGAATTTAGCATAATTATGTAGATGCAAGAGAGGAGAAGTACTGTGATAAATTAGGCTGAAGACTTCAGATATTCTAAGAGAAATTTGCACTCAAGGTGATTTTCTTTGTTTGCTTTACTTGCAAATGCCCATGTAAAGTAAAGTGTAGGTTTTCTTTCTGTATCTGGAAGAATGGTTTCAGAAATCTACCTGTCACAGTAATGCAGCACATATCAGAGAACTAAAAAAATATTAAGCAGTTTGTATGAATTTAACAGTATATTTTGTTTAATTATTTTTTAAGCCATTATAATCTAAACCTGAAAATGAAAAAAAAATAGAAAATCTAAAAACATTTAGTAGCCAATTGTTCAACATGGTCCCTTTTCATGCCCTCATGTTTTATTGTTCCATACTGTGGATTTAGCTCTGTATTTTTCCAGCTCCACCAGAAGCACTTTTTCCCAGATAAACATCTGGAGAAAGGTTTAATATGTTAAGGGTTTCTTATTAAGGTGGGGTTTTCTTCATAAATTCTTAGATGGGATTATTAGGAACAGAAATAAATGTTATTTATTTTACAGAACCTGGTCACAGTGATTATGCTTAATTCTTAAAAAGATACCAGATGTATTTGTGAGTCTGTATATTTGTGAATTCACTGCTAAGAGTAAGAAATTATTGATGAAATTTCGAGTAAAAAAACAACATTAACTACTCTTGCTAGGCTTTCTATAATGAAATAAAATAATTCACTCATAAAAGCCACAAGAAAAATAAACTTCAAGTGCACTTGCAATTTTTCACTTTTTATCAGAATATTCTTGAGATCCTAAGCAAATAAAAATTAATGGAAAAACATTTTATGAAGACTATAAAAAATGAGATTACAAAGAGGGAAAGAAAAAACCCTGTACTACAAGAGTATGTAATTATTTCCAGGATCCTAGGGTCCAGTTCCAGTATGTTTGGGATAATATGTTGAGAAGTTGTCAACTCAAATGTATTGTCACTCCCAAGTCATTAATTACTGCTGGGTGTTGTCAGTCAGGAGCCAACAGTGATCTCCTGGCATCACTCTCATTTAGATGTTCCTGTCGTGTGTGTGTCTCTGCTCTGACTGAACCAGGACATCGGGTAAATCGTAACAGGCGTTTGCTCTGACACCTGCCAATAAATCACCACAGAGAGAGGGGACACTTTTACCCCCAAACACCCCCAGAGGGAGGGATGGTTTATTAGCCAGCCAAGTCTAGGAGATGACCCTAATATAACAAAGGGCTTATACAAAATATAACGGTATAACAAACAGGGAAAAGAGCCGTGATTTCAGGGTAGGATGCCTCGGGAGACCTCAGCAGGGAGGCTGGCTGTAAGCAGGGAGATGAGAGCAATTTCATCCCACAGATGGATGGCCCTCTCTGGGATGAGCTCTGTGTCACAGGCCCACAAGTCATGCTGGTTGTCTCTGGGTTTTTGTTCTTTTGTTTTGTTTACATCCTGTGGCATAAAAGCATTAACAAAGACTACTTGAGAGTCATTTTGTCAGGACCTGAAAGTGAGACAACTGGATATAGATATGGAAAAGGAACAATTTTTCTGAAGAAATAACCTAACTTACTTTAAGCATAGCTTGGTTATGTTCCTTATTTTCTCATCTATGATCTTTATAAGAAATGTATCTTTTGGCGTTATATCTTTTGGAATTATTAATGAATAAATGCTTTTAATTTCCTTTTACCTTATTATTAGCCATTAAATGGATAAAGGTAAATAGACAATGAAAAGACATTTGTTACTTGGAGACTGGTCTATCTATTAATGAAGTCACCTGGGAAAACAAGTAGAATAGCTTCTCATCACACAAGCATCTGAGTCCAAAGAATAACACAGCAGGCTCTTATTTCAACTACAGAGAATATAAGGGAGAGTTGTCTTTTAATGGCTGATAGTGATCAAACACCCCCAAACACCTCTGTATGGACCTCTGGTACATACAAAGATACTGGTGGAATCCTGAGAGCCATAGAAACTATATTACAGAAGCTTATTCTAAGGTAAATACAAAAATAAAACAGAAAATTGATGGTCCTTTATCCTTTTCTTTCCTCTTTCTCAACAGTCTTCAGTTCTTTTTGCCAAACACTGAATACAACTTACTGTGCACACAAAAGTATTTCCTGCAGTGTTGGATGATCTTCAAGCATGCTGATTCCAGCAATACTTCAGTAATCTCATCTCCAGCCTACACAAGTGTGGATAATTGTACCAGTAACTACAGTGGGGGGAGAATATTTCCCCCTTATCACCAAGTATCAATACAGATACCAGGCACAGCCATCATTTGGGCAATAATCTACAAGCTTTTTCTCTAGTCTCTCTCTCATCTGCTATGTGGTATGATTTCCATGTGATGGTTCCTGCTGAGGAGGCCACCAAACCCGCACTGACATGCAGTTGCAGTAGCTGGTGCTGGGACAATGGGACTGTGCTGCTGTGCACCCTCCACTGCAGCTCTTTATCCTCTGAAAGAAACTTCCCATCTGCCCTGCTTAACAGCTTTACATGTAATATATCCATTGTAAATAATTTTTTATTAAGATTTTCTGCTTATGATGTAAACTTCTCTCAGATAAACTAGACAAATATTAATTTACTGTTATAGTTTCAGAAATAAGTATATTAAAATCTTAAATTTTACCTTGAATTTATCAACTTCTGCCTTCGAACATGTTGCGTGATAAGACAACACCTGCCCCAGAACAAAAGATAAAAACCATTTTTGTACACTTGACAAGTAACAATATCAGGGCTCCGTACTGCAGTCTAATCAATTATGTTTAAAGCAAATTTAATTAGCATTTGTGTGATAATTCAGTTCTGATTGACAGCATGTAATAGCTAATTACAGGTTATCAGGCATACATTTGGCAGTTATACTGCAGGGAATTTTATAGGGAATAATGAACAGTAAGTAATTTAATATTATGAGGATTCCTACATTGTTCTCTTGAAGTTCTACAATCAAAAAAGAAAGAATTTAATGTAAAAATAACAGTAGATTTACAGACTTTTAATAATGCCTTTTGCTATAGTGAAAAGCTTTAATGCCTATATTAATGGCACATCACTACATCCAAATACCAGCACCTCTGTGCTGTGTCTCACATTTCCTTCAATACCATTCTGGAGATGACAGCATCAAATAAAATGTACAAAATACTGCACACCTGCTCTTCTTACTTCTTAGTATGCATCCATTTATATGTAGCACATCCTGTCCTTGTGGGTGGATACTAACACTGAACAAGCACTGCAGAAGGTGCAAGAGCCATCCTGTGTTCTGGAGCCACCATGGTCTGGTTGTGCATGGGAGGAGCTGCTGGTCCATGAGGGAGCTCCCAGAGCCAGAGCACTCCCAGCAAGGACAGGTCCTCCTCCCTGCACTGCAACACCTGACCTGCTGCTGGGCTAAAGCTTTGATACAGGCTTCTCCCTTTGAAATAATTTTCATCTATGAATGTCTCTGTTATTCATGCAAACACCTAAACTGCATCTCACAGGGCTTTAAATTGCAATACCTTGTGGCAGTAAGTCCCAAGGCGTATTTAATCTTACCAGTTTTAGAGATGCCACCTTTTACAAGTAACAGGAATTCATTCCTGCACTATAAAAGAATAAATAAAAACCATAAACTCATTTGTTCTGTATCCCATTTTACTTTGTATGATGATACATCATGTCCTTTCTCAACTAGTATCCATTTTTCTGTCCAACCATACTGCAACTTCTCTCAGAAATTGGTAAGATTAGTCAAATTGCATCTTCTGCTATGACAGATTACACTTAATACCAAAATTCTCATCAAGCTTCTCCTTGATCTGTATTCATTATATCCCTCTAGACTTTTTCAGTCTTCCTTAATATTTATTATTCTGATCTTTAAATAATTTGCAAATTTTGTGTCTTTTGTATAAGAAAATATTTAGCCTGGCTTTGAATCACGACAACTTTTCCTGATCATTTATTTATGTTTTGCTCTTCTATTTATTAGTCAATCGTATCAGAATACTTTATGAAAACCTGTATCAGTATATATGGATAAGGATCTTATTATTATATATAACAAGTTCATTTATTTTGCATCTGATATCAATGTGATTTTCAAGTGCCATTCATTGCCATTATAGCAAATGCATAAATACTAATAAAGTATTCTATTACTGAAAATCCACAGTCCTTCATCTCATACCATTCTAGTGCTCAATACTTTTCTCCTGCATCTTCCATCACTTTATGGAAGAGAGCTGTTTTTATCAAGAGCTGTTGCCTATTTATAGAAAGAATTACGCTTCATTGAAGAACAATGGCAATTTATCAAATCCATATTCTACATGTAAGCTATATGGTTATTTGTCTTTTTTTAGATCAAAGAAAGAAGTTGTATTTTAAAGCAAGAAAATTTAATTTTGTTTTAATTCAGTATCAAATAAGAAACTTCTGTGTGAAGTTTCATCCCTGTATATCTGTGTGTAACATCTAGCACTGCTTGTTTTTCTTGCCAGGAGGAGCATTCATTTTAAGGTGTCATGTTGCACAAATATCTGGGACATATGAGGACTTACACTAATTCATGGCTATGACATGTAAAGTATAAGGGATCTTGCAGGAGGCCTGAAAAGGTAAGCTTTTAACTTTTTCACCTACATGGGTAGATATATACAAATAATAAAGCCGTTTATGCTTAGAATTTCTCACACCAACAGTCTTATTGATTTTGGAAAGCCTTAATAGGCCTGTGTGCATCACAGGATACAGCCCCACTATGCAGATTAATATCTCAAACCCTAAAGCAAAGAAAAAAAAGCCTCTTTTTAGTAATTTAGTTGGGTTTGATTTTTCTTTTAATAGAATGAATTTCATATCTCATTCAGGCCAATTTTTTTTGTGGTTCTTATATAAATAGTACTGCAGAAACTCAAAGGAGTTACACAGGTAAAAGGTGCACACATCAAGGATAACTAGATCATTTTCTTCTCTTATCACATGAGAAATTTAAAACGATACTAATATCTTAGTGATGTTACCCTTTCCTCAGAGCAATGTTTTAAGATTAATCAGTCTTGAAAGCATAATGCTTTCAAAAGATCTGAACTTTCATTCAAACCGTTCCTAATTATTGTTGTAGGAATAATGTAAATTTGTAAAGCTATCCTCAAAACTTCAGGCTTTTCTCTCACCAAGATTATTTTCAATATGATTATGTTTAGAATTTCCAGATATATAATAGACGACAGTGCTCTATTGTTGAATCTGTTAGAGAAACACAATCTATTAAATAAACATAGTTTTTTAAAATATAGTTGGCTTTTTTACATGTGACAGTTAGCAGCAAGAAAAGGTTTCACAAAGATGTACACATACGTCAAGAGCCACAGACTGTTTTGCCCAGGATTTCTTCACTTGGTCATACATAATTGTGTTGTTGATACCCAGGCCACAAAAAATCACAAAAGCCTAAAATTTTAAAAGAGAAAAAAGAGAATCAATTATGAATGAGTTATATTACAAGAACAAAGATAAATACTGTCTTAATCATTAAAAGAAATTGCATGGAAATATTAGGAATAATCACGTTAAACAGGTTATTTTAAGAAAGCAGGTGAGTCACTGGCCTTCAGACGAGAGATTAGATGCCAGAGACTTGTTTTAATAAGGATGCCACCTTCTAAGTAAGCATTTCTGAGAATTAATGTCAAACCGCAAATATAGACAAGACATTCTCCCCCCATCCCTGGCTGGACTGAAGCAGATTACTGAGAAATACCAAATGCTACTGAAAAAGTATGTTAATGCTGAACTGAATGCCTCTTACTTCAAACAGTCGCTGGTCAGCATCGTCAAAGGATTTCCCATCAAGCCTGTTCAACACTTGAGCTACCCCTTTAGAAAGAGTTAATATGAATTATAATCTTCATTCATTAATGTGATTCAACAATGCAGAATGTTTTATTCATTGGTAAAATGTAAACCACATATTTCAAACTGAAAAGCAAAAGGCAAATATTTATTCTGAAAATAATTAAACAGACAGATGTGCAATAATTTGATTGTTTTGATACCAGTACTTTCAGCTTTTATTCTTTACTAAGTATAATACTGCAAATCTAAAAGTTACTCACAGTGCTCTTCACAAAAGGTTGAAGATCTGTTTGAGAAAGAACTTGATCACTTTGCTAACAGCAACCACATAAGTTGTCTTAAAAATTTGGAGTTACCAATACAATTTACTTAGTCAGTACCTTCCTTCCTAAAATCTTAGTTATTTTAGCACCACCTGGGTATATAAACCCTTTTTTACTCCTGACTGGTTCATTAATTTACTGAGCCAATGAAAAAAATGCATTTTCCAATGATTTCCAATGATGAAATGCTGATTTCTACTACAATAAACATTGCTATTTTATTTAGCTACAATAAGCCCTTAGAAAAATATTGTAAGAGTAATCAACTGCCAAGAGTCCACATAATTTCTTGTTCTTGAAGACAATGCGCTGTTCACAACAAACAAGACATATTTTTAAAAGACTCAACTCCCACATCATTTCTGCTAAAGAAGCTCAAAGATCCTGCATCACACCAAGTGCCTTTAGCAATGCACTGCTGATGTCAGCTCTCCCTGGCAGCACAATGCACAGGGATCCAACTCTTGCCCTGACAGTCTAAATTGCTATTGCTTTGACGTCAGTCCTTCTGAGGAAAATCTGGCACTGTTATTTACAAGCAGTCCTTTTTTGTGCCAGAAGCACCTAAAAACACAGGGCCAACTGCTGGTGCAGCATAGCTGTGAAGCATCCTATGAAAGATTCCCTAAAACCCTGTCACATCCTGATCCAGCAACCACCACTGCAACAGGCAACTCCAACCACTGCCACAGCTCCTCAAGCAAATCTTCCCTGACTGCATGCAGAGTTTATCATTAGAGGGAAACAACCACTTGGCTTGACTGGAGACACAGTTGCCCATGTACTAAAGAGAGAGACCCAAGGAAAACATCAATGCATATAAACCATTTTTTACTAATATGGTTGGAATTTCTGTTTTCATCTCCTTAAAGTTCAGTACAATATATAACTTAATGACAAAACTGCAAAGCTGAAAAAGCCCATAGAGTATCCAAGTCAAAACATCCCTTCTTGGATACTTAGTGTGCATCCTAGGTACTGTAACTTCCTAACAATATTCAGCTGGGAAAAAAAAGAAAAAGTAACACAGAATTAAAAAGATAGAACTAAATTTACATTTGCACAAAACATTACGCAGCCATGAGGGAAGTCTTACCAATTATTTGGTGGGTGCTGTTCCATATAGGAACACACAGGACAGATCTTATGTGAAAGCCAGAAATTTGGTCAGCCTAAAATGTAGAAATGAGTTTCCATTAGTGGTGCTGTTTTCAGCCTTTTAAACCATAGTAATAGAAATGTCAAGGAGTAAGTTTACATTATAAATGTCATTTCATATGAATCAGCTCTCAGAAAAAATTCTGCTGAAACTTCATCCACAGTAACCAAAATAAAAATTGCCAAAGAAAATACAAACATTGACATCTTTGCCACATTAACTTACACTCCTGGACTCTGATTTGGCACTAGAGACAAACTATACTTGAGGCAATGTCCAGACAAATTCTGGATTACTTACACTGGTGGATTAGTAGAGATAACTTTCACTAAACAGGTTTGCTTTAGAAGTACCCTTCCCAACTGTCAAACTGAAACTGGACTTAGCAAGGCAGCTGTAAAAGGAGGCTTATGGGAAATACACTTTTTCAGAAGAAAGGTGAGAGTAAGTAGGGAATTGTGCAGAAGTGCAAGTCAGTAAGAAATGTAAGGATTGAGCCAAACCCTGGATTTGAGACAATTGGTCCTTTTGTTCCAATGACAATTTACTGCCTCATTTATTGTTTTGTATCTAATATAGTATACAACTTCACAATTTAAGCGTCACTGATTCTTTCTTTTCTACAATTAACAAGCTTTATTCTTTAGTGTCACTGCTACTGAATCTAGTGAGCAGAAAACAGTTTTTCAAATGAGATTAAAGAGTGGAATGAGTCCACTCACAGACGATCAGGAGATGTTCTCTTACTAAAGAGAGATGCCACTGCTACAGGCAATCTTTAATAAAAGAAAACTCAAAGACCAGCAATAATTCTTATACAGGAAGCAGGATGGGATCACTGTGATTACCTAGCTAGCAAAAGATATAATTCAGGTTTTAATTAAATTACTGCCTATTTATACATACTCAGAACTCATCACTGAGACCAGTGTGGAGTGCCACCTAAAATCCAGGGGTGTGGGGTATTAATTGATTCAAATTTATGTCTTAAAATGAACTGCAAAATACTTTGCATTAAATTCCTGATGAACAAGTTGAAAATTGAGCATCAACATTTACAAATGAGAAGTAGTGTTCTGAGAAAAAAATGAGATGATTTTCAACAGAAGCAGAGAACAGAATTTCTGTTCATAACTACAAATGTATGTTTGATTCTATCTAAGTAATAAGGGATTCTATCTTCCTCTTACTACTCTTGACTGTGGAAATAATTGAGTAGAAAAACTGATTTAAGAATTAAATTTTCATAGGAACCCATCAAAAGAAAATGATTATTGCCCTTTTTATAATTTTCTTTATATATATTGGGTAGTGCCTCCAACTTGGAAAGGACTAACTGTGAAACAAATAAGAGATAGCTGAATTATTCAGGACATGATATAATACAAGTACAGTTGCAAAACATCAAAGACTGGCATGCTCTAAGTTAGCATATCTGAACACACCAGGCATTAATTGTACTTCTTGCAATTCTGAACAGATTAACATCAATGCAGTTTTCTTTTATACTTTAACAGCAGGCCCCTTTTATTTTTTCATGTTTCAAAAATTTCTGCTGGTTTGAGAGATAATCTCTTTAATGACACGTGTAATAAAATTGGAACCAAGCAAACTCTCAACATGAAACACTTCCAAGAACACTTACTGTAGTAATATATTTTCTGAAGCTTTCTGACCAAGACTGTGATTAATGTGCTGTCCAACTGCTGGCCAAGTCCTCCATAGTAATGCTGGATTAGAATTCAGTAAGATTTTGTCCTTCCATACGCCTCTAACATTTATTTAGATGTTAAGTATACTTACATTTTTATCTGTAGCTACACCTTTCTAACAGGAAATAAATACCTTAAGATACACAAACAACTTTTATTGGGGGTGATGTATATCTTGAAGAAGTATCCAATCCAGTGTGTATTTGAGCAAATTAAACTGTTGGTTGGCTAAGTTAGATCGCAAACAACATTTGTCTGTCTGGATACCAGCTCTGTTTACACTCTGTGTACAGCCCCAGTCACCCCAACAGCTAACAATGCTGATACTGCTAACACTGAACACCAACAAATTTTCAGCAATAAAAGTAAGTTTGCATAAATATCAAGGCAATTGGTAGTGGAAGTTATCACTTATAAATAGGAAAAAAAAAATCATGGACAAAGTAACTGCTTAAAGTCATACACTAATTCAGTGATCTGTGTTTACCATATAAGGCCATGTCAACAACAGAAGATCAGAAGGACAACTTACTGGACAGAAAAAATAATTCAAAATAAATATTCACACATCTCACAGCCACTTGGATATAAACCCAAAATTTTTATATTAGTCACGGTGCTCAAAAGTAATATATAATTACATTTGTAAAAATCTCTTACCTCAGCATCAAAGCGAGGGTCCTGATAGGCATCACTGATGTTCACTGGCAGACCTGTGGAAGCGACGAGTTCAGCAATGCTGTTATTTATTAGCCAGTCAGAATAAGATGATGATTTTTCCACGCTGTCTTTGAAACTATCAAAATGCAGGGCAAGAGAAGAAAAAAATACCGTCAATCTTAATTGCAAGTCCAGCATGTCTTTCATGCACACTAATAGGAACAGCAGAACCTTTCACAATTATTAATGGCTACCAAAAATTAACTACAGAACAATAATTTGGTATTATTGAAATGGTACCTCAAAAATTCTCTGGCAATGTCTGGCTACTCATGTGTGAAAAAAAAAAAAAAAGCCTGTTGTCTTAGTTTTGAGAAGAAAACTGATAAAATGTTGACACCTGAGGAACATTACTTAGAAAAAAAATGTTAAGAAGCTAAGGAGAAGACTACAGTAGCTTGAGGCTTTGAAGTAATGCTCATGAATGAAAGCAGGCTGCACAGTAAAATCCTTGAAAGACTCAATCGAAGTGAAAGGATTGATTTTTGTTGACCACATTGATTTTCTGGAGATTAATTCAACTACATCACTCATTTGAAAGAAAACTTAATATGCTGAAAAGACTGTAAATGAAAATAATAATGATTTACAGAAATCTAAAGAAATCAACTTTCATTTGGGATAAGAATTTTGAGTGACTGTAATAAATGTTATGTGTATACTTTGACAGAGACCTTTATATAAATATAACAGGTTTTGAGCTAAGTAAAAAAATCACATTTATAATTTAAAATTTAATTGATAATTTAATTTATTTCAAATACTTTGGAAGCAAAAAATCTGTAAGGGTAAGGATCTAATTTCAAATGCATAGTTACCAGTTCATACCTTATGTGAATGGTATTATTATTATCATATAAGACACATAAATCAGGACTGCATTATGGGTGTCAAGCACTTTAAGCAGCAAATCAATTCAAGTAAAGGAAACAAGAAGAAATTCACAAAGAAATTTTAAAAGTGGGTTCTAGTATGTTCTCTCCATTCCTAACAAGCACTCTACACCCATACTCTAGAAGACAGGCACATCATCCCAGGGACAGTAAAACAGTTGAGGGGTTTCAGCACTTCCTCTGTACCAGCCCAAGTGGGAAGGAGCACAGATACTTTTGCCCACACAACTCATACTCTGGTCCAGACAGGAGACCTGTCCACTACCACTGGTCCCCAGGTTAGAGAACTGTCATCTCAGCTACCTGCTAAAATGTAACCTTATCTGCCAAAAACGCTGTTTCTGTGCAGGAAAGGCACAGTCCACAGCATGTTCCATCAGGCTCATCTTCATCTAGATCATATCAGAACTGAGCTCTCAAGGATTCTAAGATTTATGCAATATTTTTTCAAAGGGAGAGAAAATCTAGGGGTTTTGGCAAACTTGTACTTCAAGAACAAAATCACTGGGAAAAACAGGAGCATCAATGTGCCAGTATGGATAACAGACAAACTCGATCATGGTGTGTGATGAAAAATTGCAAACTGAACAGATAAACACAAGTGTGTCTTTGCAAGGTATTTCTTTACAAAAAACAGTTAAGAAAATAGATATATTTACTATGATATTTAGGGATTTAACAGGTGAGCTGCTATCATGCAGATATAAGGAGGGCAAAAGAAAAGTCAGTTTCTAAAACTGTGTGAGAAAGTATATTAGGGAATGAAATATTGTCTTAGGACCTTCTTTCTCATTTAGATAAAACTTGTAATAAGAACTGTTCTCAGCCTAAAATTTCTTTGGATTTCAACTAAAATTTCAAAGAAATAATAGTTTTCTTAACTGCTGGAAAGATGAAGAAACTCGTCTTTCCATTTTTTTCCCACATGAAAAGTCTCATGACTTTACATTTGTTACAGCTGCAGAATGTAGAATGAAAAGGGCAAGACTCACTAGAAAAATGCTCAAATGTCAAGGGCTCGCGGCATTGTTCTGCATCCTAAATAACCTTTATTTTTCCACAATAGTGCCAATAACTCAAGCTGTGCCTGTGAGAGATCCAAATGTGACATCATATCTGCCAGTCTAACCTTGGTGTTTGTAAAAGCAACTTCACTCTCCACAGGAAAAAATCATCAAAGAAAAACTGATACATTTTTAGGTTAAAATGCATAGAAATGTATCTTCATGAATCTTACAAAGACTAGCTACCAGGTTGCATGTGTTTATCCATGTCTTGGACTAAAGTTAAAATAATCTTGACTTGACTACGTGCAGAGCAGGCTACTACAAACTGCTTTGTAGCAACATGCTAATATAACTATGGTAACAAGAAATGAGCCAGCTTGGTTATCTTGACACCACTCTACATTGTTTTGACTAATCTGGCTACAGATCAAGTTTGAGAAAAACAGGAATAACAACAACATTCCTTGATTCATACTCCTGTGCCTGAATAAAAGAAATGTATTTTCACTCCCTAGGAAAGACCAACTGCTACCCTGAAACTCTTTGTCAAAAGCAGTAATTTGTGATTCCCAGATAAATCAAGAGATTATTTTTTCATATTTAAAGCTTCCTATTTTTTATCTCTTATTTTCCATTTGCTTCACCATTCCCATACCAGGACATGGAAGGGAGATAGCTTCTATCCATATTTCTGTGTGGCCCTCGACTCTGCTGTCAGCTTGCACATCTTAGAAATTTTCTAACACTACCCATTTATCTAATGCTGGGAAATCAATCCATGGAATGGTTTATCACCATGACAGCCATTTGATATGGAAAATTCTCCTTAAGAATCAGTATGAATTAATCTGCATAAAACCTGTGTGATAAACACTGAGCCCTGAAAGATGGAAGAAATGTTCTCACAACAGCCCTGAATCCTCATCCCTCATTTGGTATATGGGACATTTTATGTGAACTGCTACCAGTGGTGTAATTTTGCAGGGATTGGTATAAGAACCCCCCATGAACAAAAAAGCTTTCTTTTACTACTTAAAATTTGCCCTTTATAAATGTTTACAGATCCCACTAAGCAAAACATATACTTCCATTTTGACTGGGCTCCCAAACAAGATTTAGTCACAGGAACACAGTTTCTAGGAAATACACATGCTCTGCAGTTTCTAGGCTTTCCAATTTAACAAGAGCAGAAATAAAATTTTACTGGAAATCTTTCAATACAACTGTACAGAGGAATTTTGTAATAAATCAACAATCTAAAATAATTTTGTAACTTTTACTTCAATATTAATCATGCAAAACAACATCTTCATGTTATCAATGAGTTCAACCACAAGTCAGTTTTCCCCTGGTTTCTTACCTGAGACACTGATACAATACTACTGCATATATACACACACAAAAATACATATATTACAAAATATAGGTAGGTATATTTATTCAAGCAAATTTCCATTTGAAGCAAGCAGGAGTCTTGTCTGAGTAAAAAATGTAGGCTCACACTCTTCAATCAAGTCTACACAAAGTTCCATAAGAAATTAAAATCTTGACCAAGCAAACTTTAAAATTATGTGAAAAATTAAGTTATCCATAACCATGGAAGACATGAGCACTAACCTGTTGTCAGTATCAGCACTGCATTTTGGAGATAACAATTCAAAGGATTTTGTAAATTTCACCACCTGTCACAAAAGAAGTAACTTAAGGTTGTTATTAAGATGAATAAACATCTAAGAAAACAGTAACATAAGGTTCCACTATTTAAACTGTATTTTTATCCAATAATCTTAGGATAAAAATGCAAATCTGTATTCTCTCAATTGAGAATTTATGTTAAAAATACACACTGTGCACAGTTCCCTAAAAATCAATATCAAATCAAATGGTACCTTTAGATTCCTCAGAAAACTATTTTCCACAAGCATATACACTTCCCTTTAAAGGCTTATAGGGTACGAATTATAGAGCTTTACTCAAACTTCACTTTTTTAATATAGGAAAATAAACAGAAAGCCACTTTGCATTACTGACTGCAACCAATCACACTTGAGCATATCTGTCAGAAGCATATAAGTAAAATATCTTAGGAGTGGCACAGAGCAGGGGCCGTGGCTTTGGATGTGTCCCCATCTTCACTTTGGTTCTGAATCGTAAAAGCTTTCTGCACAATGTACAAATAACAATATTTTAGACATGGTTAGACATTGAGTTACTCTAAGGAGATCTATTTTGATATATATGTTAACCCTCCAAAACAGGAGAAAGTCAGGAAAATAACTGTTTTGCCACTTGTAAAAATTACCAAGTGGGTGGCAAGATGCTATTTTCCTACTCCAAATTAACCTAAGATTTATGACCATTTAGAAAAAGTTTAAACTTTTTATCCATATTTCACAATTTTGTCTAGAGAAATAAAAGCTCATTGCTTGTGGTTTGGGAAAAGGCCCTCCAAGCTCAAAGGCAGAAATAGTACCAAGAGCAGAAAAATGAACTATCACCCATAACTTCCTAACACAATGGACATTTCTGTCAAAAATAAAAATCATATTATGCATATAAACACAGTGACATTTCATAAGAATATAGTAAAACTATATCTTGTAATTATAAAATTGGGGAGGGGGAATGGCTAGGGGAATCTAGAAAGAGAAAATTAATTAGAAACATTAAAATTGTCTAGTAGAGAACATAAATGAAATAAAACCTTGATCTTGCTTTTAGGAAAGCTGGTATAATTTAGGGCATACTCCATGGAAAGTTCTTAATTTTTATTAACTGAAATGAAATGTGAATCATCTTTCCTCCAAGGAAAAGAATGGGGATTTTTTCTTCCATACAAACAAATTTATGATTCTGTCTCTGACTTGTCACAGCCCAGCAACAAATAATTAACTGCAGAATCAGTGAATACAAAAATAATAATTGGGTAGAAAAAAATGATATTACAAACAAAGTTTTATCCTTCAACTACTTCTCAAATCTGTAGAAAGGAGGGTAGCTTATACTGAATAGCCTGAAACACTGGAGGGACCTACCAATACAAAGGCAGCCACCTAATTTATTACTAATAACAATACTCATAAAAACTTCAAACATTTTTTAAAAGGCTCTCATACCCTATGAATATCAGTACTGCAAAGTCCCAGTGAAAGCCCCTGTCAAAACTGTCAAATACTTTCATACAGTTTACATCCATCTGTTCAACAGAGCTCTGCAATGAAATAATTATTTATGGGTCAAGTAGACATAGTAATTGCAAAAAATCAAAAATACTTCAGTAATTCTGAAAGTTGGATTTCCATTTCACCTACTCAATGTAAAAGTTTACTGCTATCACAAAATAAGCCTGCTGGGACAGAGACAACAGGGGTGTTGATGAAGTTTCAACGTGTACCTAACTTACATTTAGGAACAGCACACTGAAAAATACCTCCTGTCCTGTACTTACATATGATATGCAACTATACTTACTGGTGATTCAATATCTTCCAGAAGTAATACTGAGCACCGTTCACACTTCAGTAGAGTCTGGGCCCGATGCATAATTTTCTTGACAATTTTCTCTAAGTCGGTCTGTTCCTCAAAGAGGTCATTCACTACTTCCAGTAAAGCCTGTATACAAGGACAGAAAACTCGGGTATTGGTTGTAGAATTAATAAATACATGGAGCATTTCCAAGGGATAGATTTTATATGAGTGATCCATTTAAATCTTCATTCAAATACAGTTCTTAATGGTTATGGCCACAGCTCAATATACAGACCCAGACTATTATAGTTACCCCTACCTTGTGAAGGAAGAGTAGGTCCCACACTACCAGAGGTATTTCTACTAAAGTTTTGGACCTGTGATCCAAGCTAACAAAAATATAATTCCCTGTCATTGCAGAATGGATGATGAAAAAGAAGCCAAGCATATTAAAAACCCCTCAAAATTACCACTTTGTTTCTTCAAAAAATAAAAGACCTCTCTGACAAGGGAATGACAGGGGAGCTCAGCATTATCTTCACTTCAGAGCCTCCTGTCCCAATGCATGAATGGCACCAGCAATCATGAGTGCGTATTCTATGGAGGCATGCTGTCAAAACCCTTCACATAGAGGGGTTTTTTTCTTACTTAATTTTATAAATATATATCCACATTATTTGCACATGAAATGAATATTAAAAATTCAGGATGGCAAAGGCTTGAGATTAGTAGAATTTTATGAGAGCTTGAATCTCTGCCTAAGTAACTCTTTCTCCTGCACCCTCTGTGCCATAAATGCAATTGTTTCAGCACTGCAAAATGTGGAACTGACATCAGGAAACAATAGCCACCACTACAAGTGTATTTCTCTCCCACACTCTCTGCTTGCTGCTTCAATCAAGACAGGGATCTTTTGAAAATACAATTTTTGAAATAAAGCTGTCTGCTTAGCAAACACATATGCATAGCTGGAACCTACAGGAACAAAAGAAAAAAGCTTGATGTTGGTCCACTCTACTTTTTGCACTTACCCTGCTTCTGTCATATTCCTTCCTTGAAGCTGCAAATAGCTGGGCATTGGATATGGCAATCCCACAGAAGGGGAGGTACATCTGCATCACCTAGTATGGAAAGGAACATTAAAAACAACTGCAATTGTTTATAGCAATTTCTTACTAGGAAAGAGACCTAAACTTAGGGGACACATCGTAGGAAGGTCTCAGCTCACTCTTCAGCAGAGCACTAAACACAAAACAAAATTATCAGGGGTAGGGCACATCAGATGCATGGAAAGAGATCAAATATCTAGGAAAGAACAAATACAGTTAAGTTCACAGGTCCCAGAAGTCAGTGTCCTCCATAATTTCTCTGGGAATCTGTGGATTCTCAACTCTATAAAATGTCTTCTGAAGACTACTTTAAATAACTGTAGACATTACAGCTTCCCTAGAAAAAATATTCTTTATTCTCTAGACTGCTTTTTTGTTCTGAAGCTCAAGAAGATCAAGTCATATTCCTGTTGAGGAGTTCTGTATGTAGAGTACATAGATTTTGGAGGACACCAGCACAGTGGAAACACAGCACATTGATCCTACACTATTAGTCAGAAAACTGATGGTCTTCTCAAAGAAGGGCAATAAAAAGTTAAAAGAACATGCTTGAAAATCTGGGCCTTAATGTATCATCGTATTAAAAAAAGATTGAAAAGAAGGGGCTGGGAACACAGTTTGAGGTGCCCAAGATGATTTTAGGTTGGCTGGGTGAAGTTAGTAAACTAGACCAGTCAAACCATTGAATACCTATAGGACTGGCACTTCACAAGGATGACAATGGATTAAAGTCCAAATCCAGCATTTTTAAGCCACACACTGGTAAAAAGTCTGTAACATAGTGCCACTCCTGAGTGGTTCCCAGGCTTAGGTCTGAGTAAATTTTACAGCTGCTGAATAGCCTTAACATTTGAAAAGCCAGTGGGAGTCAGGCATTCTGCTGTTTACAGAGCCAAAAGAATGCTGCAGCAGCTAACCTTTCTTCTCTTTGGTCTGTCTGTCTATTGTAAGAAATCCTGTCTGTGACAAATTTTGGCATTAAGAGAGTGGCATTTGTCTTTGAAATTCATTTAATTAGAAAAATACTGCTAACCCAGAGACGTGGGCTATTGAGACTATCTGAGAACCCAGAAGAACAGAAACAGCAGCAGTAACTGCTGTTAGACTTTATCTGCCTTGAACACTCCACTGGTTCCATACCTGCTTGACTAATGTGCTTGAGTAATTTGGTGAGCTTTTGGAAAGGATCCTCAGATCCTCTGAATTTTGTACCTTTGCACCTGGCACTCTGTTACAGTAATTGAAGACTTTAAGAGTGCACACCTATACTGCTAATTTGGAAACACCCCACTTTCATCCTCTTCCCATCACAGTTGCCTCCAAAGGAAAATGACACTTTAAACTCTACAAGCACTCATCTTTTTGAAGAAGCAGTAATTAAAGTATCCAGCTACCACACCAGACCTACAGGACAGAGTACACAAAACAAAAAATAAAGTACAAGTGTAAAAAACTGATCAGAGGGATTAATTTTTTTAATGCTCAGAGTTTCTGTGAGAGAATTTTGCATATTTCAGTTTAGTTTTTATTTCCAAATGAAACTAAAAACCCCAATCTATATTTTCTTGTATCAGTACTGAAAACCACAGCTAAGTAAGAGATCAGAGCAGGAAAAGTTAACTTAAGAAAAATCTGGCCTTTAGATAAATTTTGAATACCATAATGGGACTGGGTGCATTTTTACTGAACAAATAGATACTAGTATTTATTGTCTCCACACTGGAATTTCTATTCCCCAAATTAATGTGAATTAATTATGAAAATGGAAAGCACAAGAACAGGTTATGAACCCTCAGTTATCACAAAATCAGCTAGCAAAAAAAGATTTTTTAGTGAGAATAAAATAAAACCTTGTAATATTGAAAACCACTGGTCTCTGAACACAAACTCCAAGGCACTGGCCCTATATGGAAATTACCACCCATAAAACACTGTTTTATGAAATGTTAAGAGCCTGGAAAGCCACTGACATACATCACTCTTTTCACCACTCAAACTAATTGTGTAAGGCGCAGCACAATTAAGAAAGACACCAAGTTGTTTAAGAAAACCAGCAGAAGAAGTAAATGTCAACAATTATGAAGAAGGAAACCAAGAAAAAACCTGTCAGGTAGAGAGGAATCACCCTGTGGTTCAATTATTCCTGTTTACCTAAGATTGACAAAAGCCTACTGTTCCTCTTTTTTACTCTCTGAATGGTCAAAGTGACTTTCCACTAAACCACTTCTGGCAAGTTGTAATACAGCACTAAGTACACAAAGAATGAAGCTGTTCCTAATGGTAGCTGACTTCTAAATAAGATTTTTTTAACCAAAATTTCTCAGTGGGATAGAAAGCAGTTACTGCATTATTATCTCATATTACAGATTTAAATCTGCAGTATTAAGACTATTTTAAAAGCACCTCTAACACGTTTATGATATGACTGTGGAGACTCCATACTAATATGTAATATTCAACTCTTATCTGTCTGAGCCACAGACTGTAAGGAGCTGGTTCAGGGATTTTCCCTCCAAAGAGAATGTAAAAAGTTGAGGAAATGGCACAAAACACCATGAGATAGACACATCCTTTCCCCCTCCTTTTAAGTAACAGATTACTAATTACTAATATCCTGGTGCTCCAAGGTAAAAACTGGCCCAAAAGTTGAACATGTCACCTGCTTCCATTACACCAATGTTCAAAGTATTTGTGTGAAACTCACGAAAAAACATGCAATATACCCTTCTGAAGGACATAAAGTAATTTCTCTTTGTTAAACTGAAGGCTATTAAAAATATTTTTGAAGCAAAATGGAATATATCTGAAAGAGAATTCCCTTCAACATCTATTTTGAATTAATTAAAGGAAAAGATTCTGCAGATTTACTAAAATGATAGTCTAAGAAAGCAAATAGGCAGAATTAAAAAAATCAAAAACGGCTTTAACAGATGTGCCTCATTAAATTATTTTGCTTAATAGGATTAGATGCAATGATTCATCAGTACTGTGTGACATATTGACAAACACATCAGTAAGTATGTAATAGAACATTTTATAAAAATGGTGTTTAGGGTGAGTAACAACCTAATGAAGGTGCTGAGATGTTGAAAGAGACTAGTTTTTTTTGGATTTTTTTCATGACAACTACAAGGCATTCAGATAGAGTAACTTCAGGTTAACAAGTTTATGTTGTGAATTACTTGAGCATTCAGGGTCCAGGTGACCTGGCCCAGTTTCTCTTAATTAAGCCTCCTATAAATATCCTTGGGTAGCAACTACACTCACCTGACAAATTCACAGCAGCATACTAAAGCTAAAAAGCTGTACTCACAAGCTGTCCAGTATTTTATCAGGGCAGGAAACCTATGAAAAGAAGTAATGGGCACTTTCAATATCTCAATTTTTTTATTTTTAGAATTCTATTATTTCATTATTGTATTTTAGGAGAATTAAAACACAACTACCAAAGAAACAAACAGTATAATTACAAGAAGTTTTAGTATTCAGTTATGTAATTACCTACATTTTCAGCTAGGTTTTGAAGATGACATATTTTTACTTCAAAACTACAGCAGTAAGATCAAATGTCTGCGCTGACCACAGTTACTTCTGGCTTCCCACAGGATATATTTCCATTGCTTTAGTATCTCCACACACCTCCAGACTTGTATCCCAAAGTTAGACCTTCAAATCCACAACAGTAACTGAAGCAGGAGCTTCATATTTAGAAGTATGAAGTATTTCCAGATTCTGCAGTATTAAGTACTAGGACAAGTAAGCTACAAACTGTTCTTGTTAGTGGATACTTTTATTTTATGGCATCAGTTCCGAAACAAACCACTGCTCCCTCAGAATTTTAAGGGGCAGTCTTCCATATATTTCCTCTTCTTAATCACAAATTTACAGGCCAAAAGTTCCATGCCTGGTTGCACAGTTGTCTGGGCACATCAGCATCTGGACACCTACACTACAGCAGCACAATGTCTTGAGATGTGACATTCATTCTCCTTTCATCTAGCTTTTCATAGGTGATGAGACATAGAATACATAAGTTAATAAAGTGCTTCTTAGTGTTCCTCTGAACTGCTAAAAATGAGGGTTTCTTCTCATCATTTGGGTTTGGATTTCACAATAACTTCACATGACACAAATCTTTTTATCACCAGAAACAGGAAGGAGACCTCTGGCCAAGCTCTTTCTGACAATGCATGTCATCAAGAGATACCACCTTTCCTTTCACTGCACAGCCTGGGGATGAGGGTCCTTATGGAATCTGCAAACTCTTCCCTTGCTGCATAAGAAAACCCCTGCTGGTTCCGGCTGCAAAAGAAGGCTATTTTCTACAATTGTGTACCTCACAGGAAGTAAGTTCTGAGATCTTCTCTTTTGAGAGGAAGGTATAAAAGCAACAAAGTTGCATGTGTGCACACCTGCAATGCAGAAAGTTATTAGCTAATGGTGAAAAACAGCCAGTGCTGCAATGGCAGCACACTGCAGAGGTAAAATGTGAGCTTCAGGCTTGCTGGCTGGAAAGCAGCCCTGACTTCAGCTTCAGCAAATGCAGTGACATTTACCCTGCTTCCTCTGCATGCAGCTTTGCCCTCACTGAGCCTCCTCCGAGAGCACACGCTGCCATAACTATCCAATACAGTCTAACTCAGGCTTCTGGCATACTCCAAGCACCCCCTGCCTGTGGTCAGAAAAGAAAACAATTCTGATGTCTGACAGAAGAAAGAAGCTTCTCAGTAATGCTTGTGTACTCACTCTGGCACAAACTCCAGGTTGAGCTCTCAGCAAATGCCTGTCTGGTTCAGTTGTTTTCTTTAGCGGCCACAGGAGCCACTTCTCTTTACACAGCTTGCTTGGTGAGCCTGTGGGGAAAGGACCTAGTACAGCCTTCCTAGAAAGAGAAAAGAAGTCCTTTCAAAGGAAATGTTTTTGCTATAGTTTTAAGTGAAAAATGTTTTGTGGACACACTTGAAACCAAAGCAGGGAAGCCAGCTGCCCTTTAAAACATTTCCTAATGTGTTCAAAATGGGTTCAGAGAATGAAATATTTATTCTACTGAATTTTGAAAGCAATAAACCAAATCCAATTGCAAAGTGGTTAAACACAAGCACTCATCCCAATTCGATTACCTCCTGCCAGCTGTGCAGGGTCTGGCTAGGGACACATCTGATAAAATCTAATTGTTATCTAAGTTATTGCAATTCTAAGAAATATTTACCAAAATTATTTTTCCACCCCAAGCATGGAAAGAGCAATTGGTTGGCAAAAACCCTCCGTGAATTGTAGGCACCCAAATAGGGCACGTAGCCCCTGCTTGTATCACTAAACCTGCAGAGGCTTCTGGGCCAATCTTCTGCTGCCCCTTTTTTTTTTTTCCTTAAGTTTGTATTTGCATGTGGTTATTAATGCAGTATCATAAAAATGCGCTAATGCTTGCAAACATACAGCAGCATCTCTGCCCTATAAACCTCACTATCTAACTCTGGAAGCTTCTGGTGTCTGTAAACAGCCTGAAAAGGACCATGGGAGCAGTCCTTCAGCACTGACTCTGTGCTTGCCTGCCTCATAGAATTACTGGCACACATTCAAACTAGATAACTGCGTCACCAGACAGATTACAAAACATGTCTCTGGTAGAAGCAGACTTATTACAGTTTTAAAACCTGACTCCTATGTAGGTCACTGTCCTCACAAGCCATGGCACGAGGAGACTGTTGCATGCAGGACCAAGGGGCAGGAAAGGGTGGGAGTGCAGCCAAATGTGCTCAACTCTGACTTTCCTGCAGGCCCCATCACTGCCCTCTAGTTGTGCAACACAACCTCATCTTCTCTCTTTTCTGCTATGCATCCAAGGTCTTTAAACTGGGAAAGCAAATGAACACACTGAACTTGATTTATAATAATATACCTGTAAAACTGTTTATACAGTCAGAACACATCTAGTAATCTTATTTTTTCTAGCAGGTATTTCAACATTTCTTGACCCACTATCTATCACAATAGATAGATAGATAGATAGATAGATAGATAGATAGATAGATAGATAGATAGATAGATAGATAGATAGATAGACAGACAGACAGACAGATAATATCCAGACAGGTATTATCCATTATTCCCCTCACTACCAGGTGTGAACCTATAAAAATCTAAACAAGACGTGCTGAATTAAACTTTCACGAACCCAAAAACATTGGAAGTTGCTATTAAACCTATTTTAAACAACATTTGGTAAGACATAAGCATTTTAACATTGCATTAAATTTAGCACTCGGTATAAAGTAAAAAGGAGAATAACTGTACAGTACATTTCCTTACAGCACCTCATTTTAAATGGTGTTGCTCCAAATGAATCTGAAATATGAAAACATTTCTGCAGAAGACTAGAAAGCCAAAAATAAATATATTTTAAATGAGTGCTATTCTAGGATCCAATCATCTGATCTCCTACATGCGAAATCCAGCTATTTTCACTGGAAATGTCTCTATATTTTACACGAACCTGTATCAGTGATGCCCACTAATAAGCCCCATCCCAGCAAACACATTGAACTGTCACTCAGTTATTCAACGTGTGATATTAAGCCAGGATTTTCAGAAGGGAAAATCAGGACAAGAGGAGGGAAAAAGTTACACAAGGAGTAACAGTGGTTCTATTAAAATCAGAAGTCTATGAACTGAGAAAGAGCAGAGGTAGCAGGTAAGGAGCATCACCATGCCAGTGTAAGCACCTGTAAGGCATCAGCACTTAGCCCCAGGGCTTCAGCAAATGCACATTGAGCTATGAAGCAAGGAAAACTCAGCTTGCAGGCGGCCCAAAGGAGGGCTGCCAAGTTACAGCAATATGATTAAACCAGTGAACCAACGTGTTTCTGTATCATAAAAATACTGACAGCCATGGAGACACTCCCCACTGCAAGGGCTGCTGAGGACTCTCAGATCTGGATGGTGGAGGTATGGGCTATGTCTGTGGGATCACCTGCAAGTAGAAGGCCATTAAATCAACCCAACAGTTATAAAGGATGTTTCTTTATCAACTCTAGAGTTTCCACCCATTGGACATTGTCAGGGCTTTGTAGCAAAATCTTACGAATAAATGCTAAGCAGCTTTTATTAGTTCATCTGAAATAACAGGGATAAGAAGCATCATAAAAGGCCATGAATCCTCAAAACCACAACTCCTACCCACAAATAAAGTTCTTCTCCTTCAAAGGATGAACATCAGTTCTATTTGAAACATCTAAATTATATCATCACCTTAAAAAAAAAAAATCAAGCTGAGATAATTCACAGAGGACATTTCACCTGTGTAATGCTTCCCACAGAGACCAGGAGGGACTGTTACTGCCTGGCTGCTCTGCTCTGCCCTGTTTGAAGAGGCAGCCCCCAGGCAAAGGAGCCTGCAGCTGTTATGTAAGGCAGGCAGTTCTGCAGTGCTTAAATCTCAGTGTCTCAAAGCACTTTGGCAGACCATGAACAAAGTTTTACAGCAGCGATGTCAGGTAGTAATTTTTATCTAGAGACAGCAAATCTGAGCCAAAGAAAAATTAACTGATTTCTGAAGGGAGGAAAAAGGTCACAAAGAAAGATTTTGTCAAAATTTTGGAAAGACTCCTGGCTTCCACTATGCTTGAATCAGTGGAACTAGCTTTATAAATGTCACTGCATGAGATGGGAAGATCTTGGTATTGGCAAAGTGAGAACTGTGAAGACTGATACTACCAATGCTAAAAATAGGAATTGCAGATCAGAACTTTAAATTGGCATGGGAGAATTAATAAGTATCACCTCAAAGCTATCTTTCCTACAACACAATTGCAGACTTTGATCTTACCATTTCAATTTGCACTCATCTGTTGTCTGGCAGACAATATATATAATAATTGACCATGTTAACCGAATGGCATTGAAACCAAGAGATAAATTCCATGTGCACACAATGAGAATGTCATCTTCAAGTAACAGTCATTCTTGCAACTCAGGTAGCAACTCCCAATTCTTGTTCATGATGAGAAATAGAAAATTCACTTACTTCCTGCTGCAAGCCGTAAGTATTAGAGTATACAAATTGAACACTACTTCTACTAATTCTTGACTTACCCATAACTGAATGAAGATGCCTTCCTTCACTCTTTGTATGAATTAAAATCTCTTTAGAGCCACAGTGCAGATACAGGACCAGAATCACAAACTGGCTAAGACTGGATGGGGCCTTTGGAGGTCACCTAGTCCAGCACTCTGCACTCAAGCAGGACTGCCTAAAGCTTTTTGCTTAGGACTTTGTCTAGACATCTTTTGAATATCTCCAAGGATGATGATTTCACAACCTCTCTGAGCAACTTGTCTGTCTCTCTCACAATAAAAAAGTGTATCCTGACTTTCAGACAGAGTTTTCCATGTTTAAGGATATGTTCATTGCCTCTTGTCCTGTCTCTTGTCAGCACTGAAAAGAGCCTGACTATGCCATCTTTGTATCCTACCATCTCCTGTTTGTGCACAGTGATGAGATTCCCCCATGAGCATTCTCTTCTTTGCTAAACAGTCCCAGCTCCCTAACCCTTTCCTCATAGGGGAGATGCTTAATTTCCTTAATCCTCTTTCTGTACCTTTATTGGACTCTATCCAGTACATTCATGGACATACTTGTACTGGGAAGCCCACAACTGGACATGTTGTGTAGAGTCATGATTGAAACTTAATCCTGCTGTTGTATGAATGCTGTGTGCAGTTTAACAAAGAAAACGTTTCATTAATTTATATGTAACAGTCTGCACTGAGGTCCCAGTGATATTAATAGGTTTTTATTCAGGTTCTTCTCTCACATACTTCAAGATGTGTTTTGTGATTTTTGAAGAAGAAATTACTTGAACAGTAGCCTTTTTTTCATATTGGACTTTGTTTAACAGAGAATGTTTCTGGCAGAACTTACTGCAGAAGTCTGATCCTTTGCCATGCTGAGCTCCTCTTTCAGCAAGGTGGGCATTTTTTCCTGACTGAAGTAGTCAGCAAAATCCTTCCAACTGAAGCTCCAACTGGAACACGAAAGCCTGAATCTAGCACATTAACCAAGCAGGTTACATTGTGCCCGGTGTGAATAACTTTAGCTCACCCAACTTCTCACTGTTTGCAGCATCAGTTCCAGAGGGATGGAAAGGGTTGGTTCTGTTCTATTAGAAAAAAAACGTGAAGCAATTTTTCTTAAGTGAGGTGCATAATTTGGTGACAACTTAAAAGAAAGCCAAGGAGCCAAGACACCAACTGTATTCCCTTACAATACTGCTTGTCAAACAAAGCACCTCTAGTGTTTCTTAGGCAACAAAAACTTTACCTTCAAAGAGAAAAAAAATCTTCAACTGAGTGGGAATAATCCACAAAGGACAACAAATAGCATAAGTGACCCTTCCTTTCATCACATCATTTTATATCTCTCTTCCAACCAAGATGCATCTGTAAATTGACCCTTTTTTCCATAATACATAGAAGCACCACAACACAAGATAATCACATCATACTTTCCACATATATCCTTACATTATTTTGTTGAGTTTCTCCTCAACATAGGGAAATTTGCCAGTGGTGTTCTACATTTGCCTATTTCAAATTTATGTATATTTAGTGACTAATATTGTACTGAATGTCATAGCACTTCCTGCTGGTGACACCTGTGTACTCTTCATATGTTTCTACAGAGAGTCACTCTTGCTCTTTTTTCCACTTTTTAAGGTGAAAAACAATGGTAAGGAATGTAGTATATTTCCAATGTATCATTTTTTACTCATAATTTTTTCTTAGGAATGCAATGTTTCTGAAAAAGTGAGAATCTTATTCTAGCAGAATTGATTATACAACTGGACACACTTAACACCTGATGTTATTTGAATCTGATTATGCAATTTAGGTAATCTGAACTGGTATCAATTATAGCATTTCCAGACCTGATTAAAAGCACTTCTAACATATATTGTAATCTGTACCCATTACATTGTGATTATGTTTCACATGAGGAAGTAGTGGAATAAACCCTACAAAATTTTGCCTTTAAGAAAACAACTCAAACCTTCATGTTCAGTTCATATCTCAGGAAAAAAAAAAGCACCGTATAGTAATAATATCTTTAGAATAGTTACTATGTAAAGTGACAGAGATTTTGCTGAAAGGAAATTTATCTATTCTTAGTGGTTTGAGGTTGGCAACTACTGAACTGGTGACAAATGAAAAGTAACTTGATTCCTAGACAATAGAATAACTTCTAAAACCACAACCAGGAAGAAAAAGGCTAATTTTTACTTGTTTCAAATGAAATGAGATTTTGAAAGACATCACAAAGTACAGAAAATTTCCTGAACTGTTTTCTTAATAAAACTATTTACAGAAAAGTATATTGAGCAATTATACATTACCTCTCCTTCATTATACGCAGAGTTTCAAGAAACAATAGCAGAAAAGTAGCTGAGCCAGCTAGTGCTCTGATTTACATCACTGTGAGCCTGCAGTTTTACCTCTGACATCTTTATTTGGATTTACATAGCTGCAATTTACAGAATTTTGTTGTCTTTAAAAATGTGGAAAGGTGGTTGATGCCTCAGGCCATTTTTAATCAGCTCTGGCTGTACTAATTTCACTGAAGGTAGGCTGTTAAATTTTTTACTCTTTCATGGCAGATATAAGTCAGAAGAATCTGAGCATAAATATTAACAGAATTTCTGTGGAACCAGGTAATTTTTAATACAGCCTGAATGGTTTGACATTTTCTGCTTTTTCTGTAATGATATTCTGTGTCTACCAGGATGTCCAAATATCACCTTTTACTGTTTAGTCCAAGAACGTGCCAACAGAAAAAGGAAGGGAGATTCTAACCTCTGCACAGAACTTTGAACCCTAACTGTAACTTCAATGACAGTAAGCAAAAAAATATATGGTACCTTTTGGAAAGACCTAACATCAAAATTTTACAGAAAGTGATCCAAACTTGTGCTTCAATTTTCTCCCTTTACTTTACTGCAAAAATAGGAAAAAGAAGACATATGGCAAAAAGATTGTCCAACAAATAGTAAAATGTGCAACTTATGAAGATAAACAATGATTCAGTCTGCTGTATTGAAAACATACCAGTTCTAGGAAGCAAGTGTGCTTTCATATGAAAAAGGATTCACTTACTTCTGTCTTTAAACTTTAGTTATAAAAATAACTTGAATCCTGTTTGAAAATTCAGTTGTTTTGCTGAGAACTCTCACCTGGCATCAAGACTCAAGGTATCCCCTTTCAGCTTAACTTAAGCATTGAAAGGTTAAAATTTGCCAGACCATTTAAAACTAAATCAGGCATGTTCTTGAACTAAAAGCTCTTTTCTTCTTTCCTTTGAATTCTCTCCAAAACCAGCACCTTATCCTAAGTGCTATTTTGGTACTTGTTGATTTCTTCATTACACCCTCCATTAACTCTGCAACCAAGATCAATATCATTAACTGTTTCCAGTTGCAACTCACGAAATTTTAAAAAGAAAATCATAATAATTTGGGTATTTCCTTAATTCTTTAGAAATTACAAGTATGTGTTCTAAAACAGTGATTTACAGAAAGCAGTTTTGACACACATTTGTGTATGTTAATTGAAATTGTGATAATTAACTCAGTAAATTAGTGACTTTGAAAACTGCCTTTTGAGCATGACTGATCAAGAAGGTACTGAGAGAGGCACTGGATTCCATATTACTGCCCCTATGAGTTTTAAGTCTGGGTGGGCTTCAGCATCCTGACTTGAAAAATTTATTTTCTCTGCTGCAGACTTCAAGGGGCTGATGAAAGTGTGTGGGCTGGTTTGGATGTGAGCCATGCTTTTTCCACACATCATTGTGTCTCCTGCACTAATGACTCACACCTGCACATGCTGCTCTCTGATTTCTAGACAAAGTTATTTATAAACTGGAACAGCACTGCCAAATTCTGGTGGTGTAACTATACCAATCATTATTTACCTAAAGTGCTTGTCTGTGAAGCACAGACAATGTAGGGACACTGACTCTGCTCGCCTTTGAGGAGCCATTAAAACTGGATGCAGCTTCTCCCTGATAAAACCCACACTGCAATTTCACCCTGCAGACTTCTACGGATTTGGTGTGGTAACATACTACTTTTCACATGGTTGCAAGATGAGCAGAGGCTTCCTAGGTCCCACACACACAGGAAAAAACCCATCCTATCTTCTCTCACAGCAGCTACTGGAATTATTTCCTGTAGCAGTCTTTTATACTTGGAGACTTGCATGTTGCAGACATTAAAAAAGAAAAAAAGGCATTTTATTCAAGCAAAAATATGGTTGCCACAAGCTTTGGATTACAGTCTTGTCTGCAGTGACTCACTCACTGGCCCAGAAAAGTATTTAAATTTTCATATTAGTCTCTGCCTTCTGACACTGTTCCCCAGTGCTCAGGCTTTTGCCAGCTATGATTGTAGAAGCATCAGCACTTGGTACCAATTACATATCTCTTTCTCCTTCTTCTGCAAGTGGCCATGAAGTGTTTTTACTACAGCTTCAGATGAGGCCATTTGTCTTCCTTGCTTTCTTTGAGGCAACTTGGTGAAGAGCACAGAAGAACAGTTCAGGACAACTGCCTAAATGACCTCTCAGTGAGAAAAGCATTATGAAACATATAATGGGTTACATCCTCAGAGAGATAAAACAGTCATCTGCTGCAGTGTGAATTTTCAAAGATGTTAATCTCACGCCTGATAAGCACACAGCATCCTGCCCCTTAATTCTGAAAATCATATAGTGTTTCGAAACTTGGATTGAAGTGATTGTGTATCTAAACAAACCTCTGTTTAAATGAAAAAAAACCTCACAAACCCAACAAAACAAAACAAAACAAAACAAAACAAAACAAAACAAAACAAAAAACCCCCAACAAAGTCTTTATACAGAAAATAAGGTATAAACAAGTCTGTTCCCGTTACTTACAGACATGCTTTTTGCTTAAGCAACACAAGGTTCTTCCACACATATTTGAGTACACTGTGTGCCTCAGAAGAAAAACTGTAAGGTATTAATATTAATATGGCTGTTGAGCGGCACACTGGAGAGTGTTTGATTTCAGGTAGCTGAGTTCTGTTCAGAAATCAATATGCTGCTGTCTTCCTTGGTGCAAATTTACTGATCTTGAGGGTTTGCTTCTGCCTACGTTATTAGCAGTTCAGTACAGGGCCAAATTATTTTAAACTTTTACAGATCACAGCAAAGCAAGTCTTTGCTTCCAGTTAAGAAGTACCATAGTTAATTAGCCTTCAAGTAGTATCAGAGTTAATTTAACTTGATTCTGTAGTACCAGAGGTTCAAATACTTCACAAACTGAGTATAGATTATCTTGTCTTTAAGCTACAGAAATAATAGGAAAACTATTTCCTTTCATCATACAGGCTATGCTCTCCTCATAGATATTTTAGTAAAAAAGTGCAAGAATAGAACAGTGTTCTTTGATTTGATTAGGGTTTGAGTGGGTTTGCTCTTTTTTTGTCTCCATAATTTTGGACTGCACAAGTTGACATTAATCAAGCAATGAACACTCACCAAGACAAGGCTGTCTGATCAGGGAAGTGCCCTGGGTCATACCTGCTTCTTACAGCTGAGTAGAAGTACTACAAAAAAATTCAGATTCCGTTCACTGCACATTTGTCCGTATTTGCTCTCCTTCTGATTTTATTTCTTTTCCATGAGTTTAAATATTTTCCCAATGCACAGTATTTCCTATCTGCTTACAAAAGTATCATTCTTAGTTGAAAGTATCTTTTGATATGCATTCGATCTTGTTGCAGTTCTTACACTCACTCACTTTTTCGTCTTTTTTCTTCTTTTTTTAGTTTATTCTCTTCTCAGAGCTATTACTTTCAACTTCATCTCTGCTTATGAAGAAACTAATTATCTAATATTTCTCAAAATAAAAAATATCTTCAATTCATTAGGTATTATTTTCTTAATAGCAAAAAATTCACTACTTTCATAAGGAAAGTATTTTCTTTATTCATGGAACTAGAACAGGCCAAGAAAGAATGGGTGAATTCTGCAGGCCTGCCTGTCAATTGTCCTGAAATACTACACAGTCTTGTAAATGGGATTCGGTCTTGCTACATTTTCATGACAAAATTTTTACCAGTACCTGTGTCACAGTGAATTTTATGGTGTTTTTAGGAACTGAACTCAAAGCATAAATTGATTTCACTGAAAAAGACCAATAGATGGTGCAGTACTATCAAATCCAAAGAATCAAAGAGCTCTACATCCTTATACAAATTGCCTAAGGCATTTTATAAATAAAGTGCTTGCTGCAGAGACTTTATCGATTCTGAGAACAGATTACTTTTAATTTGTAACTGTAAATCTGATTTCATATGCTGGGAAACAAAAACAAGAACAAAACCGACAGAAAATCCCAGGAAAGGAGCCCCAAACCACTGGGAAATCTCCCCCCGCCCCCCCAAAAAAAACAACAACAAACCAACCCTACACACACTTTTTCAATCTCCTGTTTCTCACAGTTGCTGGTCTAACAACTAGCCTTTTCTGGCATTGGCATTGCTGCTCCTTCCTTCCCCATCTATCCATTTCTACCCCTGTGCAGATTTATGAAAAGCCAAAATGTGGCAGTGTCCAGTCCAGTATGTGGCCGAGCATGCTGAAAACCAAGACTTCCACAGTCATCCTGCAGACGTGTGATTTACGTGATGACAAATGTTACACTTCCTACCATAACCAAACAGGGTCATTGCCAACAGCTACACCAGAGCTACCAGACATTTGTGCAAAAAATACACAAATGCCCATAAAGCTTCATTTTGAATATAAAAATCAATTTCCTGCTGATATGTTCAGCACCTATATACTTTCTTCACAAAAAAACCCACCTAAGCTGAACTTGAATTTATAAGTAATTTTTATTTATGAAAAAAATCTTTCCCTTCGCGCACACTGTGAAGGAAGACAACGGCAATGGCATCACATTAACAAAATAAGTAGCAAGCTGGTACTTAAGTGCAGTACTTAAGCTGTTCCCTTAAGTGCAAAACAAATGTCAAAGTAGCAACCAGTCATTTTATACTCTTTGGATTTCTGAAGGCAAAAGTCAGGTCATGAATGGCTACCACAAAAAGTTCTGCAATTTGTAGAAATGTGTGGGGAAACTTCAAATACATGAGTTGAGATTGGACTTGTTTCATTGAGGAGATATTTCTGATCATGAGACAATTTAACAGGTACAGATTTAATATTTATATTTTGATAGAAGTACTGAATTTTACACACTGATTTAGGCCCATTTACACACTTTTTTGGGGACCATTTAGCACAGTTGTGACTGCAAGTTGTTGTCGTTAAAAGCAGAACTAGACTAAAGAAGTAGATATTGCTTTGAATCAATGTTATTTTATGTAATGAGTGTATTCTCATCAGGCTGAACCAAGAAGAAAATAATCAGGAACATATTTTTTGCTCTAAGCGCTAACTCTCTGAGTTAGCCTTCAGACAAAAACTTATCTTATTCAAGGCTTTGCTACTTCTCCCTTGTATATGCCCACAAACCTCTTATTTCTACCCCTCTTATACAGGCACATACCACAAAAGTTTCTCTGTTTTATGCTGTGACAAGTGCACATCAGTTTGGGGACATGTGCTGTCTTGAGCCTTATATTCCATAAAGGAGCCTAATTGCTTCACATGGCTATCAACACAGGAATAGCCCAGTGATTAAGAAGCCTACTGGCTTTAAGATTTAGCCCAGCACTTGAAATGATAACATGCACATTATTAATGCACTTTTTTATTCCACTGAGCAATGTGAAATGAAGAACATTCTCTTACTGTGTCCAGTTCTGGGCACCTCAGTACAAGAGAGGCATGGAAATCCTGGAGCAGGTCCAGTGGAGAGGTTCAGTGATTAGGAGATTGGAGCACCTCTCTTAGAAGAAAAGAGAGGGGAAGCGGAGTGGTGCCAGCAACAGAACAAAATGCAGTGGGCAGAAAACTGATTCACAGGAAGTTCCATGTGAATATGAGGAAGAATTTCTTTACCATGTAGCCTTTTGAACATGCAGAAGTTGTTATAAAACCAAAAGATTTTTTTGTCAGCACCAAACACTTCTTCAGTGTTTGAATGAGAAGTGACACATGAGTTCTATCAAATAGCAAATCTATTAAGACTCTTAATAGATCACAAATACTTCCATCTGCGAAAGGCATAAGGAAAAAGAGGAATGCTAGCAAAAGCATGGCAAAAGGATAAAAGGAAATGTGCTGAAGGAAGACAACACTGCTTGTTGCAAAAATGATGATGTAGCTGTTGAAGTAGGAGAAGAAAAACGAGACAGATGTAGAATGAGCCATAAACTAGCAAACAGAATGACAAAGTTCTGAAGATGCAATTAAAAGAAAAAAATACTTTTTTAAACCTCATAAACTGTGTTGGGCTTTTCATAGTACCCAAGCTGTGTATATCCCAGCTCACAGCCAAGTGTCGAGAATTCCTTTCCAGAACTTTAATGTGCGATAGCTTGTCAAAGAAAATATTTTCAAAAACAGTTTTAGAAAAAAAATATTTTGAATACACTGAAAGAAAAAAGGCAAACTCAAAGGAGTTTCTGCTTGAGGAAGAAAAAAACCCATTCACCTTAAACATCTAAAATGTGATAAAGCTATAAGGTGAAAAAATATTCTGTCAGAAAATGTTCAGCCACTTTCAGCATCTAACAAAAGGAAACGTTGTTCAATTTTTGATAATTGATGCTGCTAGACCGAAGCACCAACACATGCAGAGATGCTGGGTAACTTCATGGATGAACAGGGAGACAGTTATTGATTGCAAGCCATTTCTCGGATCAGTTAGCCATAAGACTATTTTTGAGTGATGAAGTACACTTAAAGACTCTTCATCTTGTCAGCCTCAGAAGAACACTGGAAAGTGGGAGGCAGATAAAGTCTGAGGCTACACAACAAAGCCAGGACAAAGAAATAGCCAACATTGTTCAGTATTTAAGGCAGATATGAGAAGCCTCTCCTAGGCAGGTGTTAGAATCAGAAGTGCAATTAAGTGAAGTGAGGTTCAGTAGGATTTTGAGGTCATAAAAAGGGGTAAGAGCCTCGAGGAGCCGGCTGGCGCCGTAGAGCCTGGCATCCACTTGATGGCACTGTGAACGGGCTTGTCTCGCAGCGGGGACAGCGCCACGCGGTCCCAGCGCGCCCCGAGGGGTAAGGAGCGGGTTTGACCGGAGAGCTGCCAGCACCTGCCCGGCCTAAAGCTGGGCTGCACTCGTACCCAGTCAATGTCTGTTCCAAAGCGCAGAGGCACCATAAGGGTGGATAACTTGATTTATGCTTAATTAACACTTACAAATCATGCTGGCGTGCTAAAAGTGGCTAAAAGTGTACAAAAAATAGCAGCGACATGAAGCTCTAGAACAGTCACCCCTCATCTTTGGGAGCCCCTACTCTAGCCCTACGTGCTCGCTTAAGTTTGTAATGTTAGCATCACCAAAGAGGAATACAAGCCGCTAGAGGGGGTGAGACCCTTTCCTGGTGGCACACGAGTGCGAGCCTCAGGCACAGGAGCGCAGGATGCTTTCCATCACTTGTCGCTGTGTCCCCAGCCTGGGTCTGCCACAGCTTTTCCCTACTTCATCTCTGTCCTTTCCTGCCTCCCTCCTCTCTCTCCCTGTTGCAAAAACCTGTCTTAAAGCGGTTACAGTTTCTGTATCCCTACATGCGCGTCTATTTTACAATCAGCCCATTCCTGTTTGGGCGTTTTTTCCTGTGACAAATGAAAGCGATACGGTATCAGCATGCAGCTCTGATTACTGCAAAAGTACAATCACAAGACCACAGATTTGAGTATTAATTCAGTAATCCCACTGCCATACTAACAGGAGAATTTTAACCATGCCATTAGACGTGGCAGCAGATACTCGCAGCAGCAGCTACTGCAGAGACCTTGTCCTCCAAGAAAAGCAGAATCAGCTCACAAAATTAAAATATTGAGTGAAAAGAAATTGCAAAATTATTCCATTAAAGAAAAAAAAACAAAAAACCCAACTAACACAGTTCTGCTGTTGTAACTCTGCCATTGTAAAAGATACATCCAGATACACAATGTTCTGGTTATTGTTCCTGATATTGACTTTCATGATTCACAGTTATATTCAAGTGTTCACAATTACATTTATATAAAGTCTCACTGTAACTTCCCATCAGAAGTACAGCAACTATGCCAGAAAAGCAGGTTCTGTTTAAAAATATTCATGAGATACTGTTTTAACAGTTAGATACTTCCCACTCCAACATCACATACTACTACAAGCATCTAACATTTAATCTTTTTATATAAGCAAAAATAGATCTTAGTATCTGACTTGACATATCTAATAAAATCTACAAAACTGACAGCAGATGCAAAACAGAAGGCCATGCATATTATAATAAAATCAAATTAGAATCAATTCTGATTATTCATCTCTAGTTCAGTTTTCATTAAAAGAAGGTCTAAGTACCTGATGAAACAATAATTGAAGTATTTTGTTTTAATATTCAGGACATACTACTGAAGTGTGACATCAGTGAGGAACACAATCACCGAGGGGTTACTCAGTGGAACTCATTTTCATATACATTTTACTGAATCCTCCTTATACACAGAGGCTTATCAAATAAGTTTCTCACCATTCCTACTCTGAGAATGGAATTTAATTTTTAGATTTTAATTTTTAAACTATGTTAAAAGCTACAATGGGTTGAGGGGGAAAAACCCCAACCAACCAACAACCCCCACCTCTTTATTCTTCCAAAAGTAAGCATTAATGCTACAACTTCAAACTGATAGCTGAACACAAAAAGGCTCAAGCTCACTCCCACAGGCTTTTATGGTGGCTTTTCATATCCCACTGGAATAGCCTCTGCTTTGTATGTATGGTGATTTCCCCAAACCCACTTCAGAAAAATAAAATGCTTTCCATTTCTATATGAACTGCTTGGTCTGGCAGCAACTACTGAGTTCATCGCCCTGTGGCCGGATGTTCATGAAATCGCACAGAACCAGAGGTAATTTCTCCACTTATAGGGCAAACTACAGTCTCTACGTTACATGTTTTCCAAAACATAGGTTAAATGCAGTTGTTCTAATTTGTTAGTGAGAAGCTTCTTTTCAATCTGCTGGTTTAACACTTCTGCAGGCAGACTTCAGCTTTTGTAAGTCATCCACATTTTCACTGATTTAATTTTACCAACTTGTAGTTCAGAATTATTTGATATTGTTTAAGAGACTAGGAATCAGAGTTTACCCTTGAAACAGCTGTATTACAGAGGTGACATTTCAGATGCTGTGCATGTCAAGTAGGGTAGTAACAAACTTTGCCACCACTGAGAACCAAAATTTCTCGTCATTCAGGATTAAAAGCTCATGACTTTACACTTGAAGTTGAAGAAACTCTGAAACCCTAGGCTAGAGCAGATTACCAACCTTCGTGATTCAAGCATAGAAGCAAGTAGGCAGGCCCCACGAGCTATACTTTCTACTTGTGGTAGCAGAAAAAGAAAATTCAGATTGTGTTTATGGCAACATGTCTTGGCAAGCTTCCACCTTTCAAAGGCTCCTCTCCTTAGCAGGGAGTAGTACCATATTCACAGCTGTTCTGCTCAGTGGGACAAGTCTGCAGGGCTGCTCCAGCTCAGACCACAACACGTGGCCCTGCTGTCCTATAAGACATCCCACTGACACTCACCACATGGCAGCTAGGACATCCCCAGCTCTTGGATGTCCACAAGCCCATTGCTGCTTGGCACTAAAACCGTGCCACAACACTGGAGAGCTATTATCAATGAATTTGCTTTGTAACCATGACACCAGCTTTGCAAAATGCTAGTCTCTTTTTATACAGCAAGAGATTTTTCTTACAGAAAAACCCCCAAAACCCAACACAAACCCCACCCAAGAAAAACAGAAAAGAGAAAAACCCAAAGTTTTCTTTTTACCATTCTACCACATGGACAGTAAGTTGCCAGCAAATCAATACTAAGGTTAAATTCATGTCAAGCTTAGTGCAAAGACTTTTGCCTCAGTATCTGCCAGTGTAAATATTGGGGTTTTTTCACTAAAAAAATCTATGAGGATAATTATTTTAAGTAATAAGGTTCCCCAAAGACCAAATTAACAATTAAAGATCCTACTCAGAGCTTTCACAAAGTGCTGTTAAATGAAGCATTCTTCCTGGTGCCCTGCTTCTCTCACTTTAAACCTTTCCTGTTCACAGGAAACATTCTTCCAAATACAGTTCAATAAACCTGTTAAGGGTTACCTGAAATGCACTGCATAATTTCCTGCCTGAAATTTTTGACCACCATTCACTATTATGAAAAATGTGGCTCAATTCTCTTACAGTTTCAGCATTTCAAGTCTAAAAATCATCATAATATCATTTTAACCCTTAGTGCTTGCCAGCTATGCAAGAGATGCAAAATTATTACCATGAATGGTTAAACTACTTCAGCTTTCATAAATTTTGTGAACTATAGTCTAGAACATATTATCTAGCTGCCCAGTAACTCTTAATCTTGTTGACTAATTTTACTGGTAACTCATGTTTTTCAAGCTTTGTTGTAGGTTGGGTTTTTTTTGAATTAAAAACACAGCATCTTCAATGATTCAGGTCACTCTGAATATGAACAGACACAATTTTTGCTAAAATTAACAATCAGCAAAATGAACTATCTAGTTAAGGGACAAACAAAACTTTTTTGTCATGGTAATGCAGTGACAGCAAGATGACAACAGAAGCAATGAAGACATGGCCAGGCTTTCAAAAACAGTTCTGGGCATACTAAAAGGTAGTTTTAAAACACTAAGAAAATTGCAGCTGTTTTTTAGGCTCAAGTGTACAAAAGATTGGTTCAAATGTCTTCTAATTCTCCAGACATGAGAAGTACCAACGGTCAGAGCAGTGAAAAGGCACTGACCAGGGGTTTTGGGGGGCAAACACTGCTCCTGCCAAAGCAAACATGACTACAGAAAAAACTGCTTCACCAGGTGGGAACTGGTGAAGATTTTTAGGGCAAAACAACTGGGGTGAAAATCAATAGGGAATTACTTTTCACTCTGTTTGCTAAAATCAAAAAAAGAAGGAATAACATGAAATTAATTAAAGCCACATGGCAGTTTTTCACACAATTTGCCTGATATTGTGAAAGTTATAAGCTTTTCTTGCTTCAAGAAATGCCTGAATTCCTAAGCAGAAAATCCCTGGGGTGGTATTAAATACACAGATAACATGTTTGGCCCTGAGCTGCAAATAACAGTACACTGGTGGGCTATATGAGAGAAATACCATCCTGTGCTTGCCTCATTCCAGGCATTTGATTTCAGCTGCTGACAGAGAAAGGTCCCATGAAAGATGAGGACAAGAGTTTTACTCATTTGTGGCCACAGATTTAAACAGCCATTTCCCAGATAGAGGGGAAACACATTGCTGTATCCTCCTAACAGGCATTACAGCTATATTGCTGCTTACATACTCCAGCTGCTGGGATGCAGGCAGGAATTTCTCAGGTGGACAATTGCACAGATAGCATGGAGGAGGGCTGAATTTCTTCTTATGTTCAATCAGGAGTTTGACAGTTAAAGGGCAGCTACACTTTTGCAAACAAATCAAAGTCAGCAGGGTGGCACAATTTTCTTGGGAGTGAGAAACACTATAGGTAAAGCTGGGACAGAGATGTGAAATACTATATGCAAAGCTGGGACTAAGGAACAAACTGCTGAAATGGATTTTTTAAAAATTGTTTTGGTGTTTTTAAATCACAGCTGTCCAAATAAGGGATGCTACATGCAAAGAAAGCAGTCAATGAGGCTTCAAAAGCTCAGACTGAGTCAAAAAGAAGGAAGATTATTTCCTTATTATAGAGTAAGAATACTTAAAATTGAAAATCTGATAGCACGTATGGAACCATCTAATGCTATTTTTATAATTATGTTTCAGAAGACAGGTCACTGTAAAGTGATTTGCTCAAGGGGATACTGTGAATCAGTGCTACAACAACAATACTGTTTTAATTACAATTTTTTATTAAGCCTGTACTAACTTGCTGAAGGTCAGAGGTTGACTTAATTTTTAGCAAAACTATTTGCTAAGAAGTTTTCAATATCTCATCATGTAACCTATAGCTACAGATAGGTTCTGCATCACTATTCCAGGGGGAAATACTTTTGATGGCAGGAACTGCTGTATGAACATTTCATTCTGCTTCAGGAAAGATAGGCAATTCACAGGAGATGCAAAATGCTATTTTCTAAAAGTATATCAAGCCTTGAAGTTATTATGAAGAACAGCTAGGGAGAGCTGAATAGACTGACAGAAGTTCAGAAAACACTTCACTAGGGACCAAGTCCTCCCATCCAGCCCACAGGGCACATCTCCAGTAACTGTCAGAAATAAAGGCTTCACCAGCTGTTGACCACAAAGATTTCCTCTTACATCCTTCTGTAACAGGGCCCAGTGCAGATTTCACTTCAAGCAAACAAGATTTTTCTAATAAGCCAACTGATCAAAATAATTTACTTGGTTTAAGGGAGAAAGAAAAGAAAGACAGCTGAAAGTAAAAACTTTATTCCTTAGGTAATGGAAGAACAGGGTTTTCTCCAGGAAAAAAAAAAAAAGATGACAAAAACAAAGCAACCAACAAACAACAAAAACTAGCTTTTCTAATCAATTCCTTATATAGATAGTACCTAAGAGTTACACTGTAACACAAGTACACATTGTAGCTTTCAAGACCCATACCCTTTCTTTCTGATGACAGATGTATCAAACAAAATTCTAATCCCCCTGAGCCTTTGTATTATTGTTCTTTTGGTATTCCGAGTTTTTAAGTGAGAAAATCTATTAATAAGAAAATGTAACATTAACATCACCCTTTCTAGTTACTAAGGTGTCTGAGAGTTACCATCAGAACAGCAGAATTATTAGCTTTTAGGGTTCCTGTTGAAAAATTTATTCTGCTTCTGATTGAATAATGTAGTATGGCTGCACAAAGGCTTCCATGATCATGGCATTTTTTGTATTACCAGTCTTCCTGAGAAGTTGTTCTTGTGTTTGACCAGTAGAGATCTGGGCTCTTTTCTCCAGCTGCAATGCCTTGTGAATACTAATGAGAGGAGAAAACAGAACACAAGCTCCAGGGCTATTTCTATGTTTCAGAATCTGCAGGATACCCAGTGTTTCTCTTAGTAAGATTTAGAGTGAAGGCACTACTGAATATTTCATAATTCATGTCTCTGAGTAAATGAGTTATCCTCATCACTCCTCTGGATTTTCTTCAAACAAGGATATAATTAGTAAAAGTAATATTTAATAATATGACTGAAAAAAAGCATGAAGGAAAGCAGCACTGTTGACTGTGAACCTGTCTCCTCCAGTAGAAGCAACAGGAGCCAAACCTGCTCCATAACCAATCTCTTTTCAGTGATCTGACATGGATGAATTTAAGCTTCATAAATAGACTTGGAGGGTCTTCATTAACTAAATGTTCCTATGTTAGAAAGGAACAGGAGTTTGATTTTTAAAAGCCCATTAAGTCAGCAGAGATTCTTTAATCTGGTTTAGCGAGCTCTGAGTCAAATACTAAAAATATTAGCCAAATGACAGTCAAGGTTTACAGATAAGAGTTCTTATTTATCCAAGTCACTCCATACTAATTAAGAAAATACAAGCACAGGCAATATGGAAAGAACCAACAGGTTCAGATTCCTGCTGGCAATTGCAGGAAGAATCCAGATGTCTTGTATAATAGGGAGAGTAAGGAAGGTAAGAACAAAACTCCAGTCCCCACAAAAAAAACCCCATGACAATTTGTCTTGAGCTGGTCTATGGAGGAAACCCTTCCTGACACCAAATCTGACCATTTGCTTATTTGTTTTATGATGACATAAATTTATTTAGAGGCATCAAGTAAGCATCAAGAATTTAGTGTAACATGTACCATAAACACACAGCAACAAAGTAGCCCACGAGTCTAGGAAAAGACACATTTATATTTGAAAAAATATATAGTTCACTGAAATATCCCTGCAACACATCTTAGGCAGGTTTCCATACCTCAGAGATAAAGATGTCCAATTCAAATATTAACCACCAGTCTCAAAACAGAGGTACTGATATAGGGAAGTTTTTGTTAAGTTTTGCGTACATTTTGAGTTCTGTAATTAAAAAGAAATCTAGACTTTGAGCTTAACTTGAAAGCAAGACTGAAAGAAGTCCATGCAAATGTCTGCCATGGCAGTCATTTTGTGCTGTTGGTTGCAAACCAATGATGTTAAGCTGCCTTGATAAAGCAAATATCCTAGTGGCAAATTGCTTTAAACTCCTCCAGCAAGACAGTTCAGTCACTGTGATTTATTTTAATTTAGATTTGTGTAGCAAGTACTTTTTGAGAAGTGTGCCTAATAGACCATTAGAGTTTTCCCAGATAGCTGTGGTGCTTCAGCACCTTCATCCTTCAAATATCTTCGTTATTTTCAGTCTTCTTTCAGCAAATTTGTCTCTTGTACTGGGAGGTAAGTGACATATGGGCCACATGATACCTTTGAGGATTATGCCATTTTTAAATAACAGCTTTTGGAGTCTCACTGCCATGCCAGGGAACCAAGGCAGGTATTAGCAGGAGGTTGTAACATACTGCAATATATGGAACACAAAAAAAATTCTTTATCTAATTTGTTTCTCATGTTCCTTTGTAGTGGATCCATCAATTCTTTTCAGATGACTCTTTTTTTTTTTGGTAAATTCCACACATTCACAGAGCTGAAGTTATCATTTTCACAGCAGCCAGAGATACTTGCCTATTCTGGATCGCTTCCTTTCCTGGTAGTTTCATTTACAGTTGATTACTTCCCTTAGATAAAGGAATGGTCCTTACTGACTTTGAAATTGCTATCTGCCAGCGTGACTCTAAGCTCATCATGCAGAAACTCACAGAAAATGAATTAGCAGGTATAGCAAAATCCCTGGAAATCATTCATCACTATGGTAGACCTGATGTAGGATATATTTAAGCTTTAACAACTATGGACCAAGAGGACTACAATAAATTGGAAAATTCAGAATCACAGGGTTGCTATTAGGAATGTAAGAAATAAGATGTTGGAGCATGAGAACACTTCTCTTCAAGCCCCCACAAACCAAATACACATCAGATAAATCCTGGAATCTATAGACATATATACTTCATAATAAAACTAGCTGCAGAGCACAAACAACCAAATCCAGTTCTTACTTCCCCTTCCCAGGTCTCACTGCATTCAAACTATTGGTTTTCAGCAAAACCAGCAGGGTTTAATTCGAGATGGCAGCCCTGGATACTTTCCCTGCAGTCAATTCACTTCTTTCAGAGGAGGAGGATATCAGAGGCAGAGAGAACCAGGATGCCAATTTAGGTGACCAGGGAGCTGCTGTTGCTGTTTGTTAAGCCTCTCTGATGGAGGACTAGATTTGTTTCAGCACTGAATTTCAGAAGACTCGAAAGGGCAGACAATAATCTAAACCACAGACTGTCAAACTCTTGTTAGGCTTTTCTCACCAGCCCTGGAACAAGTATGACTCACCAGCAAACAGCACATACACTTAAGTGAATCTTCAGCACAGCACAGGGAACGCATGTTGGGCATACAGTTCTTTCCAAGGGCTCGGGGCTTTTATTTCTCTACTGTTTGTCTGTGCAAATGAACTGGTCTCTTCATTTGCAAAATACATGTAAAAGTGTATCACCTGCTATTTTTCCAAAAAGTTACCAATTACACAACATAGTGTAATAGTGATGGCTATTATGGGTAATAAGGTATTCTAATATTGTTTGTATCAAACTGAAAATCTCCAAAATCAATCTGTTCAACTGAGCCACTAATGTTGGAGTGACAAAATGCATTGTGACACTGAACATCTTTCTCTCATGCCTGTGGCTGTCATCTAATTCTGCACTTCAACAATGAATTGGCTCAAACATCCCTAACACCAAAAGGAGAAAAGAAATTTGGCAGTGGGAAACAATATTAAATGTGGAAAATTCACTTCTATTTGTTCTCAGTGCTGTGTTTTTAACACTGTGGTCAGACATGTAAAAGAAATCCCTGAGAATTTGCCATGAAAAACAAAACCAGAAGAACTTTGCAATATAATACTCCATTTTAGATACTGCAAAATATAAACTTGGTTACAGCTTGAAAACATTAAAAACTCCTCAAACCTTAAATATTTTATTTGCTATTAACTTTCTGAGAACAACTAAGAGTACATAAAAATGATGCTAGCATCTACTTAATTCTAATTGAAAACATAAGTCTTTGTTTCCTATTGACTCAAGACAGCAGTGCCGCCAAGAGACATTTCATTATACAATATAGTCTTGTTGTTTTATAAAAAAGCTCCAACAGATTATTTTAATTGCCTCGCACAATACCAAGAGAGGAACGACACTTGCAAACAAGAGCCAGAGTCAAATGATGCTGAAATTTCTCTGAGAGGGTTTCAGGGGTAAGAAAGAGGCTGCTAATTTACATTTTCATTTTCTAACCATTCTGAAGCTGCTGATTGTCAGAAACTGCAACATCAACATAAAGCTGCATATAATTCTTTTGCCAGCTATTTATCAGGTTTTTCTGTCTCATAAAAGCCACCTCAATACCCAGGCTACCAAACTTTTCTTTTCTTATTTTGAAGAGGGTTTCTCAGTTTTTACCTCACAAACATCTGTGTTGATATTATGGCTAAAAAACCCCGTTTACTAATCCTGCAAGACAGTTTTCCTGAAAGTATGTGGTCTCTTGCTTCCCAGAGGTATATCATGCATTCTAGGTTACCAGCTGAGTTAAAAAAACTTAAAAGTACAGGTTTTGAAATAACAGCACATGGACTGCCAGGCCTCATTAAACCCAAGATCTATTACAGGGCAAAATGATGGTTACATTCTCATTTACTTTTCCAGAAAATCTACACATAAGAACTCATTCGATATATTCTTGAAGAGTTCTAACATACTGGCCTATAATTGTAACAAGGATACAAATTACTAAAAACAAAATAAACATGACAAAGTATGGGCAGTTTACTGATTTTTAGATGATATTTGGTAGTCACAGAACGGAAGCAAATGCCACAGTATCAGCATCAAATATTCATACATTAGAATATTTATGTAACACACAATTCAATCTACACAGTTGTTCTCTTAGTTGAATGTATGATAATCAAATGTAGGATCCATGTTAAAAACTGTATTTTAAACAAATCCTCTTTAAAAGGACAGTAGTAATAAAAAAAAAAGTGCTGAAACCTATTCAGGGAAGGTTTAATTTGCATTTAGTTACCCATTGAGGCATGCATTGCTAATAAATCAATATTCAACATCCGGGATTCTCAAGAGTCAAAAGTAACTCAAAAGCAACCTATGGTTACACAAGTTTAGATAGCTTCTAAAGCAGGAATTTAAGAAGTACTGGATAACTTCAGATAAAGTACCATCTGAAAATTGAGAGTTATATTTAAAGTTAGTTAATTCAATCTAAATCACTATGCCAAATCACTTAAACAAACACCTTGCAGAAATAAAACACAAGAGTTAATTATTTTTATTTTAAAAAGGAGGTGTAAAACATTAACTGCATTTGAATCAATATAAAGAGCTTTTTGGAGGAAGTCTGCTCTACACTCCCACAAAAATGAGATTCAACACTATTTCAAATACACAGATGAGTAGGTCCCTATTATGTGCTTAAAGGAGATTCCCTTTCTCTCCCCTGGGCTGACAGAGTTGCAGTTCTGTTCCTCACCAGATTGCTGCCCTCTACCATTCTCTTCCCCAGTCACCTTTTGGCTGCGTGCACATTTTCCCTCCAAGGTCAGCTGAATAAATTTGCCTTCAACAGCAGCATTTCCTGTTTCCCCGTCTTTAATTCAAGTTTCTTTTTTGCAGATACTTCTACTTTCCTGCCTTTGAGCTCACTTTACTCTCCAAATTCCACCTGAGATACACATACCTGGCGTTCCGTCCCGTCCTCTTTGTCCTTTTGTCCTTAAGTATTTACGAGTCTCAAATATTTTAGAATAACAGATTTGTATATGGATAATTTCCTCTAAAATAAAATTTGTTTTGCATATGCTACAGGCATTTATCCCACAGCAAGTACTAAAAGAAGATCTTGAGTTTTACAGTCAGCAAGCTTAGGAATATCTCTGTGATAATTTCCTCCCAAACTAATTCTTACAGGTGAAGTTGTCAAAAATAAAAAAGTTTTCCTACTAAAGTCTACTACATAAAAGAGATCTGCATAAGATCAAGTTGAAGTTTCAGCCACAGACACTCAGACACTTACAAAAGAGATTTTCTATTTTCTTTTTTCTTTCTTATTTCTATTGCATTTTCTATTGAAAACCACAAAAATGTAGACTTTTTTATGCACGTCCAGAAAAACATCATAAACACAAATGATGCGGTATTTGCTAATTTAGATTACATCTTTAGACAAGTCTGATGAATTAGATAAAAAATTTAGAAAGCATGCAAAAATAAAGGTAACGTTACCTTTTCATCATCATCAGAAAAAGGGGCACCTCCTGGAGTCTTATTTATTGCTTGGGCAACACCAATAATCTCTCCATCACTGTTTCTTATGGGCATACACAAGAGTGACTTCGTCTTGTATCCAGTCAGTTTGTCAATCTCATCATTAAAGCGTCGATCCTTTGAAAGAAAATAAGGAAACATTAACATGTATTTCATATATCTAAGCTTTCTTCAGACAGCAAAGTATTTTTCTCAATGTCTGATATGGTATTTTTCAGTAGCATTAGGCTATTGCTTGTCTGTTATCAGCCCATTCTTTATTAGTTGTTTTTCCTCACTTTTCTCAGGGGATCAGTACAAGATTTACCATTACATAATCACATTCACTGAAGTCCCACATTTATACCTCAATCCAAAGACTGTCAGCAAAGACTGATATCTGCCATTAGTAGTGTGACCATACATACACACTTCTGCTAGGCCCTGCTGCCATTTCACACCCATATTCTGTAGGTGCTCACAATGTTTCCCTCAAGTAAATGGATACCCTTTTTGGCCCCATTTCTGTCTGTTCAAGTAAGACTGGTTATGTGAACTGGTATTCCAATGCAGTACAAACACATTCTCAAAGAAATGCAGTCAAAACCTCAGCTCTTTCTGGAAAACTGAGTACAGGAATGTCCCTGTTCAAAAAAGGCACTGTACAGCAATCCATTCTCTGGAACAGTAAAGCCCAAACTGCAGATCATAAAGTAACTCAAAGGAGGCTGAAAACTTAAGAGGTAGTGCTGACATCACTTTTTTTCATCTTGGTGGAGCACAGTTTTCAACAGCTCTTCTATCAGCCAGAAAGGAAATTACTGCTTTTCACTGGCAGCAGCTCTGCTCCTCCAGGGTGAAGTTAGGATTGTGCTGCAGGCAATAGTTATAGCCAGTTCAGACTCTCCCAACATGAGGGAACTAAGCTCTTGTACAAAATTAGGCACAACTTTTTGTTTTCAAAAGTTTAAACAATATTGGCTGTGAAATAATGCCCATATTTGTCTCAAGTCATGAAAACAATCCACACAGTCCTTAATTTGATTCTGATGAAGAAATCATTAATTTTTTACTGATACTAAAAGCTGACAATATTTTTTCTTGACAATTTTATATCTATTTCTATTTCCCTGTTGTAAATTCTAGATGCTATAAAAATAGTCTCTTCTAGTCACTTTGAGACATGATTTAGAAACACTCTATTTTTACCCACTATAAAGATTAACATATACATTTGGCTACTTTATTACTTATTGCACATTTTCCAACATCTCAACCAGAAGGAATTAATACCAAATGTACCCAACAACTTCTTTGGGAGAACCAGAACTCCTGTGATGGATGTTTTTTAATAACAGCATCAAGGACGCAGATCTGCCTGATCTTGTGATCTTTCCACATCCTTCTAAACACTTTTATATCAACTTCAAAAGAAGCTGAACTGTTCTGCAGCAAGAGAATCCTGCCTAGAAAGATATGGTTCTTCTACAACAGAAGAAAGGAAAATGCAGTGCAATTATCACACAGTAGGCTTCACTAGTGGATAAATGAAATAGTTCTTCCAGTGCTTCCTGGTAACATCTGAATGACTATTTGGAATTAGTTGCTGTTGCTGATATATTGATAAAATATTTTGTGCCACTGAAGAGACAGTCCCTGCTCTACTAATTTTGTACCAAGCAAAGCAGAGTACATGGGGAGAACACTGAAACAACAACAGCATGCCTTGAGTATACTGTTGTTGATTGACACCTAGTGGGCCTTACAAAAAAGTAAACCTTCAGGGGGCAGTTTAACTGAAAAAAACCAGCTGTTGGTCACACCAAAAGTGAGTTGAGATTGTCTCATCAGAATACACTCCATACATGTGGTACATGCAGTCATTGTCTTTTCAACAGGCCTCAAGATTAACACAAGAAGTGCTGTTTGATCTGCAGGGTGTGGTGGCACACAGGACAGGGCTGGTGAACCTGTCTGAAGGAGATACACACAGTACTGCTGCCAGTGTTAGCAACAGAAATAATGATCAGCCATGCAGCCACTGTTCCTTAATGGATGCTTTGGGGCAGCAGAGACACAGGGTGGATTAGCAGTCTGAAAAGTGTTGATGTTGCCTTTAATGTACAGCTCATTCGTGCTGCACTGCTTCTCTTTTCAGGCAGATCATGGAAGTTTCCTGTTTGTATCTCTCCCTGGAACCTTTACACTAGGAGGAAGCAAGATACCAGATTATATTCACTGATGCAAGAGAACTGGATGACCTTTTGCAGAAGGGTGCTACATCTTGGAGCTGAAACTAAAGGTAGAGTAGTCTAAGAAAGGTAGTGCATTTAATTGGAAAAATGAGACATTGTTCAGAAAAAATTCAGTAAGTTGGTAAAAGCTGAGAATCATCAAAATGTGAAGTGAACCTACCCCATATCTTTTGTGCCAGAATTTCATTTGTGTGACATTTGAGAAAGTGATGAGGAGAGATATATAAGTGAACAAAATAAAATGCTGTTCCTGGCAACATTGATACCGTTGAGCCATGCAATATGCACAGAAAACAGTGACTGGATGACCTGCATTATGTTCCAAACCTCTTACTCTCTTCTTTCATCAGTTATTGTCATAATAGGCAGGATCTAAGAGACGTTTTACTGAATTTAACAGTATCAATAAAAACTTTAATGCCCAGGTGTGAACTGTGATGGCCAGGAACAGACAAAATTTATACCTCCCTCTCCTCCCAGGGTAGTACCCTTAAGCAAGAAGGCCTGTTTAGCAGCTGATAACAAAGCTGATAAATCAGAGAGAAGCTCTGTCAGATTGCAAACATTTTGAGATATAAACTGCATTTTCCCACATGTTGGAACAGCCTGCAACACAACAGGGTCCCCAATTGCACCAGGCTCCTGGGTAGGAAGGAGGAGTCTCAGTGTCTATGACAGCAATGCAGCACTTGCTTTGAAGTTTTTTACCATTAAGACATATATTCAGAAACCAGGGGCAGACTAGATAAAAGCTTTTGAGAGAGAGACTTCACCATAACTGTAATTGTACTTACAGTATTTTCATGCAAGAACACTCATGAATTAAAGTCTTCCACTGACTGTTTAAAGCATTATTAAATACTGCTTTGGTTCTATATAATGAGTTTTCTACACAGATATTAAAAATGTGAAGGCTGAGGCACTTCTAAGTGGAATTTCACATCTGCCATCAAGGAAAAGTTACTCTGTAGGACAAACTCATTCTAGTCTTAAGGATATTTATTGATTGTAAATGTTACCCTGTGAAAGGGGACTGAAGTAAAGACATAGCAGAGAGAAAGTTTGATCCATCAATCCCAGTGCTGGTAATCCAGTTGCCTGCACAAGAACAATGTAGTCCCAGGTTTCTGGACATATTTGAAGATTGCCAATGAATGAGAACAGACAAAGAACTTCATGGTTTTATTCTGTAGAAGACCAGATTAAGGTGCAGAAAGGGGTTGCTTTTTTTTTCCATTAGGGTTCTAGAAACATGTATTATCAGAATCTCAAATTTCTACTAAAGTTTTGGCTTCTGAGCAGTTTCACCAGCTGCCTTTTGGTGTTGATTTTCAGTTAAAGTTGGTATGTGGTACACTGTTAGCAAACATACAAGTTTCACTGTGTTTTTCTGGTTTTTTCAACATAGGATAACTCTCTGAACTTGAAAACAGGTGTTTTTATAACCTTATCAAAACTATGACATGCTCATTTTATGTGAGCATTGTTACCATGATTTAGAACAAAAGAAAAAATATAACCCTAACCCAAGTTAGCTAAGAATCAAATACTATAATGGAGGATGAAATCTGCTTGACAAATTTCCAGGAATTAAGTCTTTATGACAAAGCCACTTCCTCTTTCTTCAGTATCTAAGGAAGGTGTTTAATGTAGTGAAATGTACCAAATGCCTCGGCCAAAGCTGATTGCTAACAGAGAAAGCCATTTTTGATTTTATGATTTGAAAACACCTTTCAAATTTTTTCATGACACAGAAGAGAACACTACAAAAAACATGTTCAATTAACCATTTACAGCACTGTCTTTTGTTGTTGCTCTGGTTTTTTTCCTTAGAAAGGGCTCTATTAAAAAAAATTGCCTCAAATTTTCCTGGATTATACTGTATTTCAGTTACTGATTAAGTTGCATGAAAAATAACTATTGCAAGTATTATAACAGCATTGTTAATACCTGAGTATTACTATAGTACCAAACTGCATGGGATCGACAAGTTTGAGTGAATTTGTAGAAAGCCATCCTCCAAGAATCTTTACAAAAATGAAGAAATCGAAGTTGGAAGATTTCATAACTTGATTCACTTTTCTAATCACACTTTCTGTAAGTATAATACATACGCTTTAATAGGAAGAAAAAAGAGTAAGAAAGCTAAAAGAGCAATCTAAAAGACAGCAAGTCCTCTAGATTCAAAGCATAACATTAAAAAAGCTAAATACAAATAAAAAAAATTAGGGCATGCAGTCTGTTCTAGATATCCTTTTCTAAAAATCACATATGGTGCAAATTACATTGTGCATAAACAGGGAACAAAACCCAAGCAATAAACCACTAAAGGAGATATGGGGAAACCTTGTAGACAAGAAACTCACACACAAAAGACAAGTTATAGAGCAATCTCTGAAGAAACTTCCATGTAAGGACTGAATAGCTGCAGCTATTCCTGTCATCTCCCCCCAAATCCATAAATCCCCAGAGACAAAGGCAGCAGGAGAACAAACTAGTACCAGGCAGCAGCATTGCAAACCTAATTCTTACAAGTAAATAAGCACAGTCCAGTTATATTGCGTCTATTTATACAGTGACAGCAATATTTCTTATAAAAAAAAAAATTACTGCAACAGATAGGACACATAAAACAGCTCAGCCAACACTTATTTCTTTACTCCCAAAACAGTTCTTATAAAAAGAGAGAACATTGATCCTCAAAAATTTTTAAGTTCCAGATTTAAAACTGAGACCATATATAGTCTGAATGTATAAAGTAGCTTGCTTTGAAAAAACAGAAAAGGTGTCAATTTGCAACAAAGCAATACTAAAACATTTTGGTGGGGTTTTTTCCCCCGCATATGTCAGGAGTTTGGGCTTTATTTAGTTTGATGGGTGGGAGTGTCTCATATGACTTATGCCCTTTTTCTAAGCACTGTTTCAGTTACTAGTTTGACAATGGACATTAGTAACAATGCATGTTTGTCTAATTATGACTTGCACAACATTAATGTGAAAAATTCATATAATCATCTTAAACAGGAAGAAAAGCCCTTATAAGCACTAGCAAGTCTGCAAACACGAGTGCCTAGCTAATAAGCATCATTACAGCTCTTGCTTCATGGTCTGAAATGATCAGTAGTAGGGGTTAGAAAATATTCCTCTGTAGGACATTGTCTAGGTCCATCCCATAAAGATTTTAGATCCTTAAGTTTGTTTCAAAACAAAGTCCAGAGAGACCACCAGTAGCGTGACAGTGAGTCAAGTTGAGTCCTTACACACAGCAGATTCTGTGCACTTCTAGTCTGATTGTATCACTATTAAATAAATTGTTTACAAAGAAAAATGTTCTTCCTCTAATATTCAATATTTAGAGGTGACATCTGGTTACTCCATCACAGTGGTTCTCTCTCCCATCCTGTATCAGCCCTGACTGATGCCCCACTGGGCACCAACTATAACCATGCCCATGTTCCCATCTTGTTCCAATATTTCTTTGAGACAGGCCTTAGTGCTGACCTCCTAAATGTTCATGATTCTTTATACAAGACATACACACACAGGTGACTTTAGAAAGCTAATACTCCTCTGAGCAAGGAAACCAACAAGACTCCTGGGTGTTTTAAGAGAAATGTGTGTACATGTTTAAACCTAGCACCTGCTGGGGATTACTCAGGTGGGCAACATAGTTTCAAGTGTTACAACAGCAGTCTTACTGTGACAAAGCAATAGCTTTTGTTATTGACAAAGCAGCATTCATTTCGAAATGTGCACTCCAGAGACATGAAGCTCAGACTGCACAGAGTTGCTGTTGCCCTGTTAACAAATAACTGCTGAGCCATTACTTTCATTTACTTTTCATAGTTTGCCAATAGTTATTTTAGAAAAGTAAAACAAATTAACTTGCATAATGATGCATGTATACTTCTTAAATTTGTTATTCTATAGAAAAGCTATGCAATAGCATACAACTGTAAATAACCAAAATGAAATAACCATTTGTTTTGAAAAATTGAAAGCCAATCAAGCAGAACACCAAAGTAATTTACAACACAAAACTGCAGCTTTACTCAGTCTTGTGCTTGTAACAGGACCTCAACTGAAATATGAAGGGCCAAATCCTGCAGTTTTTTCTCCTTGTCACTGACCTGCTCTCATCAAATATATACACTACTTTCTCATGAGGAACTCTAGGCCACAGAATGTCACCAGTTTCACATCTGTTCTACAAAGACATTCTAGAGAGGCCAAAGAAACTGAAAGCATCTGTACTCTTCGGACAGATGGATTGGCTGAGCAGTAAACCAGTTAATGTCTATCAGCTTACCAAAAGGAAAACCTCCCCAGCTCTCCAAAAAGTTTGTCCTGCCAAAGCTCTGCAGGACCAGCAGCCCAGGGACCTGCTGCAGGAGGGAGAGCTGGGGACTAGTGGAGGAACTTGAGGCAAAAAAGCCCCACCTGGGCACCCTGAGCACAGCCACTGCTGGCCCACCCACTGCTCATCCCAAATATCTTGGCGTCAGATCCATGGTGAGCACACCTGGGGCAGCAAGCAGGGGGTGAGGATCCATGGAGTAATGACTGAGCAACCCTGGAGGACAGGCCACTGCCTGCCTAGTGGAGTAGGCAACCTCACCTGCTCACACAAGTGTGGAGGGAAGCTGTGACTCCTCACTTTGGACAAGTGTCCCTCTACGTGTCCCTGGTGTCAGCCAGCAGCTCCTGCCCCTGGCGGGTATCTCCAGAGAGTCATGGTGGTGTGACCTGGAAAGGTCTTAGGATGTTGTACACATCAGTCAGAAACTGCTCCTGGAGAAGATTTATGGAGTGAGGGAGGTGACAGGAGATGGAGAGACATCCTCAGCCACTGCCCTGAGGGCTCTCTGCCTTTCCTTCCCAGGACCTGCCTCCTGTAGAAAGATCCCTCTCTCCCAGGCCAGCACCACTGTGACATGAAGGATGAAGGACACGTTCACAGCCAGTGGGATGCAGACATAGGGATAATTACAACATCCCTTCACCAATTTATGGACACGTACTTTGAATTTCAAGACTTCCTGAATTTTGCATGATGGGCTGGAGTGTCCTTTTCTGCAAAGCACATCAGAGTATCTTAGTTTTTACTGTTGCAGTTATTTCCTGCATTCCCCATGGCGCTTCCTACTCATATTTAATGTACAGCAAAGAAAATATTTTTTTAATCTTTTTTCTGTATTACATGGAATTTTTAAAGACCACTGTGTATTCTGCTTGCCAGGTCTTATGATCTTTGCTCTCTTAAGAGCTACCTCTGTCCTTGTTAAGAGCCAACACTGAAATTCATAGAACTGTTGGTGCCACTGTCCAGTGCTGCTGAGTAGAACTAAGTGATTCCCACTTGCAGAGCTGAACCTCCCAGGCCCCGGCGTTTTAGTGCTTTAACTGCTCTTTGAAACTGAGAGAGACCCTGCTGTTAATACTGCTGATGACAAATGGCTACCCTGTGTAAGGAAACGTGGCTCATGCCTCTTCTTGACCTTCTGCACCCACAGCCAGCCCCACACGGCCCCCCCTGGACTCAAAAGTTTGCACCCCTGAGCAGTAACTCTGTGAGGCTGTCCTGGCATAGCAGGAGACACTGAATGCCCAGAGCTCACCACGAGGGCTTGAAAAAGACACCACCCATGCCTGTACCTCGGTATTCAAGGGGGTTTAAAACCTGCTGTGAAGGGTTGTGTGTGCATTAACTATGTTACACTTGACCTAAGCTTGAAAGAGGTAACAGGAGAGTCCCATACAAAGAGAGCTCCATTTGTTTACCATTTTCCTTGATTTCAGTTGCAGTAATGTGGTTACATTTTCTTTTTGAGGACTTGAGCTATATTGAAAAATAACTGGTCATATTTTACAGCACTTTCTCTAACTTACAAAATCCATGTCTTAGTGTGACTCCATTTAATACTTCTCCTCTTTGCTACATGCTTTATTAAAACATCCATCTGGTAAGCCATTTTTGTCTTCTGTCTTTTAAAGCTACTTTTTAAATTCCAAATTTAACATAAGATGTGCAGAAACTTTATTCAGCTGACACTGGAAAATGGCAGAACACATTTTTCACCACTTTCTGATATATGCTTACTATTCTAGAGGGTAATATTTTTTCCACTAGTTAGAAGGATTTGGGATGCTATTAAATTGTTTCCTAATTTTTTGCACAGCTAAAGGTAGAACAATAACCAAACATTACTTGTGATTTAAAATGTTTATTATTTAAATATTGCTCTAAAAGATGGAACAAAAATGAAATTATCAGTAATTTCAGCCAAACACCATGGACGTCCTTTGAGAAGAATGGATGACTTGAAAAAATCCACAGCTTCATATAGGAAAAAATCTCAAATTGGAAAACGGCTTTTAAGAACTACAGGTAATGGTATCTGTCTGTGTACTTACAACAGGCTTAACAGTCTTCATAAATGTTGATGGAAGCTACATCTATTCTCTGTCAAAAGAAGCCTCAATGGACATTTAGGCCCCAAATTTCCCTGCCAGTATGATCTGATTCTTCTTCCAATATGTGTGCTCAAGATACAGTGCATTATTCCCATATGAAAAAGGAGTCAGAAATGCTTCCCAAAATTTACATATGGGAGCGTCCAAGGCCTTATTTTAGAACTTAAAGTGACTGAAAGTTTGATTTACAATTCAACTGGATTAATTTCAGGAGAAACAGTTTTAGACTGGCTTCAAAATGAAAATTAAAGAAAGCATCAAATTGCTTTCCTTTTCTCAAATTCTCTGTACTGCTAATGCTTGCATATCACATCATGAATGTTACAGTTAAAATTATAAACTCACTTTCATCAAATGACTTTGCCATGTAATAAATAAAGGTTTTAATGCCATGAATAAAATTGTGCAACTTTTGAATCAGCTATATGACATTCATCTAAACCTTTCCATAAATTACACGCCAAATTCTCTATTGCTGTGAGTCTCCAAAAGTTTGTTCAGTCAAAGCTGCACTTCATAAATTAAACTACTGTGAGATCTTAGATGGTCTTTATTTAGTATTAAAAGAAGTGATTATTACACAGTCCTCAATATGTGATATGAATTCCAAACCTTGTATCTATGTATGTTTATTGAATTAAGAAAAATTGTTCACTTGAGCAGATTTTGAAAGTCCCACTCAAGAACTCTAATAATCACCTGGATTGTGGAAAAGCTCCATCTTATAAATGGATTTTTTTTGTATTTTTTCTTTTTAGGAGAATAAATGTGTAATTGAAGTAGTATGCTGTCTCTGATAATGACACAACCAGTCATTTACAAATACTCCCTGAAACAATCAGTCTGCTGGGCACAGGGGACTGCCTGCATGGAGCACAGTACAAGACATGACAGCATTTCAGTGTAATGTTGATTGCACTGAAGTACCATTAATGTCAGTTGTAGCTGACAGTACAAGCAGGCAATCCAATTTGTACTCAGTGGTAGAATTCCAAATGGTATTTGATCAGGCTCTGAGAAAATAGAGATGGTTACATAATAATAAATTTCCCAATACAGTAAACTAGCTAACTGATGATATGGACGTATGTTTACCTATTTTAAACAAGTTTGTTAATTTAAAAAACAAGCAAAGGAAGATTAAATTAATCTAGAAGCTCCTCTGACCTTGTGCAAGGCCCTTTCTTGCCAAAGAGTTAGCATCAGTGTAGAAACCCTCTCCATGGACAAAAAAATGCTGCTCTGCTGTCACCCCTTTTTTCTCAGCTCTACCTGACAGTTTCCTGGTGGTGCTGGTTTTTTACCTGACAGTTGATTAAACACTGTCATCATCAGTGGCAGAAGATAATATCATATTTATTAATTTTTAAAGTGCTCCATTGTGAGCACTACAGTGATCTGAAACGGAACAGCTGTCACCTCTTCATGCACAGGTACCCGGGCTTCCATACAGCTCTTTATACCCTTAAATTAGAAGTGTCTCCTTTGATGATGCACAATGGATATATATCCTTGACAAGGAAGAGAAGATAAACTGTACTAACTCAGAAAGATAACTGAAAGCAGGGCCCTATTTTATTATCAAGCAAAACTTTCATTACTGTTGGAAGGTCTTAAGTTTCATTTGCACTAAAGTCAATCAAAGTAGGTCTACTGAAAGTAAGGAAGTTGCATTTGATGTAATTACAGGATGGACTTGGATTAGAACTTGCCCATCTACTTCAGCTAATGTACTTAGGCTTAAAGATACAATGAGCTGTATTATTTATAATATTTAAATTGATTTTGAATAAGAGCCAGACAAAAGTATAGCATAAATACCACTGGGAATGGCAACTGGATGGATTGCTTTTCACTTTTCTCTGTGGGTGAAACAAAACAACCTGTTCAAAGAAGCTGGACTCTTTCACAGGCAAGTGGACACAAAGTGAACAAACACTGATGAAAAAAATTAAACAATAAAACAATATACATCCCTAGGACCAGAAAACAATGCCCTTTCAGTGGCATTCTCACCTCCAAAAAAAGGGTGGCTGGAGCTATCCAGAGTTAGAAGGACGGCTCAAGTTCCTTCCTAGCCAAACTCAGATATCCTTTATCTGTTTAGCAAGTTGGGACTATTGAGAACATACTGCTTCACCTACAACAGCAGATATTCTGGGAATTGCACAGTTCTACAAGTGAAACTAACAAAATCAGATTGCAAGAAAAAGTGTATAATGCAGAAAGGGGGAAAAAAGAAAGAAAGCCAGTTGATTTTTTTTTTCAAAGGTGATCCAATACTCATTTTACTCTGAACATTTTTACCATTCCCTTTGAAATCTGTGGGTTGGGAACCTCTGTCAGTCTGAATCTGTGGGATGCCTAGTATTTTTCAAATACTGCTTGACAAATAAATAAACAAATAAATATTCAGCTCCAAATACCTATACCCTGGTTCTTCTTCTTCTGTATTTAAAAACAAATCTTATTTTTCAAGGTTCTTCCTTGTAGTCTGCTGTAAAGCATCATCATTTTTTAAAAAGTGTTTATTTTTATTATTATTGTAGAGTAAAATAAGACACTGGGCAATGATTACTACTAAAATTCTTCAAGATGTTCATCTCCCACCTTTCTCAAGCTTTCCAAGATCCTAACTGAGAAAACGTGTCACTTTGTAGTTCTTCATTTTCTCAAGAACCTTCAATTGCTGATAGCGTCTTACACAAATAAACACTAGAAACAGACCCCACCAAAGAGAGGTAAATGTCAAGCCAGGAAACTGAAGGCTCTGCTCTACATTGGCACATTCGGGCAAAGGCTTGTCCGTCCCTGCTGAAGCCAAGGGTCAATGTCTGCCTTGAAGCTAGAACTATATTTTTACAATTCACACCGAAGCGTCTAAAGAAGTAAAAGGTGGGGGAAGTCTTTGTTGGAGAATAACAGAACACCGGCTATATCACTACTAGGAATAGGTTTGAAAACACATACCATGTGGGCTGAGTGGGCATATGCAAAGGTGACAATATATGCTCTTTTGAAAGCAATGAGATTTTTTCAGCAGCTGAGAGCAAAGGAACATTGAGACAGAAATTTAAGAACACCATCACTGGGACTGTCACGAACATTTTCTTAAACTTTTCTTCAGCCAGTTCCAAAACATGCTTTAGAAACACACGAAGCGCCCATCGCTCCTGCGAAATCCAGACCACAGCTGTGCCGACTGTAGGGCCCCTTTACCCCCATCGGCCCCAGCTCCAGGCGGGGATTCCCCTCCCGCTTTCCCCGGGGTCCCCTCGGCACTGGCGGCGCGGACACCGCGGCGTTCCCGGCCGGACCAGCCCGAGGGAGGCTGCGGCGGGAGGGACGCCCCGCGGGGAGGCAGGGCCGGGCGTTCGGGGCTCCTCGGTCCGCGCCTGGGCTGGGGGAGCCTGCCCGGCTCCTACCTGATAAGCGTCCGGAATGTTGACCGTCTCTCCGTGCTCCGCCACGTAGCCGATGATGCCCTTGCCCCAGGGCACCTGCACCTCGTTGCTGTCCTCGCTGGAGCCGCAAGGCAGCAGCGGGGTGCCGGCGTGCACGTCGAAGAACTTGGACACCAGGGTCTTCTTGCCGGCGGAGGTCCCCTCCACGAGGAACAGGGATCCCCGGTCCGCGTCCACCATGAGGCAGACGAAGATGAGGATCTTGTAGCTGAGGCTGGTGAGGTCCAGGTCATTGGAGATGTCCTTGACCAGTTCCAGGAAGAACTGGCGCTCGTTGTGCTCCTTGAGGTAGCGCTTGTAGTCCAGGGCGGTGGGGGGGTACTGGGGCAGGCTGACGCGGGACTCCAGCAGGGCGCTGAGGATGTGGGCGGTGGTGGGGGGCAAGGAGCTGGCCTTCCGCAGCAGCGCCCGCCGCCGCACGCTGCTCAGCGGCTCCTGCGCCCGGGCGTGCACATGCTCGTCGTAGGTGAGGTTGACGTGGATAGCCTTGGAGCGGGCGAAGCTCTTCCGCAGCTCCTTCTGGGACGCTCGGCGCTGCAGCCCCCCGGGGCCGGAGCCGGGACCGCCGGGGCCGCCCGCGCTCCCCCAGCCGCCGCCGGGGCCGTCGCTGCTGCGCCGCCCCTCCGCTTAAGTCTCTGGGAA
>JANPWX010000313.1:729757-751777 GCA_024734555.1 Trochalopteron elliotii
AATCTATGGAACTGTTTTGTCAGCTTTCAGCGTCCTGATTTGTTTTCCTATTCACCAAGTACTAAGAAAGTATGAATTATGAATGAGTTTGAGGAGCGAAAGAAGATGCCATGTATTTCACTTGAAAATACAATTGAGTCAGTGAAATCTTTTCTGAAGAACTTGCCATCAGAAGCCAAAAGATCTGAGTTGTATTCCTCACGCCCTTGCATGGCTGTTAGAAAAATAAATCCAGAGCTCTGTGAAATCAGTTGCTACTTTTGCATAAGAGGTTTGCTTTGAAAGTTGTGTCTTTCTTACTTGGTTGTTTTGGTTTTGTTTCTTTTCGTTTGTTTTTGTTTGTGATTTATTTGGACTTTTTTCTTGGTTGTCTTCTGGTGTGCACTTCTGAGATGAAATTTATTTCAACAACTAAAAGAGGTTTTAAGAGTAACAGATCTGAGAAATTATGATCCTTCATAGAGCAGTAGACCTGTAAACTTTGGCCCAGCTGAGCAGTGAACTGCAGTAGCACAGTTTTATTAAGCTGCTAGGCTTTCTTGTTTGCTTGCTTGCTTATTTGTTTCTACTACTGCTGTACTAGGCCTGTTAAAATAATGCATTCTTTGCTACTTCATACGTCACTGCTGATGTTGACAGTGCTGCTGGATCAGCAGTGGTATTTCTCACCATTCCTCATTATCCCCAGTAAGGAACCTCTCTGGCCTCTGTCCTGTTTGGGATTTATTATATTTGTAGGCCTTTTATCACAGGTGGTCACAGATCTTCTCCATGCTAAGTAGGCCAGCTTATGTGAACGATACATACAAAGACAGTTAAACTATTTCATTTGCTTGTTGGTATGTGTCTTAGAGCCTTTTGCCAGTAATTAATGTCTGTGTGATTATTTCATTAGGTATTTATTGCGCAGTCAAGAGCTTCTGGAAGCCACCGAGATGTTGAAGATGAGGAGCTTACACGAATCTTTGTTATGATACCAAAAACCTACACGGAGGAGGATCTGCGAGAGAAGTTTAAGGTTCTGCTTTGCTGTTTGTTGTTATTTTAAAATGCCTATTTCTAAATTTATTAGAAGGGTTTAGCACATGGAGCTTTTAGTGGTTTTCAAATATTGGGAAATTAATCTGTTTTTTAATTGTTCTAGATGTATGGAGACATTGAATATTGCAGCATTATTAAAAACAAGACTACTGGAGAAAGTAAAGGTTTGGGCTACGTCAGGTACCTGAAACCATCGCAGGCTGCCCGAGCAATTGAAGAGTGTGATCGAAGTAAGAATCTGAGTGAATTCTTTAAGGGTTTTTTTTCAATAAGTGTGTATCATCATAATATACCTTTAATTTTTAGTTTACCTGCAAAGAAAAATATTCATGATGCAGAAACGCGTTGAGACAAAGTTTTACTGGAAATAAATAATAGCATTGTTAACATTCAGTGAGAGCAATCACCTGATTATGATTTCCAGGACCAAACTGCAAGTAGTGAGAAGAGTTTGGAAATGGACACAGAGTTTTCTTTTATGCAGCATTATTGGTCTGTAGTGTAGCCTTCATACACAGGAAAATATTTTAACTTATCCTTGCGAATAGGCAGTTTTAATCAAATGTATTTGATATAAAATTAATTTTCACATAAAATATATTTCATGATACGTAGGGATTCTGTTGGGATTACCTTTATTTAAGAACAAATTCTTGCTAACTGAAACTGGAGCAAGGGTGCTTGTTTTTGTTTAGTGTCATGATTTATCTGTTACCGAGTGAAAGACTTTGTATACTTTATTACCAACCACTTGGTGAGGCACTGGAACAGGTTGCCCACAGAAGTTGTGGATGTCCCATCCCTGGAAGTGTTCCAGGCCAGCTGGATAGGGCTCTGAGCAACCTGGTGTAGTGAAAGGTGTTCCTGCCCAAGGCAGGGGATTGTAACTCGGTGATCTGTAAGTTTCCTTCCAACACAGACCATCCTATGATTCTATAATTTGTCATTTATGCTCTAGTACCAAAAGTTAATTAATATGAGTGAGGAAAGATGCCAGGAGCTGGAAGCACAAGACTTTGGAGGAGAGGCAGAGGGAATTGGGTTTGCTCACCCAGGAGAAGAAAGGTTTTTCAAAAGCCTGACAGCAGTCTTCTGGTCCAACCTCCTGTTCAATGTTGCTTAATCACAAAAATAAAACAACGTGACGAGTGGGTGTGGTTGTTTGTTGTTCTAATTTTTTTTATGGCTTTTTTTGGTTCTTCTTTCTTCAGTAATGTGTGTGGTGGTTCTGCATTGTATCTATCATAAGTGGTTCTACAGAAGTTATATCTGGCGTTGGAATATGAGCCTGAGATTACTTAGCAGTCAAATTTTATTTCTTTTTTGCTGTGAGGTTAAAATGAAATTAGTTGGATAGCTTGAGTGTAATACCTTTTTCCTTCAAAGAAGCAAAACCTAAATCAGTGTAAAACATCCATAAGCTCCTGTTTTAGCACAGCAGTTCAGGTGATGGCCTCTTGAGCATCTCAGAGTCCTGCTGTCACAGAATGGTCGAAGTTGGAAGGACCTCTGGAGGTCATCTTGCTCCACCACTTGGCTCAAGCAGGGTCAGCTGGGTACTGGTGGCCCAGGACCATGTCCAGGTGACTTTTGAATATCCCCATACATGGAGACTCCATAGCCTTTCTGGGCAGCCTGTGCCAGTGCTCAGTCACTCTCATGGCAGTTAGCCTCTGTCATGCTTAACTTGTGAGGACTAATTCCATTTGAAAGCTGTTAACAATTATTTGGACAGACTTCAAGAGTTATGATTTAGTTATTCCCCTAAAGCCAGCACTTACTGGGTTTTCTGAATAATACGTTTCTAAATATGGAACTTGGAGGGTGTGGGCCTGGTCAGATAACTGAGATGTGCTGAGGTGTTATTATTTGTGTGGTTGTTTCTTTCAGGCTACAGGGCCATTTTGGCTGAACCTAAAAATAAGTCGTCTGAGTCTTTTGAACACGATTATTACAGTAATAGCATGAGGCCAGAACTAAGAGGAAATACGCTTCCATTTTGTAAGTCACAGCTTTTTACACTAAAAATGATTTGTAGTTTCCAGTATGGTCACTGAGTAATAATGTGGTTTGGAGTAAGGGAAGCTGACCGAGGCTCAGGTCAACACTTAAATAGTAGATTGGATATTGAAGTTAGAAACTAGCCAGGCATTTCATCTCTCTACTTTAATAGCTTACTTTGCTCTGGTTGGCCAGTTATTTTGTGACCTGCACTGGTGAAATCAACATGTGACCTTTAGTATATAATTGGCTTGGATTACTTTTAAAAGTAGAGTGCAACATATGCATGAAATGAAGACATGCAAGTGTGATGATGAAGATTATTTTGTTGGTTCTTGAGGTATGCAGCCAGAATTCTGTGGCTTTGAAAAAGCTGAGACCCGAATTCAAGAGCCAGTGTCCAAACGCCTGTCGGTGGTCTCTCGGCTCCCCTTTATCCAGGAGCAGCTCTTCGCCCTCTTCGATTTAGTGCCCGGTCTGGAATACTGTGATGTTCAGCGGGACCCTCATACCAACAGTGGTAAGTAATAGTCCAAAAGGCTTTTGTCGTTTTTCTCTGGGGGGAGTCCCTTGTAATTCAATTAATTTGTATGGCAAAATACAGTACACTTGTTGGAAAGGAACACTGGTTGCTGCTATCACTGCATACACCTGAAAATTCAGTTTTGTTTGAAGCCCTGTTTTTACACATAGCCCTTAAGGGCTTACAACTTTTATTTTCAGATAATAAAAACTCAAGAAGGATGGAACCAAAGTCATGATAAGTGAGTTTTGGTCAAATTAATAGTTTCAGGCAGAATAAATGAAGAAATTTCAGGAGTTATTAGACATTAAAGTAAAATCTTATCTAAAAATATCTTTTGAACTTTTCATTCTGAAATGTGTGTGTAGAAGTAGACATGGAAAAATGGGATTAAATAATTATAAAATGGATCATGTTTTCTATTGAAAGGTTGTTTGGTGTCAGTCTTGTTTTACTGCTGCTGAGACAAATATGGAAGTGGTCTCTTCTCCAAGAAACTTGAAATGTAAATAATTCAGAAAGTTACATTTTAACTTTACAGTTCTTGAAATTAGCTGTTGATGGGATAATTGCATTTTTAAATAAAATTAGGTATGCTTTTGTGACTAATTCTGCAGTAGTGAGGAAAACATTTTCACTTGTATGGTTTTGTTGCTGTTTTTTCAAGCTATCATAAATACAGCTCATGTGTCACTAGTAAATTTCACTGAAGCTTCCTTCACAAATAAAAGTGATGAATTAATAATGGTGTGTGCTAAAAAGACTTAAGAATTTTGTGTCATCCATGACTGATGTGCAGTTTAAAAATGTTGCTTATATGAGTGTAGTTTGTTCTGAGGATTTACCCATTTCTTACTGACACTGTGTGCACTGTGCTTGCAGGGTATGCTGTGATTCAGTACAGCACTGCTGCCTCAGCTATATATGCCAAGTACAAACTACATGGGTTTGAGTATCCTCCTGGAAATCGACTAACTGTCATTTTCCTAGAAGATGGGAATGATAGCTCAGAGTAAGTACAGCTTACAAAGTTGTAAGTTGTGTTCTGGAGAGGAAAATAAAAAATAAACACATTTTTAATATAAGATGTAATGTCAGTATCCCTGCGAGCTTGTGCCATGCTTGCCAATAGTATTTTCTGAAATCGTTTGATTTGGGGTTTTCTTTTTGAATGGTTAAGAGTAAGTCTTTTGAAACTTGTCACCTTCATTCTTCAATAATTCCTACATGGTCTTACAACACAGGCTGTGTGTCTATGCAAAAAGAGCGATTGCTTTTTCTTACTCTGCAACAGAACAAAGAAAAATCACTTGAAAGGGAGAGCTGGAAGTAAACTTTCTATGGTAATATTGTGATTTCTGAACTGAACTCTGCGCTCTTTACTGTTGCATCGCTCTTTACTGTTGCCAACACTGTGGCAACAGTGTTCATCGTGCCCAGGGAGGTACAGGCACCGGCAGGGAAACAGAGGAGACATATGTCTGTTGTTAAGCACGAGGGTCCATTTTATTCCTCCCCCCCACCCTGAGCCGGTGTGGGAGAAGAAAGTGAAGAGAGCCAAGGCCAAGAGGCAAGAGAGAGAACCCCACCCCCGTCTCCCCTTAAGTAGAGGGTCTGGGGGCAGGGCAGAGGGCAGGTAAGGGCATTGACCTCAAGCCAATGGACACACCGAGGGGGAAGGAACCACAGGGCCAAGGTCACTGAGGGGGAGACAGAACTGACCAGACCATTGTGTACAGAGCACATGGGAAGTATGCCCTCAGGCAGGAGGGGTAGCTAGGGTCTGTCTTGCCGAGGGCAGACCCTGGGTATTACATCGAGTGGCTGAAGGGACTCCACACTTTACCGAAACAGGTGAAATTTTTTGGTCCGTTTTGCTTTTTAGGCATTTCTCACAAAATGTAGTGGGCTCTTGTAGAGCTGAATTAATCTTTTTTTTTCCCCCTAGAGTGTTAAAAAAAACCCCAAAGAATAGTTTTGTGTATCTGTAAGTGGTAATGACTGAATGTTTTCAGTGAGTTTCAGCTAGCATGCAGGCTTTCAGATCTCTCTGTAGGCTGTCATGAAAGCCTGTCCTGATTTTCATTATCTGCATGACATTACAGATTTCTAGAGATACTCTGATGTGTATTAAAACATACTTTTTTTTTTGCTAAATTTAAGATTAGTGTAACTTAGCTCTTTCTTTAAACTAGTTTATTATCACTTCTGCTTGCAGCCTTATCAGGAAAATGGCCACACAGCTGGTGACGGCGCAGGTGTCGTCGGCGTTGCGCAGTAACAGCGCCATGGTCCAGCAGTACAGGACTCCTCCTGTGAGTGCCCATCAGGGATGGTCTTGGTGTTCTTCTGAACTGTTGTAAGAAGCTTCACATGTGCCAATAAAGAACACTGCTCACTTGCTTCTGCAAACTGTTGTATGTGCTGCTTTTTTAAGGTGTACCTCTGGTTGGTTGGTGCATTTTTATTCCCTGAAAAGGTGTCTGACCTTACTTGCATTTATTGTCCAATTTAATGAAGTAACTAAAGTAAATAAAGTAATGAAGATTAGAACTCACTTGGCCTATTTGTGTACTGTGCTGGAACAAAAATGGTAAGAAAGGTAAAATTACTTCCTCTGCCCCCTCACCACCAGTTAACTTATACTTGCATTTTTTTTCCCTTGTTTCAGCAAGCATTTGGAGGAACTTCTGGCCCACAGTTGCTGCAGCCCCAAACAGATGCCATACTTCCACCACCCAAAAAAAAAGTTCCACCTGACACTTCTGTGAAGGAAAGGCTTTTCATACTTTTTCATCCCCATCCTTTACCTGTAAATGTACTGGAGGATGTGTTCTGGTAAGACTCTGTTTACAAATAAGTGTTCCATAACAAAAAGGAAACAAACTATGAAATATTGAAAGTAAATATTGAAAATAAAAAAGAGGGCCTGAAAGCTCCTTCCAGAAAAGGCAGTGCACAGTGACCAGTAAGTCATAAGTGAGCAGTAGGTAACAGTTCCTTTTTGAAAGAAGTGTGTAATGGTATTCACATTGAAGCATAGATGCAGTATCATCAGTATAGCAGCTTATTATCAGTTAACTTAATCTGAAGTAAAATGTCTAGTCTTCTAATGTAGATTTTTGACCAAAAAATGTAGTACTTTCAGTTACTACTTCCTAAATCATTTTGCATTTTCTTTTACATATTTTTGTAAGGCATTCAACTATTTTGATAAATTTTCACAGTAACCTAGAGGGAACAAGTGTAGGGTGTTAGTTTTTTTCTGAAACCATTTATAATGGTTTGCATCCTACTAAACACTGTTTCAACTGTTCTATCTCCGTCTCTGGAGCAAAGACTTGAGACAATTTTTGCCGTATTTAAAAAAATCTGTAATTAGCAGTTCTCCAGTATTTTATATTATTAATTTGTAGAGACATTTCCCTTTTCTAATAGCTTGAATTTGCAATAGATCTTTGGAAAGCAAAAATATTTTAAAAGCACTAGGAGAGGAAAACATCATGTGTGAAACATCTTGTGTGAAATTCAAAATTGTACCTATTTGATACAGTGGATTTTCTTTATCAGATGCTAGAGAAGGAAAAGGCTATAGACCTGAGTCTTGACACATTAGTATAACTTCAGTAAGAAGCAAGCAGACTATATTTAAAAAATATTTAAGGATCTGTCTAGGAATCTCCTGAGTACTTGGAAATCTCTGTTTTTCCCTGAAGCTGTAGTGCTTGCTTTCTGAGTCATTTCAGTGAGTCATTTCAGTGAGACCTTCTCAAAGATAAATCACAGCTGAGCAAGTTCATTTAAGTGAGATGCAGATTAGGTTCTAAATTACCTGCTGGCTTGAGTGTGTGTGTCTTACTTTTGGTTGGTTTGGGGCTTTTTCTTGTTTTGTTCTCGTGGGGTGTTCTGAGTGCCATTTAGTCTTTGGGGACTGTAGTAGTGATCAGCTTTACATATTCTTTTAAATAAGAGAGAAATCACTGATATTTGTTGTTCTATTGTAATATTTCATAGAAAACATCTGTGAACTTTCGGTGTTCATTTGTACTTCTACCCATAGTTCAAGAGAAGGGAATATGCAAATAGGGAGCATAGATATAAAGATACTGGTTTTGTTGTTAACAAATCATATGTGCTTCAGACTGGAAATGTTGCAGGAAAATCTGTAAATTACCTTTTCTTTTCCCCCCTCCCCACCCAGTCGTTTTGGACAATTGATAAGTGTTTATCTTGTGGCTGGAAAAAATGTGGGCTATGCCAAATTTGCAGACAGAGCAAGTGCCAGCGAGGCCATCACTGCATTGCATGGCAAGATTGTGAATGGTGTGAGGCTGAAAGTGAGGTTGGCAGACTCGCCCTCGGAGGAGCCCAACAAGCGCCAGAGAACTTACTGAGCAGGTGAGTACCCCCAGCCACCTGGGCTCTTCCTCACCCTCAAGTCCAGCTACCTGAAATAGTGACAGGCAAAGATTTTGAAGTTAGATACAAACGTACAATGGCAAACTCCAAATCTGTTCTTAGCTAGCAAATTGAAATAGAATTTTCGATATATCTGTGTGTGTATACACACACATATATATGGGTGTGTGTATGCTTATATACATACACATGCACTTTGTTTTATAAAAATCAGTTTTTATAATTCTTGGAAAAAAAAAACCAGTTGATAAGAGTCAATCTGGATGTTCATGAAAATATGACTTTTGTATTTGGGAGAATCAGTTGACATTGAAAAGAGTATGCAAAAATAAACAGTGAAACAGACATAAGCTTGTGTGTGTCTTTTTTTCATTCACATGCCCTCAGTGGCATTGGTTAAAGATAAAAAGTTGAGCCCTTGAAGGGCAGAGGAATGAAGGAAGGGGTAAATAAAAAAAAGGACTGGGGGGCCCAGGTAAGATTGTTAAGTGAAACCAAAGATTTGGGATATTTGGGTCATCTGTGTTCTCAGAAATCAGGTGTAGCTGAAATATGTGATAGCAGAGAAAATACAGCAGAGCCACAGGTGGAGGAATTGAGATACGTGTTTGAGATAATTACTTTGAGAACTTTATTATTTGATGCTTATGGCCTCTGAAAGCTGGCTGAACTCCTAGAGATGTTTTATATCTTACTGACTTCAGGGACTAAAATTCAGTTGTTCTTTTAAAACATTGGTTTGCTTCAAATTATATTGAATTTCATCACATTTTTAAATTGTATTTATGTTTTTCAGCATTAAGACTGTTGCTAAAGGAGAATATAGTTAGGGGAGAAAAGCTTAAGCCCTGTTTTCTACAAAATAACTCTCAAATATTACTAAAGCTTCCAGATATTTCCAGTACCATACTAACTTCCTAGGGCACACGAAGTTTTGATTTAACTAATTCAGAAAATACCACATGACTGTCTTTGCATCAGTGTTTTCCCTCTGAGCTTCACTCTTTGTACCTTTCTTTGTATAGATGTTCTTTGTGACCCCAGAGTTGCAAAGACCAAAAAAAGCTTTTGCTCAAAGTGTTCTTTTTCTCCTTTTCTTCTAAGGACCTCCACGTTGCTCTTTTGATAAGCAGCAGGTACTAAACGTGGTCTTAGTTTTTATACACAACTTTTGTTTTAATAAGCTGGGTTTCTGGACATTATTTTTCTGCATGGAATTGTAGCTAAAACTCAATTGAAACTTTTCTTTTAATCAGCAGCTCTGGTGAATGCAATTTTAAGTAACTTGTACCTACGCTCTTATCTTTGTACAACGTTTTGTTCGCTTTTAATGTGACTTTTGCTTTCAGCAGTAAGAGCCCAGCCTGTAAGCACAGCTTATTCCTGTGTCCCTACAGGAATAAATAACTGTGATGTGAAGGGTAATGTAATACCAGGTTTGCCTTTTGTACTTTTTACTGGAGAAGTGGAAATACAACATGCATCCAAAATTAGGAAAATTATTTATTCCCACTTCTGTACACCAGGTTCCCGATTCCAAGTTTCTTAGCAGGCTGTCTTGGCATCTCTCTCTTTTCAGGATAGACAGAATTACTTGTTCATTTGTCCTTTAGTTGGTTTCTCAAATTCAAATGAAGTAGTACCTAAAAGGAAAGATTGCCTTTCAAAAGGGCTTGCCCATGTAAGTGGTTTTCCCACTGCCTGACTTTGCACTGGACTGACTTGACAAGCTTTGCAGGAATCTGGAGGCTTTTGTTTTGCTTTCAATTTAAGTGTTAAACTGTGCATGTGAAAAGAAATGCAATTCTCTTTATCTCTGAAGTAGTTGTGGGTTTTAAGATGTGAGAATACTAATATTTTTCATTTTGAATTTTACCTGTAGGAAATAACCTTCCTAGCTAAAACTTCTATGAGTTTTCATTTAAGGAAATCACTGCCTCTTAATAAAAAAATTCTTTCTAAAGTTCTGTTGTGCTGCTTGCCTTTCATCTCTAACAGGGTGACTGGATTTCTGAAATAGTCTTTTCTATACAAGGATGTTCTGATGAACATTCATTATAAGACCTGTGAATTCTAGAATCTATGTAAAAATAAATGTCATTCAATGGAATAATTAAGTAAAATATTTATTTTTTAACACATTTGGAGTTTTGCCCCAACACCTTCTTATGCAAGCAGTCTTTCTTAAAATACAGTTTACAGAATTGTTTCTTAAAAAAGGCTTTATGGTAACTGTATGCTACTCATAATGCTTTTGTAATGCAAACTTCTGGCTATAAGAACTTTATTATCTTGCAACAAACTTTGTTTGTCAGGCAAATTTGAATACACCTCTAATAATATTCTGAACTAATCCACCTAATGACTTTAACAGGCTCTGGTTCTCCTACAGGTCAATGAAAATTCAATTGTTTATGTGAGTAGTTAAAAGTAGCAGAGAAAGGATGGAAATACAGACCAGTAGGGTTCTCTTCACCACTTTAATTTCTGTTGTAAGTTTTTTGGGGCATGAGGTTATCCCCTGTTGTACTAAGTAAGTATTAATGGCTGAAATAATCACTTCAGACTATCTTGCTTTAAATCAGTGGTAGGCCTGAGAAGACAACTACAGTGTCTACTTGTAGGCAGTTGCTAAAAGCAGACCTACCTTAAACATCTTGCTGTTGACCAGCTTGTGCCACTCAGGGCTTGGTGTTACTTTGAGTATTTTGTGGAAAGCTCACTGCAGTGTCTGGTGGCAGTTAGACACACTGTCATTCTCAAATGGAAGAGGAAGGAAAGAATTTGCTATCTGTCAGAAGAATGCATTGTGGCATTACAATAAATCTCTTCATTGCTACCTAGTAGTTCTATTTAAATACCATTTCTACCCTTGGAAAACCCCTCCCCAAAGTACTAAAAGAGACCCACAAGCAAACAAAAAAAAAAAAACCACACCCACCCAAAATGTCTTACATAAAGCTTTCAAATAGTCCTTTGAAAGCAGAGTTTCTAGCCAGCATTATGTTAAAAATACCAGACACGACTACGTGGAGATAAGTTCTGTGGCTTTTAAAATTCATTGCAGATTGACTTCAACCCACAGCAAATGGATTCATTGCATTTTTCTCCTGCTGACAAAACCTGGGTGTTTTAAATAATTATTTAGTTACTAAGTTGAAAGAACCCCACATTTATTCTGTCATAAAATACTTAGTTATTATTGTCTTTGTTTTTTCTTGTCCAGTAGAAGTCCTGTGTCACTGATTCAATTTCCATTCATTTTTTGACTTAAACCGTTATTAAAATCCTGATGTTAATATGTATGTATTTTAATGATTTACTGCTCTGCAAAAATGTTTTTAGAAAGTAATTGTATCACAGTTGTGATATACATTGCAAAAGATAGCTGTGTTTTGTATCAACAGTATAGTGCAGAAAAAATGCTGGCTTTTACACACTGCTCAGAGAAGGAGGCCCTTCTTTAACAGAGAAGCATGCCTGAATCTTTAATATTACTCTTCTACAGATATTGAAAGCCTTATTTATATGTCGTTGTAATGATTATATTTTATAATATGTACTTTAAAATAAAAATAGGTATGTTGCTTTTTGATACTATTTTTGTACTTGTGTTTTTTCTACAGAAACTAAGTAATGACATGATCCTCAGCTGACTGACTGACTGACTGAAAACGTGACTAGACATGGTTCCTGTGGACAGTGACAGCTTTTTTCAGTGACAGCTTTTTTTTTTTAACTGTTACTTAGTTGATCTCTCTATGATCCTTTTTCTTTCTGAATATACAGACATGCAGTTTTGAAAAGTGTGTAGGTATTAAAAACTGTAAACTGGTGGTTGTTCTTGTTAATAGCATATAACTTGTGTTACAGAAATAGCTCTTGTTTTTACCTGAATCCTTCCTATAAGATGGAAATTACAATGATGGAGGAAATAAAGGAGCCAGCGTTTTCTGACTTGACTGGTTGATTGATAATGATTCAGATTCTTTTAAAAAAGAGAAGACATCTCTCATGATCCAAATTGCATTGAAAAGTGAAGTACAGCAGCAAATTCAAAGAAAATGAAGTAACTTTAACAGTGCTAGCAGACATGACAGTATTAATGTAGATTTAAGAAAATAGCTGTAATCAAAAAAACAATTCAAAGCACATTGTTAAATATTTTGTTTGGGCCAAAATTAATCATTATGCTGTTTAGTGAAAGGAACATTTTTCAGACTACCAAAAGTTCTTATATTTATGCTATCTTATCCTGAGTTTTTTGGCTGTACTGCTGTGGGAAAACTGTGCAGTTCTAGGGCTGTGGGTTTGTTTTTGTTAGTTTTGAGGGGTTGGGGTGTTTTGTTTGTTTTTTTTTCTCCCCCAGAAGCTTTCAATGCATGTGTTCAAGTAAGAGTTGGACAAGTCAAGTTTTCAGCAGGATGAAGATGATTTTGGCACTGATGGCGATTAAATGAAGATAGTTCAAATAAGTTTGTGCACAGATAATTTTCAAATGCCATTACTTTTCCATGTATTCCTGTATACTACTTGTTGAATTGGAAATACCCTGGTTATTAAAGTATGATACACAGATAAAATTGAGGAATTCGAGTTGTATGCAGCCTAGAGGAGAAGCATACCTTTGGTCCTTCCTGCTTCCCAGCATCCCCCATATGGTCCCTTCATCAGTTGGTTCAGAAGTTTAAATTCCAAGTAACAAACCATGTAATTAAAAAAACCCAATTTTTATTTTTTTAAAAGAATCTTAGAATTCAAATGCTCAAATGGGAGCAGGTTGCAGAGTAAAAGTTGCTTGAGAAACCTCTTCCTTCCCTCCATTCCAGTAGCACCTGTTAAAAAGCAGTCCTTGATGACTCACCAGCAGCTCTTTTCCCCAAGTGCAGTTGTTTCATTCAGCACAAGGAACAGAATTGAGTAAGGGCTGCATGGTTAACCAGGCTGTAAAATTCCTGCTTAATTTGGTGTAGCTGTTAGAAATGAGTGAAAAAGCAGATTTATGGTTGAACCTGGAGAATTGGATCCTGTCTCTGACTCTAACCCAAAGGTTGGTTGTAAGGAGGGTTGCCATTTCTCTTGTGTTCCCCTGAAAAAGTTCCAATTTGGGTTGGTGTGTTGGGTTTTCTGTTTCTTTATTTGGTTGGTTTTGCTTGCTTTGTTTGTTTTGGGTGGTTTTTTTTTTCTTCCCCATCCCTCATGGTAAATTTCAAGTAGCATTTGGGAATTTTCTGTATTTGCACAGGGGAAATAATTGTGACCAGGTTGGCATAAATCCCAAACTCCAGAACTGTCAGGCAGCACCTTTGCAGTCTTAACTCTACAGTCAGTGTGTGCAGTGAGTGCAGCGTTTTCTGAGAGCATGAGTTCTGTTCTGTGAACGTGGAGAGACACCGTGTTGGTACAGAGGGTCTGACATGTGCTGCAGAACCTGTGTGGTCTGGTGGATCTGCACAGTACCAGGTGAAATGCTGAGCATCCCTGTACAGGCAGCTGAAAAAATCCCAACTCTCATTTGTGTGGTAGAACTGGCCTCTTGATGAATCTCCTGTGCCAAGATCCCCAGTTTAGTGGGGGTGGATGCCTGTGTCTCTGGGGGATATAAACATCCCCAGGAGAGCAAACACTCAAAAATTGGAGTACCTAGTGGTGGTGTTTGGCCATCCAAGATGGGAAGGAAGACTCATGTTAGAATGGTCCTAACAGTTGCTTGAGGGAGCGTTCTACACAAAGAGAGGGTTGGAACACGCCCTTTACAGCTTGAAGTGATGTTACAAAATAGAACAGTGCCATTTTCTAGTTGTTTTCAATCTTGTTTTTATTACTGGATGTCTCTGGGAACAGTGGGCTACTGCACTCCCTGGGCAAGGAAGATCAGTGCTCTGTATGTAGTCCTGCTTTGGGCTATGGAACTCCCTTGCCAGCTTGTTCCGTCAACAGGTCTACAAAAAGAATTGGGATGGAGCTAAAAAAACCCACCTTTTTCCTATTTTCCTTTCTAAGGATGCAGGGCACTGTAGAGTTTGGTTTTCAGGTGTCTCCCTTTTAGTCACTGCTGAATCAGGCTATCAAGTGACTTGCATGGAGTCATTTTTAGTATTTGGGTAAAGGTTTTTAGAAGATACTTAGAATAAAATAATTATTGCTCTCCTTAGAGTTCAGGGTATTTCCTGAAAACATTCATGTTCTATTCTTTGGCTAAGTAACAGTTTGTGTAAATACACTTTTGTTTGGACATGATTTCATCACTCCCTGTTTAATTGTTATGTAGCACTGCTGATAAGTGGCATGCTGTTCTTCTAGTTCCTTTCATTGGTAAGTAAAAACTCAGTCTGCTGTGAGAATGAGCATTAGGTTCCTGTACTGGAAAAAAACCTGTGTCACTCATAATTCCTTTTAATGCTGGTGAGTGAATTGACCAAAACTGAGGGTTTTTGTTTGTTGCTTTGCAGTATCCCTGCTTTAATGTTGGCAAGTAGAATTTAGTGTGCTTACCTATAAGTGACTTAGATTTCTACTGTTCATCAGCCATAGTTTCTGTTGGTGTTGAACAAGACTTTTGTACATTTGAAAATGAGATAGTAGAGATTTCACAAATCACACTAAATTATGTCCAGTAGAAATAATTTTATCCATTTATTGAGTCACAACCACTTGATCAGCAGAGGAACCTTGTTTGTGTAACCGCAGGAAGATAGTAATTTTTTTATGTTGATTGAATGTCTATATGAAAGTATTTCTGATTATGAAGTGAAAAAAGGCCATTCTCAAGAGGGCTATGCATCCTGAATAAGATCTGTGAGTCAGTGATGGCAGTTCCCCTCATCCTGGCACTCCTGAGACCTTTTTTTGGTGGCACAAACCTCTACTAGAGAAGCTCACATGGAGGCGGAGCCCAGGTTTGCAATGCATCCTTCCTCATTCTTTCTGTTCATGGTCCTTCTTCTGCCCCAGGGCACCCTGTCATGTTTTTTCTGCTTTGTCTGCAGAGAGGTCTGCAGATGCCAGGCACCTCCACTCTTTCAATTACTGTAGCAGTACGTGAGAGACAAAAGGAATAATCATATGTGAAGGGGAAGCTGTTGAAGGTGAATACACCATGTGATTATGTGGACAGCTTCAGTTCAGGAAACCATATCATATTCTCACCATACCACTTTCCTGAACTTAAATTGTATTTGTTAAACATTCTTTTAAAACTTCATCAAAGATTCTGATCAAGTTTCTCACAGAGTGTCAGACTGGAACTGCTGTTATAGTGGTAAATTTTCTCCAAAACAAAATGAATTAATGATAAATTAAATATTGATATAAGGCTTTGATTTCATCTACTTTAACAGTATACAGCTGCCTGCTCCCATACCTTAATTCCTTTATTAGGAATTTTTCTTGAAATTCTGCAGACCTTGGGAAGGTGGAGCTTTGACCAACACAAAGTGTGGAATATCCAAATCCATTGTTAACATGCACTATCTAATACACAATATCTGCAGGACTTTATTAGGACTGAAGAGTTAACTGCTAATCAGACCCTACTCTATATTTAGAGAAAGTGTTTACAAATCCTGAGCTTGGGAGTACAGAAGTTTCACTGGGAATTCTTCCAGCTCTTCTGACCAAGTTCTGTCTTTGGAAAGTGCCAGTGAGTAAATTTTTCCAATGCCATTTTAAAAGATACAGGATGATGTTAACAGAGTAGAGTATGTGGACACCAAAACTATTGAAAATGCAAATATATGCTGGAAATACTTTCTAAACTTGAAATTATAAGCAGCTTCACAAATAAAATGGCAAGATGGCTGAAAGTTATTTTAAGTATTGGAATGCTGATTATCCTCATGCTGGGCACGCTAAATCCCCTTTCTAATGTGTCTGTTATAGCTAAGGGTAGCAGGAGTGAAGTTATGTTTAATCAGCAAAACAAAATCGAAGGCAAACAGGTGAATACATGCAGTGCGTGTTTTGACCCACTGATATTTTTAAATTTTAATCAAGTCCACAAAATACATTTCTATTCTGAATTGAAATTAAGAATCCTTATAATAATGCTGGGGAACATTAAAATTTGCTGTCTTTCTTCTATGTGGTAACATACCAACTAAGCTACTTAAAATTAGGGCCAGAATTTTAGACATGGGTAAACATAAACATTTTAGACATAAACAGGTATCACAGTAAGTTTTATCCTTTGCCCATTTAAAGGCCAAGGACACAAAAATGGCCTCAATGCCCATATATAACAGCATTCTTGGAATTTTATCCTGGAGACCCTCTGAAACTATTTGAAGCTGGGTATCCTCTGTTGCTTTGGAAAAATAAATTCTTTAGGTAGTTCTCAGAGAGTGCAGAGGAAGCTGTACCACTGTGACCCTTTTAAAGCTATTCTAGTGGAGTTACTTAGAAAATGTCCTTTAAATACTGAGGCTTAAAAGAACTGAGTCTAGAATAGAAAGTAGAGGGCTAGTAATAGCCAGCAGGGTTATAAGGATTGTAGTTACAACATTTCCAACCAGAGTTTTTTTCTGTTGTTAAGATGTATAGCTTAAAAGTCTTTATACTGCTTTGGTTTTGCATTCTATGCAGTAAAGAAACCATGCATTGTACTGAAAATGAGGCCGTGGGACTACTACCCACTGCTAAAATCAAGTATGAAACAAACTTTGTGTTATCTTTGAGTGGATATAGTTAACTATACTAGCAGCCATATACTAGCAGTTTGTTTATGTGAGATGGAACCACTCCAGCTGATTTATCATGTTTGTCTTCAGAAATTCTTGGAGTTCTGGTAAACTGCACTTCAGAATTGCTTTTTAGGTTTCTGGTTTCTTTTATTTAATAGGGATAGTCTAAATAAAACTCTTGCAAATTGTGATTACCTATGTAAGATACTTACCTGTAACTTCAGTTTTAAATCATCTCTGGGTGTTTCTACTTCCCTTTCCATTTTCTTTACTGAGAAGACATAATTTTCCTCTTTCCTTTGGGGATGCCCAAGAATAGTTTAGATTTTATTTTTTGTGATGATGTATGAATATGGAAAGTATTTTTGGTATATTCCATGCATATGTTATTATGCTTCTCTTGCTACGTACTGCCCCAATCCTGTACAAAGGATAGTGGAAAATGGTGCTGAAATGAATAGATCAGTGCATATAACTATCACTGCAGAAACTGAAGAGCAAAATGTTGAGAGGATAAAAACAGTTTTCCCAAATTCTCTCCAGGGGAATGGAAGAGCATCCAAATGGAAAGATCAAGAACTAAGAGACTGATTTCACTCCCAGAGAAGACAGGGAAAAGCAGGAGTATGCTTTCATATGTAGGGATGCTGCTTGTCTCTGGTTTCTCATACTTAACTGTGCAGGGAGAAAAGAATAAACAGTTTGAATGGCTGTACAGGACTGTGTAAACGTCCACTTAATCTGATATCCTGCTCTCTACAGTGCTCAGAAACTGGTGTCAGGGAAAACAGGGCAGATAGAGTATCATTTCTTGGGCAACTCAACAGGCAGTGGGCAGCACCTTTAAAGCAGGAACTGCAAAGGAAATTGTTGTGCCTACAGCTGTCCTTCATTTATTTGTATAACCCCGGCTTAAAAACCTCTGTCCCTTTAGCTTTATAGTGTAGTAAAGAAACAAGCACTCTGATTTAGTAACGCTGTATGAAAAAGCTTTTCCCAGTTGTTGTTTTAAATCCACTGCCTGATCATTTACTGAGTCTTCCCAAAGTCTTGTGTGATAAAAAACAGCACGTGATCGCTTCCTGTCAGCCTCCTATGTATCATTGGGGGTTTTATAGATCAAAAGACAATTCTTTCTCAGTCTGCTCTTCAGCTAGAATTATCTCCTCACACAGATGCACTCCCATACCTCTGCATACATTTTTTTTCAGTTGCATACATGCATTTTCTAGTTTCACGTTATCATATGAAGGAACTAGAACTGTACACAGCACTCAAGTGAAAAGATATTTACATAGGGTTGTAATGAGCTTTCCTGCTTTGTTTTCTGCTGCTTTTGAAGCAATTTCTAACACTGTTTGCCTTTTGGACTTCTGCTGAGTAGCAAACTAATGTTTGCAGAAAACTACTCACAATGACTCCAAGTAATAAAGGCTAATTTATAGCCAATTACTATGTAAGTTTAGTTAGGGACATTTTTATTACTGTTTACATTAGTTCCCAGTTATTGATATAGACTTTCAGCCACCATCTCATTGCCCTATTTCTTGCTGTTGTCAGATCTTTCTACAGTTGCTCAGAGTCAGTTTTCCTTTTGCCTACCATGAGTAATTTTGCATCATCAGGAAACTCTTTTCACACAAGTAATTTTAGGCAATTTAGGTGCAACAGTGCTCATCTAGAAGTATTCTAAGCAATTCAGCCCTAAAGAGGACTCAAAGAAGAAAGTAAATAATGTTGTGTTGAGTGGTCAGTATCTGTCAAAAAAAAGGGGATGTTGATCTGGTTACTGGATCCCAGTCCTATGGTGCTTTCTGATTCCTGGAGATGGCTCTTTGCTCCCATGACACTCCCCTCCCTACTCTAGGGCACATCCAGTTTCCATCTGCTGGTGCCTGCCTTTCTCCTTCCACAGCTTCTGCTTGCTATGAGCCTGCCTCCCAAGGTCTCCTGCCTAATTTGTTTATCTTCACACACTCTTAAATGCTCTTTGGTGCTCTACTTCATGCTTTTTCTTCAAAGCACTTTCCTTCACTGGTTATTGCTACTGTACTTTTGCAGTTTTTCCTAATTCAATGAACTTGCAAAAATGCAAGGTGTAATTTACATAAATCTTTATTGAAAACGTGTCTCTTACCTATGCCTTGCCTACGGGTACCATTTTGCCAAACACACACCCCCTTAACAATGAATGACAGCAATGAAACAATATTGCCTATTACAGGAGAAAATAAAAATATTTTCTTAAAGTTTGGTAAGTAAATATTTTCAATGTCTATAGATCTGCTTTTCCTTAGCATAAGGCTGGTAAACAGATGTTTAGTCAACTTTCCCTGATGCCTGATTTAAAGAATGGGAATGAGTACAATTATCTAAGAATGAACTCTCTATAAGACCTTAGAAGATGAGAGTACCTGTATGTATACACAGCATTTTTTCTTCCACCACCTATGTAACATAACTGTATCATTTTAAAACAATATCTAAGCTGCCCTTTTACGTCTTTGTTTCTCTTTGCTTTAAGTATAGGCAAATTAATGAAAAAACCCAAACCTCTGTAGAATAGCCACTTAAGAATTTGGTATCAAGATCATTAGAGAATATTAAAGAATAAGTTGTTCAGAAACAAGTGAACTAATTAACAATAGAGTTTTCTGGAATTCCTTTCAGGTCACAGATGTTGAGTGACCTCTTGTCTGAAATGGTGGTTTTGAATGAACCTTAAGACACCTCTATCTCCTTGCCCTGTTATTTATTTATTTTAGAAGAAAAATAAGTGACTACATTCCTGTATTATTGTTTGTAAGAGACTTAAAAATCATAATTGTGTTAAACACTGTTGCAGTCATTAAAGGACTTTCCCCACTATGGCAAAGTCTCTAAAGAAGCTGCATGAAGCCCACCCTGCCTGAATCTGGGAAACTGAACTGTGAGTTATACTGATGGGAACTTGAAATAAGATAAAGGTGGTACTATTGTCCAATGATCTCAGGCCTAGGGCAAAGTAAACAAGGCTGGGGAAGAAGAGTGTATCCACAAGGAAAGCCAGCTCAGCAGCTGTGGTGGAACATCAGCTCTGGCTGGGTCTGGTGGGGGAGCTGTAGCCACAGACTCCTCTGCTGAGGCCGGGTTTGCACTCTTCCCCCTGCGGTGGGGGTGGGTGGGGAGAGGTTTTGAGGGTGTGGTGGTGAAGTCTTTGCTCCACATGAGACAGAGGGAATGAACACCCGCCCTCAGAGGCTACAAGCTGGGCTTTGAGCTGGATAAGAAGCAGACCCTCCAGAGAAGGGATGGTGTTTTTATCATGCCAGTTGTCCAGCACACAACTGGCCCAGCTGTGACATTCCCACCGCCCCTCCTCTTGGCAGGTCACATCCACATGGGACATTCACATTCACACACATTTATCTCTTGTGATGGGGCATAACTGGCTTGACTTTTCTGATGTCAGAGGCAGCTGTCATGTGTTAGAAGGGATCACAAACCATCAAAGACCCCCAGAGCACCCCCAGACTCATTTCTGAGGCCTTCCACCAAGGGACTGCACAGAATCCACATTGTTGCAACAGATCCAGTGTTGCAAAAGACTGTGTGAAACATCTCTTCCCCTGGAGGGGTGGTGCTGGGGTGTTCCCATGGACACCTGAAAGTATTCACCCATTGAACTCTACATTTCATGGCATTCTCTTCTCAGTGGAGAAGACCAGAAGATGAGCAATAGGATGCTGTCTGGATCCATGGGTGGTGGTATCTTTCTATCACAGTGATGTCTCTCTGTCACTCTCTTCCCTCCCAACTCCCCCTGCTTCCTTTTTCCTATTTTTCTCTCTCTCTTGGCCCCCTGTCCCCCCATTTACTGGTAAATAATATCCATACTGGTAAATAATATCCATTGACTTTGGCACATTGCCTCTTTTGCACCTTCACTGGGAGAGAGGCATTGTGCTCTAATAATCTGATCTTAAATGTGTTCCAGAATGTATGTGGCTTTGTGCTTAATCTTTTCTGTGGATTTTACTCTGACACCCACCAAAGTCCCACTTAATGTTTTTCCTGCTCCAGCTCTTGGAAACTGAACACCAAAAAGAAGGAAAAAAAGTGTTACTGAATGGATTTCCTAACTTTATTCAACCACATTGAAAATGAGACTTGCAGGTTCAGCTGAAAGAATAAAGGTTTTTTTCCCAGAAACTTATCTGGGAAGTTATACAAAAAATACTATGTCAAGGGATCCTTCTATGGAGGTCTCTGCTTTAATAGGAAAATGACTATGGCTTTTGTATGCCAGGGTGCCCAAAATGATCCTTTGTTGCACAATGATACTGCCAAATCTGGAACTGCTATTTTGAGAAATATGGAAAACATAAACCAGCATCACACAGCCTGTCTTTGCCTAGTGAATAGTGTAGGTTCAATACTTTATAGAATGCTGTAAATCTACCCTTTTTTCAGAGATATTTGCCCTTTTTCCCTATTCTCTTATTGAAATTTGCTGGTGGTGGCATCTAGTTCTCCAGAGATTTCAATTGATTTTCTTGGACGACAAAATCTATTTCCAATCTTGTTACTGCGAACCAGAGAGCAGGGCTGAGGTGGGGGATGTAAATAGCTGTACAGTTTGCTAAGAGAGGCCTCAGAGCCATCTCTGGGGGGCAGGAGGTGCACCAGCCCTGGAGACAGGGAGTGACCAGGCCCAAGCAGAAGGATCTGGGTGCCAGGGGAGAGTCACTAAGCAGACAGATGAGTTTACAACCTGTCTGCTCCACAGCAGGGTGACCTGTTCAGCTCCACGGGTTCTCTACACAAGACAGTCCAGCTTCCCCTTTCCAAAGGTGTGTTTAAGCTATCAAGGATGTTGTAAAAGCTGTGATGGAGGATCTACAGGGAAGAAAAAGCAACTCCCCCTCCCCAAAAAAGCAACCTACCAAAACCTAATACAAATTAAATCAGAGGAGTCATTTCTATGGCAGCTTTCTGCCGCATGTAATGCGTTTTTTACAGCCTCCCATTATCGGATGACAAAGATTGATCAGCTAACGCAGTGACCACTGCGGGAGAGTGACAGTGCAAAGCTGAGTGTCGTGCTTGTGTCACCAAGCCTGGGTAGGGAAAGGCCCTTAGGCTGCTGACATCCCTGTCCCTCGGCGGCACCCCTTTGTCTGACACCATCCTCCCGACCCTGGCACGGAGATCCCTCTCGCTCCAGCACAGCCCCGCTGTTGCCCACGTGCTTTCCCGTTTAATTCCAGACCTGATGTCACGACCGAAGCCCGTTACGCGGTGCCCGCCGCTGCCCCGTTTCTCCGACACGCCGGCAGCGCCCCGACTCGGGGCTTTGCCGGGCTCCCCGGGGCC
>JANPWX010000313.1:752152-867580 GCA_024734555.1 Trochalopteron elliotii
ACGATGTGTACGGTGATGGCCCGGCCCCGGCCGTGGCTCTGCGGCCCCGGGGCGCAGCCGGAGCATCCGGACCGGGGGGGCCGGGCTGGGGTTACGTAACGGCATCCGCGCAGAGATGCGCCGGTGTCAGCCCCGGCTGCTCTGGCGCTCCCCGAAGTCGTGATTTTTTCGTCCTTCTCTGCAGAGCAATTTAAAATGCTCCAATAAACTGTGTGGTCTGTGAGGTTCACTTGCAGATGAGCTATTGCCAAGTTGATGCACTCTTAGGATACCCTTTTGTTTTCATACTGTTTCTCTCCAAAAAAAAAAAAAAAAAAAAAAAAAAGCAGGAACGGCCTGTATTCCCAATTTGCAACCAAGGCTGCAAATCCCTTCCAAGTACTTTGAAGATGTATGGATTCATTAAAACTGATGTTTGCAAATCATGTGCTTGCCAGAAGTGCTGATGTTTAAAATGACTGTATGACGTGAGTTTTGCCATTGGCTCGTCATTTCATGTCAGTTTCTAATTGCTGTCGTGTGCTGGGAGGATACATTGGTGATTTTCTTCCCGAAAGCTTCAGCAATGCAGGTGCCATGGACTAAGAGTAACTGAAACAAAAGACCTTGCTGGACTTCTGAGAGCAAATTAGGAAGCCAAGGTCGAATGGCAAACGTCAGTGCAACTTGTATGAGGTAGCGTGAGAGAACAAAAGTATTCACAAATCTTATTTCAGAGTTTAAGTGAAAAGTGTTCCTTAAATAGACTATTACTCAGTAGATGAAAAAAAAATGCTTAGTGAAGGTGTGAGGAAATTGCTATTTTAGGACTACAATTAACTATATCAGCTCAGTTTTAATGGAACTAGTTCATTTAATTGCATTCCTAACAGATTTTCTGTTCTCTAGATGATTAACTTGCAGAATGATACCAGCTCAAAGATTAAAATCTCATCAAGTATCTAATGGTTTCTCTACAGTGTAATTGTGTTTGGTTTATAATAGTTCTTTTCTAATAACCAGCCTTTGCCCATACAGCTGTAGATACTATAATTAGACTTTTTTATCTTTGTGTAAATGACACAACCTTGACCTTTGGAGGTTAAGCAGATGTCGTTGTTATGGATCTTATATGTTTAGTGAAGCATTTTTAGGTATGTAATAAATATTGTTTTCTTTTGGTTTTGTTTAAAAGCTACACAGGGAAACTACTTTATCTTTTCTCTCCACCTTAGATAAATGAACAGAGATATCTACAACACTGATTGTTTGAAAACATAAAGGGTTTATCTTTAAACAACCTTTTCTTTCCAAGTAGGGCAGGATGTATATCTGGAAAACAAAATTACAGAGTTTGTTACTGAGGACTCCTTAAACATTTCCCCTTGCTACTGAAGGCTGAAAGAGGTACTCTTTGTTGTACTGAAGTTCATCAAGCATGCTTCTTCCACTTCCCAATAATTTGCTATTGCGCTCCCAGATCCTCCAGAGTACTTAGACCTGTGCTTCTGGGGGCCTTGTCTGCAGCCTTGCTTATTGCTGGAAATTTTTTGTTCTTATCCCATTCTAGGAGCTTATTCATAAATGTCTGCAATGCGGACACTGGTCTGCACATACTTGTAGGAACATGTGTGGGGTTTTTTCCCAAGTGTTGGTGTTGAAGGGCTGTACTCTGTATATTTATATGCTCAGATGTGTTTGTTTATACAGCCATCAAAACCAGAACTTTACTCACAGGTGTGAGAGTTACTGTGGATCTGAGCAGCCAATTGGACATTAGTACAAAGCCACCATGGCTGTGGAAAGTTAAAGCTCTGTGACTTGTGTAATCGGGCACTCCCTGGCCATTTGCTCTATTGGAAATGGTGGCAGACATGAGACTGCTCTCTTTTGCCACTTCTTTCTCCAGTCCACTCTGGAGATGAGAACAGAGAGTGTTCAAGTGTTCATACTACTACTTCCTGTAGTCCCCTGGCACACGTGTGTGTGATTGTGTATGTGTGTACCCGTGGGTGCTGTACATTTCAGCCGAGCCACAGATGGATTTCTCCATGTGAGGGAAGTGAATGGTTTTACTGTTACTTTTCCAAATACAAGTGATATCAGCATGGGTGTTTCCCTGAGAATTTATGCTTCTTTACCATGAGGCTTTGTCTCAGGAGGGCTGTATTTCTTAAGGGACTTTAGTCAGCCTTTTGTGCCTGTGCCACGCTAGAAAACCTACTGCCACTGCAGTGGGAGACGAGAGGGAACTGCCAGCGCTTCGCTGCTAAAGATGTGTGTGTTTATATTTTTAATGTGTGTCTATGTATAAAATGAGCATGTCCTAACAGTTTAATTACCCCCTCTGCCTCATCTATAGGGTAGCAAATACTTGTACATTACTCCTGTATTTTCTAATATTTTTTTAGAACACTGAACAGTTCAAACAATTTCTATAGATTTCTGGGAGGTTGTTTTTTATTTTTCCTGGTAACTAAATGTTTTTTGGTTTTGAAGTATTTGACTATCCTGATATGGGAAAAGGCAGTGGTTTCTGTAGATAATTTTCATGGGAAATGTTACTCTGGGCAATTAGACTTCAAAAAGGAATTTCTCCAAGGATTTCCTTCAGGCTTGTGTTTCTTTCTTAACTAAGTTTAATGAGATTAAAAAAAATCCTTCACGGTGGAATACTAAAGTAAATGCTTAATTTTGGAGGTGGGGGGAGGGTGTTTGTGTGTTGAATTTGCCATATCAACATTGTAGGTGTTGAAGGAAGCAGCAACAGGTACAATACACAAATGAAAGTAAACATGCTTAGGCCATTTGAGAAATGTTGGATTTCTAGTAAATTTAAAATATGGCTTTGGTCTTATAAAGGAAACTCCAGCTGCCATAAATGTAGTGAAGAGAAAGCTATATAATGAGGGGCCAGGTAACATGAGCTGACTTTGGTTGTAATGTTATGAAATATTAAGGAATATGTAGTTATAGAGTCATGGAATGGTTTGGGTTGAAAGGAACTGTGACAGGTCGGCTAGCCCAATCTCTTGCAATGAACAGGGACATTCTTCAGGTTGATCAGGGTGCTCAGAGCCCCATCCAACCTGGTCTGGATGCTTCCAGGGATGGGGTATCTAGTACCTCACTCTTCCAGTGTTTTGTCACCATCATCATAAAAAAGCTTATTCCTTGTATGTAGTCTGAATCTACCCTCTTTTAGCTTACAATCATTATCCCATATCCTATTGCTGTTGTCTTAGGATAAACTCTACTAACAGGACCTATGAGTGGTGTTATTTGTAATTAATTTCACCATCTCCATACCAAGGTTTTCTGAGCTGTAAATACAAACCTACAACTTTCAGCTATTTTTTGTAAGTTAGAATACAGACATGAAGGCACTTAAGAGTTCGGGGGTTTTTAAATGCCAGTGCTGTATATATCCTAGTAAATTATGTTTCTAACATGTGCCTCTTTTGGGGTTGTTCCTTTTAAAAGAGTTGAAAAAGGATGGAAGAACCTTTTGGTGCTGACAACAGATAAACCCGTAAAAGAGAGAACAGCTAAATGTGAAATATGGAAATTGCGAGAACACCACAAGAATTACCCTGTGTAGGCAGTCAAACTTGTGTCTTTTAGGGAAACTTCTGGGCTGCATAGACTTGTTAAGATTAAGGAAGGACAAGAGTGAACAGTACCAAATACTAGAGACAATTGTTAAATGAGGAAAAAACAGGATTGGTTTTGTTGCTGTTTTTCCTTTTTTAAATGGGAATTGTCCCAAGTGATGCCTAAAGGGTCCTTCCAACCTAAATTATTCTGTAATTTTGTTTTGTCATTATGGGTGAAACCCAGAATACTGTTAATTTTCTTTTAATAGTGAAAAATGGATGGTGCTCAGAAACTCAGAATTACTCTTTTTCTGGCATATATATCTATATAGATCTCCTGTGGAATTTCCAGATACTTTTAAAGTGAAATGTGTCAGTCTGTTGTGTGAAATGTATCTGAGGGCTATTTACAGTTATGGGTGGTAGCAGCAGGTAGGGGATGTGAGTTTCCAAGCTTGTTTTTCTGAGAAATCTGCAGACTGGTTGCTTGAATCGTTTCAGTGTGAGCCCCTCCATCACCAGCTCAGAAACCAAAAAAGATTGTATGTCATTACTTGTTGCCTATAACTTTAAAAAGAGAAGCTTTGAAGGAAGAGTAGGAAGAGTAAATTGGGGCTTGAAGAAGAGTGAGAAGATGGGTCTGGAATGTATGGCAGTTGTAATATGGTTAAATTAGGAGAGCTTTATAGTGATTCTTAGAAATGCCTCATTGTAGCTGAGCATTTTGAAACTGAGTTAGGTAATTTCTTTCTTTTCTGTTCCTTAAAGGTGAATATATTTTAATACTAGTTGAGAGCACTTCTCTTAAAGGAGATAATGGATGCATTAGTTTGAGGTGTAAAGAAAAGAAGCCTCTAGTTGATTCTGAGTTTAATATAGAATTGCAAGAATTTTAATTAGCAGGTGTCATTGCTAGATTCAAAGATTAGGTTTTCTACCAAGAACCCTCTGTGAAAAGTGGTTTTCTTGCTGTCTTTTTGCTGGAAGATGATGTCTGTATTTCTCACACAGTCCAGTCCCTTGGCATATTTAAAAGGTTCTGTGTTCCTCAATCAAATATTTCACATTTTTTGAATTTAGACCCTCCTCTCATTCCAATATATCTTTTCCCCCTTATTTTGAAAAGCTGAGAATAGGGTGGGTAAGTTGAACCTACTCAGAATTTAGCAGATAACAGTCTTGGTTATGATCTTTCACAGTGTGGTCTGACTGCTTACATTTGTAACTCTGCTAGAATACTTTTCCTCCCTTTTTTCAGTGGAAATTGAGAGGTGGAAATGCTTCTAGCCTATAAACTACATAAACCCCTCATTACTTTTCAGTTCTCATGAAATTTGTGAAAATCACAAAACTCATGCTTAGTCCCTATCGATTTACATGTTTCTAGCAAAGGTGCAAAGGCACTGGAGGATTCTCTGCTTAAAAGGCTGGATTAGCAGGTCTCTGTGTGATATCAAATGTAGTCCCACTCTCTACTGCAATAGCTGTTCTGTTGGTATGAGGCTTTTCTAAAGCCTATGTTATTCCCAATTAATTTAGTGAATTATGATTGTGAAGGATGCAGAGATGTTAAAATGATGCATTGGATCCTTTGCATCAGTACAGTAGGGCACAGATCTGGGATTGCTTTGTTACAAAAACAAGTCAACCCAAAGTAGGTAACATTTGTCTAAGAATGATCTATAGATCGATTTCAAGAAACCTTATCTTGGAATGTGATACACTTTCAGATGATGAACTGAAACATTTCTCAGCAGAAAATCTTACAAGCTCAGGTTGCCCCAAGAAGCGTCTGTATGGAACCTGTGCCATGGATTGAAGTCTACCTGCTCAGACAGAGGAGGCCTTGGCTACATCTGCCCAGCAGTGGCTGACTTGATCAATCCTGGAAAATGAAAAACAGTAGGAGGACTTTGTTCTGCAGCAGTTCCTAACTTCCTGCTTCCTATAAAATGTTTGCTGTGGGAGACTAAAAGGTTACAGTTACCTTGGTGGTGACTGCTAATTTGCCTTAGATATAGATATAGGCAGTGGAATTGGTAAGACTTTCATGGCTCATGCTTACTGTTTAAATGAGGAAGGGTTAAATAATAAATAAATAAATGAGAAAGGAATTAAAGCAGTAGCCCCAGGTGTGGGGGGAGCATGACAAGGGCCGTGCATGTACCTCTGCTGCTTGGAAGGGAACAGCTTGGTGTGAGGTCTAGGCCACTGGTCAGGACTTGGGCACACTGAGCAGCTGGAGTCAGCATTCTGTTCCTCAGGATCTCTTGAGGCAACGCCACCTGGGTCTGGATTTTTGTGTTCCATGGAATAGACAAGCTGGGATAGAAATGACACACTTATCCTGCTTAATATAACATGACTTTATTTTATTCAGATTATGCAATGCAGTGGTGTCTCTCAATTCTTGTTGCCATCCCAACCTCTTCCCCTGTGACAAACCCAGTATGGATAAGGTGATGTTAAAGGGAATTTGGGTCAAGAGAAGGTTCAGTTAGCATCCTACAGGAGTGGGTCCAGGCTGATGATTCTTCTTCCTGTTTCACCTCTGCCTTTACTGTGTGGGTCCTGTGTGTAGTCAACCTGCATCCGCAGTGGGACTGCAGGTGCACTCTTGCTCCCACTTCTACTTTATTAGGATTTTTATAGCTGACCTACTCAGGAATGCCTGGCACCTTTTTGATCTTTTTTCAGGAAAATAGCATTTAACTGTTTCTTCCCTTCTGCCTTTGAAAATCAAATTCAAGCTTGTTTGGAAAGAAATGGCAGTGTTATAGGAGAAGTGGGAGAGAAATTAACCCAGTGAGACTGTGGCTCATCTTCTTAGATTAAGATTTTTGAGATTTTAGCCACAAGATAAAAGTTTCTTTAATTAATTTATTTTCATGAAAAATGGTGGAGAACAACTTATTATCTTTTATAAGTTGATATTTAGGGATCAAGTTAGCTGTGTTGTCACCTGGTAAGAATAGGTCTAGGGAAAATGGAAAGGCAGAATCACTGATAGAGAGCTACAGAAATGGCAAGAAATGAACCAGTTAAAGGGACTTTGGTCTTGAAAATGGGAAGTTGGAGTGGTTAGTTTAGTGATAAATGTTTCCTTCAGAGTGGAGTGGATCATCTGGGTGAGAAGGTTGTGGCTAATGGTGAAAATGATACTTAGTTAAAAGGAAGAAGCTTGGCCATAACGCAGCTTGCTGAGATCAGAAACAGCAGCAGTTGGTGTTGAGTCATCTTGAAGTCCCTCTGACCCCAATGTGAGTATGACATATACATCCCTCTGGTAAGTAATTATGTTGCTTTTCTGTTTAAGTTGGTGTTTCTGAAGTTTATTCTGTTTCTGGAGAACAAGCTTCATAAGATGCTTGCCAAAACCAGAAGGATTGGAATGATATGAAATAGAGCTGTAGAGCAGTCAGAGGATGAATCTGTCTGTAGCCAGACAAATTCTTTTTCTTTCTGTGTAATGGTTGAAGAATGCTAAAATCCATCTCCTTTCTATCCCCTCTTCCTGTCAGTTAAATACAAGTTGTTTTTCCACATTCACTTGTGCCTGACAACTCTGTTCTCTCTGTGTGTAACTTCTAGGGAGTATAGGCAGGTCACAGTTGCTACCTATATATTAATAAGTGGCATATTAATATTCTTGGACGGCATAATCATGAGCAAAAATAATGCATTCTCTGACTGAAGGGAAAAATAGTTCTCTAACTCTCCTTAACTGTGACCTGTATTGTGTGGGTGTGCAAACATGCTGTGGAAAGCTAAATGTAAATTATATGCTGTTCCACTGAGCAGGCTTTTCTCAGTTCTCCTAATAATTGGTGGCATAGCCTACATACAAAATCCATGGTCACTTTCCAATATGCAATTCAGTGGCATGCAGTGCAGTGCAATTATTATTTGCAATGCAAAATAATCTTTCAAAAGCCCAAACAAGATATTTTCTTTAGTAGCTGCGAACTCTGTATCTTACCCAGTCACTATAAAAATGGTTTTGTGACAGAGCTTACAGTTAATGAAAAGAGTGGCTTCTGTCTCTAATTAATCCAATAATGGTTGTTCTTTCTTTTGATGTGGATTGAGGATTATTGGGGGAGGTCTCAAACCAAGTCAGAAATGAGGGTTAGAATTAGTCCAACTGACCAACCCTGAGACCCTTACAGGACCCTCCAGTAGCTCCACATCATTGTGCAGTAGCCATGAGCTTAAGGGAAAGAAACAGCTTCAGAGGTAATCTGTGATATGCTTTTTAATTTCTATTTTTGGTGATGCAAAAGTTATGGTTGGATCTGCAGATGCTCAGAAATGTAGCAATGACATGGCACCTTGGGTTCATAGCTCCTACCCTTTCCATAACAGCTGCTGTGTGTGTCTATCTGCCTGCTACAGATTTAAATTTTTTGAGCTACTTTAGGAAGAGGAGAGAGTATCAGATTTTTGCTTTTAAAATTAATGAATTCCTATTCATCAGTTTCTTTGGGTTTTCATAGTGTTTTGGCCAAAACAATGTAATGTTGGTCTACAAAATGTAGGTTTGGCTCAAAGAGCTGTGTTGTAATCACGTGACCTTTCCTAAAGCTGTGATATTTTTCTTAATACCCTTGGATTTTAGGTTTCCAGCTGAGATGTCTAGGCCAGTTCTGCAGAGGCTGTAACAGATTTCTGCTCACAGTTTTCCCGATGTTCTGTGCCTTCCTGAGTGCCTCGTTTTTGTCCCAGCTATGTGACCTTTATAGATCCAAATCCCCACTTGTCCTCTCCGATGCCTCTACATTCTAATAGTTGGAATGTTACCCAAACTGTTAACACTGTTAACACTGAACGAGGGCAGTGCATGGGGCAGGGAAGGATGGGTGGATGGGTGGATGGATTGATGGATTGTTGCCTCCAGCTCTGATTCCTGCTGCCTGTCCAGCCCAGAGCTGAACTGGCCCTTGGCTGCCAGCTTGTGGTGCAAAGTCACAGAGATACTATTATTCTCTGGCACCTTATGGCAATTCTGGTGTAATTACCTTCTGATATATTCATTATTAGATTTCCTCCTCAATGTTCTTCAGCATTTTTAAAGATTTATTCAGTGTTTTCAGATTTTTACGCTTTCCTCTTAACTTTTTGAGCACATTAGCTCAATCATTTTGCCTAAAGCTGTCAAATACCAGTCACAAACCTGTGCTGTATCTCTTTACTATTCTATATATTATTGACTATTTGAATTATTTTAAAGTTACACGGAATTTTTTGTAAAGTATAAATCCATTGACGTTAGAATCTTCTATATTTTCTTCATTCTTTTTCACGTGTCTTTTTGTAGTAAATCAATAAAAATAAATTCAAAGATGGAGTAAGGAATAATGCTGTGTAAAATGTAGGTAGAAAATAGCAATAACTTGATAAAGTGTTGATTTTCCCTTAAGGCGAACAGAAGTGTGCTAGCTAACATCAGGTGAAGGGGCTTTACATACAGTAAAGAACTATTTAGGCTGTGATTGATGTATATTAGGCTCATAGCTCTCTCTAGAAAAAGGGCAGTATCTCATAACAAAGAAGTTTTATTTTTTGATGCCATTGCATAAGTTCAAAGGTAATGAACGTGTTAAAAAACTATGTTTTTTCTTTTGTGTTCTTTGTCTGGTTGTGGGCACTGCGCTCAGTGCTGACAAACACTGAACGTGCTTGTGGGGAGTATAGCAGCTTCAGAGATTTTATACTTCAACATCTATGGCAGCATTCCCATTTTGAAAACTAGTGGAAACAAACTGCTCTTTAGGCTGCAGACATCTTCAGGAACACATAGTTCTGCTTTCTTGGCTGATTCTTGGGTAGTTTGCCATGAAAAATGTGTCATAGCTGTGTGATATAACACTGAGAAAACCATCAACATTGGCTAAATCTGTTTGTAGGTGAAATTTAGTTTCTTATATAGAAATGTAATGAGTACAAACTTATTTTGAAACTTACGTTTTCAAAGCCAAATGCACCAGGGGTGTGTTGATCACTTCTGGCTTTCCAGCACTGAGACTTCTTCCACATCTCTTGCCCTCTTTATCATTTTGTCTGTCCTCCACAGGTCACTCCCCACCCGTAAATTCACTGCTCTCAGAATTCCAGAGCTGTGCCTAGGCTCACTGCTCCTCCTGGTGACAACAGGCATGTCCCCTTGGCCAGGCTGGTGATGCTCCGTGCCCTGTTCCCTCCAGCTGCCACACCTGTGTGCTTCCCCTGAGATCCTAAGGATCTCAGGAGATCCTTGGAGGGTAGTGCCAGGGGCTGGGGGTGTAAAAGGAAAAAAAACCTTGGAGAACAAAAGGCCTGGATAGTCCCAGTGTAAGGATACCAAGGAAAATTTGTTACTTTCCTACCAGTTCTTATGCCTAGAAGCAGTGTAAGGTGGCATTTCTTAATGGCAGCAAATGAAATATTTTTGCACTTTAGGTTGTTGTTTCTCTCAAGGTGGGTTATACATCTCAACCATGCTGAAGCAGTTTTAAACGTAATGGTACAACTTCCAAATGCAGGTTTCTCATTTAGAAGGACAAGTCTGAACAGAAATAAATGTCTGTATGTGTTGTGGGACCCAGAAATTAATTCAAGCAGACCTCTCTGGAATTTTTCTTTTAAAGCAGTCTTGGTATGCTGCAAAAATGAATTTAAAATCTTTAGTTACCCACCGGTAACAGCACAGAAAGTCAATACTTTCTCAGCTAATGTCAATTTTTTCCATTAAAAGATAAATGAGGAAGTGTGAAGCTTCCAGTCCTCTCAGACTTCTGTGCGCTTCCCAGCTGGTTTTAATTTATACTGTTTTGTATAGTGTGTACTTAGTGGTTGTCATTCTCATTGCCAGCCATTGCTTGTACTTATGAGTTAAATAATCAAATAATGATGCAACCATGGTACATTTTAAAAGCCTTTGTTCAACTAAGAGGGTGAATGTTTTATTTGAGGAAATTAAACTTTGTAGGAAACTGAAAATGATCACTATTGTGGGTTAGATTTTTTCTTACTTGGAAATATGCTGGCTCATGTCTTTGTAGTCACTGAAATTTATCAGTGTTTAAGTAATGGTGCTTTGGAGGTTCTGGTCTCCCATTTCACTTTTATAAACGAAAATATTATAAGACAGAATAGGTATTTTACAAATCATTTCAAAGACTAAAACATAAATATTTGAAGGGAATGGACTGTAGATTTCAAACTTCTACTCTACACAGCCTTTTGTCTTCTGAGTGTCTGACTGTAGTGATGGGGAAGTGGATCTGTAGAGTGTGAAAAAGAAAAGGAAAATAACCTTCCTAAGTTTTCAAAATGCATGGGCAAAACCCTGCTTTTTAAAATAGATGCAATTTTTCTGTTTCAGGATGTTTGTTAAAAATCAGAGAAAATACGGGTGAATTTGAAATTTTCTTTCAGAACACTGCAATTTTCAACTGAGTATCTACAGTGCTTTCCCCCCCACACCTTTTTAACCTGCCTTTTAGGATTTTTATAGTTGGGAAGCTGTCCCAAAACATATTTGTCAGGTGTCACTATGTACCAGTAATGCAATTAACCTTACAAGTCCTTTTTACTTCCTTAGTGTATTTGCTTGGTAGTTTTTCAAGAATTATTTTACTGCTATTTTCTGGTGTTGATTAATTTTAGAACAAGTATTGTATACAGCAGGGGAGTTTCTCTTCTCTGTAAATTACTATGGGCATCTTGGCTGAGGTTACTGACACATATTTAGCTAAATGCTGACTTACTAGCTCTTGTGAAGCACTGAAGAACATTGAAAAAATTAACTGAGTTACTTAAGAAAATTACTGTTGTCCTTACAGCTGGTGCTATTTCTTCTCTCAAGGAAGAAAAGGAAATTGCAACAGAAATTGAAAGTCGGTATTGAGATAAAACAAATGTCAAGGGTAACAAAATACTGTACTGTGCTGAAGTATGAAATTGTCCTGAAGTGCCTTCAAAAAACAGAAGTGGCTAAGTTCAGTATTTTTGTTCATTCTGTGGCAATATACACATTAATGAAAAGTAATGGAAAAACACTAAGTCTCACTTTTGAGTAGAAATTCTAATTCAGTTGTTTGATATAACTTTCTCAAGATATATTTATTGATGATAATGAAAGTATTATGACTGGTGATAAAAATCTTTTTGGGATGACATTTATGTATATCACAATATATTTTCACTTTCTAAATGATAGATGACTCAGAATCAATGTTTTTTATTCTAATGAATTTACAAATACTGAGTTGCCCTTACCTGAGTTCATAATTTGTGAATGGTAACAAGGAGCAGAGGGAGAAATTTCATCTTTATTTCTATCTTTATGGTATCTTTTAATGTCTTTTAATATAGTAATATTTCATTGTTTATACTTTTGGTATTAATCTTGCATAAAGTATTGCTTTCAGGTCTATTCTTATGCCTAGAAGTTGCTGCCAGATAATGTTAGGAGATTTTTCAGTAACTAACAAATCAGTAGGCAACAGGAAGATTAAAAAGGAGATGCTGAACTTCAAACCATGAGTTGTATGGAATTAGAAGTTCAGAAAAACCTGAGCACTCGAGTTGGAACCTCTGACACAAATTATGAGGGCTGAAGCACATGTCCTGTGAAGACAGGCTGGGAGAGTTTGGTTTGCTCAGCCTGAAGGAGAGAAGGCTCCAGGGAGACTTTATAGCACCTGTCATTACCTAAAGAGAGTCTTTTTACAAGAGCGTGTTGACAGGACAAGGAGTAATGGCTTTAAACTGATAAAGGGTGGGTTAAGGTCAGATAAAAGGAAGAAATCCCTCACTATGAGGGAGGTGAGGGTCTGGCACAGGTTGTCCAGAGAAGCTGTGGATGCCCCATTCTTGGCAGGGTTCAAGGCCAGTCTGGATGGGGCTCTGAGCAGCTCTGTCAGGTCAAGGTGTCCCAGCCCATGACAGAGGGCTGCAACTTGATGATCTTTAAGGTCCCTTCCTACCCAAACCATTCTGTGATTCTATATTTAGGTTTACATTGCCATCAAAATATGACATGAGCCCTTCTATTCCTTTTTCTGCTTTGGTGGTGGTGCCTTAATCTTCTGTCTCATAAATGTGTGATTCCTGAAAAGAGAAAAGAGGACGCTTGTAGTTTGGTCACCAGTTTTATTCATGCAAGTTTATCTCTAGAATTCCACCCATATTTTACTGAGCATGTTCTGGAAAATCCAAATTTGTCAGCATCTTACATGGGAATAAGAAACTCTGAGTGGGAACAGTGCTTCCTGATTTGTCAAAGTCAGTGAACAGAGGGAGGAGGAATACTTAATGAACTCTGTTTGACTGGAGTTTGTGTCAGCCAGCACATCTTCTCAGCTCAGCCAAGATCGCAGATAGAATCTTATGATGGCTGTTAACAGCAAAGTTGGAGGTGTGGATGGAATCCTGGCAACTGAGGGATTTATGTTACATGAATGAAGTCGGATGTCGTCACGAAAGAAAATTTTTAGTATCCTGTGTTGAGCATGAGTATACACCCAGCAGTAATAAATTCCCCCTCTTCAGGCTGAGAATCAGTCCTAACAGAATTGCAGGTGAAGGTTGAGCTGCTTCCTTCTGAGAAATCATGATGACAGTAATTGAAACAATCAGATTTATTCAGCTGCTTAATGCTGGTGGTCTTTTTGTTATCTTTAACTCAGTGTTAATTTAGGTCACCTTTTAGTCTAAGTAAAAGAGACCACAAATGCTTTTTCTCTTGACTCTATGTCTGTACAGAATGTCTAGAGAATGCTAGTGTATTTTATGAAATGTCTGTTTGATATGAGAACAAAAGGGCTTTTAAAATAATTTGATAGCTTACAATATGAATATATTTATTTTGAGTATCCTCCTATATTCCTGCTTTTATGTATAGTACCAGGTCCTTTAAAAAATGCTCATTTTATTGGCAATAATCATGGATGCACAAGTGCAGCAAGAGTCTGAGTCTCTAATATCTCTGTCCTGCAGCTTGAATGGTGCAAGCAGTGTCCTCCTTGAGCCCTCCTGAGATAGGTGAGGAGCTATGCGTGCAGTAAACTTCGAGGTCTGCACATAAATACTGTACAAGCAAAAGTGTCTTCCAAAAACCAGAATGCAAATAGAAAAAACCCACAAGAGTTACCTTTTTTCTTTTTACCATCAAATTAGTGCAAGTAAAGTTGTAACTCATCATTTGCTCACACAGCTCCTCAGATAATTAGCAGACTTCCAATAGAAGTAGTTGTAAGGACAAATCTTAAATTTTCCTGTATTTATCTTCTGAGTACAGTCCACCAATGTCATTTGTTTCATTAATGTTTCAGAGTGCATAATAATTTATTAGAGAGAAATATGACTGCCCTTGTCTCTTCCTCCAGGCTTAAATAACAATGTTTTGTCATATCTATTTATATTGTTTATGTTAAAGTATCATTATGAAATTGAAAATGCCTCTGAGTCTGTTTTGTGGAAGTTGAAAGCCCCGAGTGACAACGGCAGGACATTGTTGACCTTGTTGGTGTGTTGAGTACTAGTGGCTGTGTTTTGGGATGCAGACATCTTGATAGTCAGCTATCTGTGATGTGGGCCTCTCAAATGTTGTCCCAGTGTTCTCAGTTGTAAAATCTGCTTGCTTATGTTAGAGAACTGGAGTGCTTTCCTTGGACAGGGGAATATGTCTGAAAACGTGAAACACACGGAAGCCATCCACTCTGGATATAGGGGAGGCTAAGAAAGTTATTTTGCCCAAAATAGTTGCAAGTACATGCAAATCTAGCTAAACAAACACTATATGAGAGATTTCTGACCAGCTGTGGATAAGAAAGAACAAGATTCCTACAGTTATATTCCTTATTATGTATAGTGGGAGCTATCCCCAGGCCTTGAGGACTGGGATTATCTGTGAGGGAAAAATAGTTAAGATAGCATCCTTTGAAAAATATAGCTAATGACTTTGAAAATACTTTTTTCCTCTTTTTTTTCTCCCATAGACATGAAAGATGAGCACAGGCTGGTTGTGGTGTGAGCCTGGTGTTCTGCCCATGGCAGTAACTCAGAGCAGGGAGCACATCCTGCCCTTACTGACCCTTTCCCTTGGCTGTTGGACTGGGAAGTGTCACAGGGAGCTCAAAATACCTATTTCCCCTACCCATCTGGTCCAGTTTCTTCCTAGACCTTAAATCTGGTGCTATATATGCTTATTATAGCTTGCTACAGTGTGTGTAGGCTTGAAGAAACTCAGGGAATGGAGACATTGCATCCAGCAATGGGGGCTGGAGAAACCTCAGTGTTACAGGGCAGACACCAAAATGAAAACAGAGTAAACACAATTAAAATAAAAAATTGGGTAAATTTCCATCCTTCTGCTAGAGTCTCAGAGGATAGGCTGTAAGTTTTTGTGTGGCTTCAAGGCCAAGGAAAACCAGAGAGGTTCAGGTGGATCTGTGCCTCTTGCGGGCCCCACAGAAAATAGAGACAGTACAGGGATCCACAGATGAGGATTTGTGACTCTGTTGGTTTAGGAAGCACAACTTATTGGTTTGTTTCTGAAAAATATTTCAGTTTTGTGCCTTTGTTACTGAATTTGGATTAAGTTTACCAAATATTTTTCATTAAAGGGAAAATGGAGAAAATTTTGAAAAACTGAAATTTTATCTGAGTACATTTTCAATGAAATGTTCATTTTGGTGTGCCTTGATGTTTAAATTTACTTGAAATTTCTCCTTTCTTCCTCCTCTTGGTCTCTGAACTGAAAAAGAATCTGCTTTTCATGCAGCCAAAATAGGTTCTTTTTTTCAGTTAAGGATTCGAGGTTTATGAAACATGTCAATAAACATGCCCAAAGAAAAACTTGCTTGTTCCAAAAATACACGGCAGACTTTTCTAGTTAAGAAAAGTCATCCCAACATATGGTGTGTTTCTTTTAAGATGCAAAATATACATACACTGAGATGAACCCTCTGGAGGAACTTGGAGGCAGTAGCTCTTGCTCTTAAAGCTTCTGTCTTCATTTGTTTCAGCAGACATTTACTTTCTGAAGATTTTTCTTCCCGATTTCTAAAAGATGTCAATGGTGCCCTGCCAAACTGTTGTTGACAAGCTGTTTCTTGTAGGATACTGTTATATATAAATAGTGCCTTTTTTATGTTCAATTTTTAAGCCAGGAGAAACATTCAGATTTGCTTTCAGCATGAGTCTAGAATAACATTGTCTCTGGCATAGTAGTTGTTGTAGTCTTGTATGACAACTGTTGTACACATTATTTTACATGACCGAGGCTGCAGAATAGCTGGGGTTTTCTGTGTGATTGACATGTTTTTGCGTGTAGGGCTGCCTGATGTGTTTTTCTCAGTGCCTCGCTTGCTGTGGTGGTAACCTGTGTTCAGTGTCATCACGCTACTGTGACCTTCAGACAGACCAAAAAGAAAAATCCATCTTGTTTGCTCAGCATCCCAAAACACAATTAGGAATGGTTGCCTGAGCAACATAACATCCTTGTCCAGTGCCACAGGGATGGCTGTGATGCCAGTTGGACTGTTCTCCCAGAAATGGCACACTTCCACGCACAAAACAGTGGACTAGCAAAGGAATGTTTTTCGCTTCCCATTTGGTTTTTGTCTTTGCTTGGACTCTCTTCTGCTGAAGTGGTAGAAAATAAGCAAATGCACAGAGTAAACAGAGGAGTAGAGGGGAAAAAAAAGGGCAAATATAGAATAAAGAAAGGAATCATATGGGAAAGAGAGGTGGGGTTGCTCTGCATTTAGGGTATAGGAACAAAGCAATGGAAAAAAATCTGGCAGAAAAGATTGTCAATGTGGAAGAAGCCCTTTAACAGAATAAAATCATTTAGAAAAGGAATTGGGGAGAAAACATGGGCAGTGCTGGAGGAGCAATATAAATGGGTAAAAATGGGAAATATCTTTTTTTAAAACATGCAATAGCTCTTATGATAAATCTGTATTAACTAATGAGATTTGTTAAGTCTGTTTTGCTGAAAAATCTGTATTTCAGGTTTTGGTGTTGTTGTTTGTTTTGGTTTTTGTTAATTATAAAGAAACCAACAGACTTATTGATGCTTTGATACTTGGATATATTTCCCTAAAACAAAACCTACTGAAGATCTCTTCTGGATACACATTGCTTATTGATTTAGTGTGGTTAAGGCCCACTTGTATTTTGCAGCCAAGAGCTCACAAGGGAGCAATGGCTGGTATCACATCTGTCTGCCTTTTTTCTTCTCAGCTTGAATGAAGAGCTACCTATTTACAGCTAGGATAGCTGTGGGGAGGCCTTGGCACCTGTCCAGACAAAGGGCTCACAGTCACATCTCTGCATCACACAGAGATGCTGTAGCTACTTTCCTGCTGTTAACCCACCTAATTTTCCTTGGTTTATACACGTATAGCCTGTGAATTTTTGGATAGCTCGTGTACTGTATGAAATATTTGTTCCATCTGTTCAGAGCATTTGAGCTTTATAATAAATTCAGAGCAGTTCATAGGTTTAGAACTGGACTATTTTTTTTAGCCAGTAAAGAATTATATGGAAGTCTTTCAAAATAAAAGCTAAGCTGTGAGAATAGTGCAACAAACTGAATAGGAAATAAGGGATATTGAAACTAGATGATTTTTAAGATCCCTTCCATCCCAAACCATTCTATAATTCTGTGAAATATTTTCTTTCAGTGTTTTTCCTGAGCGAGGTGTATGTGTTTGAATTTTAACTACCTGAGGTCTCCTTAAGAGTCAGTTTATTCTGCCACTTAGGTGCTAGCTTCTTCAATTTTTACAGAAAGATATTCCTTGTCCAGAAGTGTTCGTGTTCTACTTAAACAGCTTTTCTAATATTTAATTTCATTATGGATGATGTAATCTTTAAAGCTTTTATTTTTTCCTCTCAGATAGTGTGGTTTGATGGGATCAACAAAATCTGTTACTCTGAGGTGTGTTCTAATATATTAAAATCTCATTTTTGCTGGTCACTGTAGTACTCTGCTGTATCAGATGCTTTTAATGTAGCTGTTACTGTGAACAGTCACAGTGACAAAGGACTTGTGCATGTGGAATTGGGTTTAGAAATCAAAGTGCAGAGTTATATGTTACAGAGCTCTAATGCCAGCTGCAGCAAAGCTCCTCTCTTTTCTCTAAACAGCTAAACAGTTGACATGAATGTATTTTCTACTTTCATGGCACCCACTTCTGTTCATGTCCTTTTGTCCTGGGTTATGGTGTAGAACGTGCACGGAGTATTCTACCACCATCTTCATGAACTGTTGAAACCAATTGCTGAAGCAGCATTCTTCCAGACTCTCCCCTCCCTCTTTCTGTTAGGGTGTCTTTTGTTAAGGTGTCCTCTGCTAATGGGTCTTTTGATAACGTGTTTTCTGTTAATGGCCTGCTGATGACTTACAGATAACTCCCACCAGGAGTTATCTCCTGTTAATGGGCCATCAAGGACCCCCCTGTATGACTCATTATTCCATTGTGAGATGCTCCACCCAGGGGGAGGAGCCAAGCATTCTCACCTGCATATAATCTGGGATCTGGGACAATACGGGGTACCTTACCCACTGGATCTACAGAGGATCAGAGCTACCAGACCTTTCTACGGGATTGCTGCTTCCATCATCTTGCTCAGGTTGTATTCTGGCTCTGTCAGGGGTCTTTTGTATTATTGCATTTATTTTATTTCTTTTTTTTTTCTTTTCCTATTAAATTGTATTTCTGACTTGGAGCCTCTCACTAGTTTTGCTTTCAAACCATCACACCTTTCTATATTGCAACCTCACCAACATCTGGTGGTATTGTGTGATGGTCTGAAGGAAAGACGAAGTTCTGATTGCCCCATCAGCTTCTTATACAAATATCAGTTACCAAGAAACAGAAAATGATAAACCCACTCCATAAAAGTACCTACACAGGTTTCCCTGTCCTGTGTTTTGAAATTAAGTTTTCAGAACATCCCTCTTAAAAGGACCTGGTTTTTTCTATTAGAGAATCTGCGCTTAGAGTTGCTTTTTTTGCCTTGTAAAGCTTGTTTATAAAACTCAAAGCAATTGCAGTGACTAGGCACATAGAATAGCCACCCCACTGTAGGAATTGGAGCAAGTTTCTTGTAAGAGCTTTGAGTCTGCCATTGCGAATTGTTGCTTATTTAAATCTCATGTCTAAATCAAGGCTAAGTCCAGATTTAGGAGGTTAATTTTAGGATACATCTAGCTAAAAAAAAAAAAAAAAAAAAATTACTCTTACGTCTAAGGTAAAACTAAATAAAATGAAAATTTGGGTACACTGTCCTCAGGATAAACCATCTCTGTATAGATAATAGATTATTTATTTATTTAGTTGAATGAAGAACCATACATTTTTATAGTGTAGCTGCAGATAAAATGCTTCATATCTTTGTAATATTATAAATAATGACCAGAGAGACCTAGGGTGTTTTGCCTAATATTGAGGGAATAGAATAAATTTTACTGAGCTCTTTTGTTTTTTTTTTTTTAAATCTGTTTTATAGTATGTGCACATTAAGATTTTTAATTTTTGTCTCTTGACTACAAATATAAATGTATAAATAAGAAAAGGGTTTATTTACTCTTTAATACAAAAATTGGTTACATTGTACCTTGAAAAGCTGTATATTTTATGGGTCATTCAGTAAATTCTAAGTCCTATACCTAGATTTCCTGTTGTTTAAACAATACATTTATGATAGTCTCCTTTTGAAAAGTAAAATGGCGATTCTGTAATTGTAGAACTCTTTTTTTTTCCCTCTTCCATTATCTCCTCTACATGCAGCCTGTGTGATTTGACTTTCCATTCTTCTGACCCCATATTTCCCAGAAGATCTCTATGTATTATTATTTTTATTAGATTAAAATAGAATTCCAGATACATTTTCTGTATGTCTGCTATTAATGGGATTGGGAAGGGACTCTATGGGGTTTTTAATTTATTTATTTGTGTGTGTTCCTATGCTGGAGTGCCTTGTCATGTGCAAGTCAAGTGGCTGGGTGAGTCACTGTGATGTTCAAGTCAGATTTAGAGTCAGCCTCTCCCATCTTACTCAACTCTTTGGTGGTGTATGGTCACTGCTAATGAGTCATCTCCCGGCTTCACAGATAAATTCCTGTTATTTCTGGGAAGTTTCTTACTGTGGCAGATACAGAACAAATTGGAATGGAATATTTACTAGGATGCATGCCATAACTGAGAGGTGCTAGCTCAGCGCTGGCTACAGAGCTTTTGTGTGCAGTGCAGTTCAAGATATGCTTCTAGGACTGACACTTAAAAACTTTTTCAAATTGCTGCATAGTTAGTTTTTATATTTGAAATTACTCAAGCAACATTTTTTTCAGGCAACTCTCTGAATAGAACTGCACTTTGGTAGGCATTAGAGAGTTTTTAAGACTAGGAAGACGTGATGGATGTCTTGCTTGGTGTGCTACATGAGACAACAGGAAAACCTCCACTTATAATTCCTGCAACCATCTAATTGATCTGCACTGTATCACTGCAATAATTCTACTCTCTGGTTACACCAATTCCATTTAGAAACATAATGAGACAGAAGCAGAAGAAACTATTGCAAATGTGGAATATGTAAAATTTTCTTAAGAAAGGATGTTCTTTGATGTTTTATCTTTGTATACTTTCAAGCCTGAATAGCAAGAAGGGAGATTTGATGCGTGAAACAGAGAGCAGTCAACAAGCTCTAAGTGATGTCTAGGTGTTAAAAAGCCAAGTTACTTGTTGGTAGAATTGCCTTGCTGAGGTTTAAGGCTTGACATGCATCAGTGATCTCAGTGGGTTACCCAAGCTCAGGAAGAAGGGTAGCGGACACAAAGAATGCAGAATTTACAAGCCACGAGGACATTTGGCAGAACTCTCAAGATAAGGAAGAAACTGATAAAGCAAACTCAGCAACTGCTGAACCAGCTCTGGCTGGGTAAGAGCTGTTTCCAGCAGGGGGAGATCAGGACCATGACTCACGGATCACTGACCCAAGAAACCACCCACTCAAAAGAGGTAAGAGTGAGCCTGTGGACTGTTTACCTTAAGAAGCATGAGAATTATTAACTAATAGAAGATAGAATACTGATCAATAAGAGAGCTATGCAACTTGTAGTTCATAAATACTAATTCCTTTGTTTGCTAAAATGCACAGATTGCAAAAAGTTTTGATAGTTGGTGTGCTTGATTTGTGGAACACCACTGAGGACCCAGGCTGGCCAACTCTGTCTCTCTCAAGTGTGTTATTATTGGGTAGTTACACACTGGGTAATGAAACTGAATTTTGTGGACAACAAAACCACCCATGTTACTGAATCACATCACATGCAAGTCTGCAGTGGGCAATAATTCCTGAGCATCTGTAAAAATACCTGCTGTGTCCAGAAACCAGAATTACACCCAACATCATAAATCCTATCGTATAAAAATCCCAGGGATAAAAGCAAGTATTATGCTACCCAGAAAGCAAGCCTATCACCATTGTCTTGAGGTATCCCAGTGATTTGGTGGCCTATGTCCCAGCAAGGAGCTCATACTCGTATATCACATGCCTTTCTCCTTTCTTTCTTTCTTTCTCAGTTCAGAGCAACAATGACTGAATAATGCTATACAGTTGATCAGTGAATAAGAGCATGTGGCGAGATTTTGAGAAACAGTAATTTGATTATCTGTACTAAGAGAAAACCGTTTTTTATGGTATCTAGAATACTCAGTTTTCTGTTCTGATACTTAAATAATTATGGCTAAAATACTTTCCCGAAGAAGCAAGAATACAGCAATTGGCTCATCATTCTGAGGGTTTTTTTCTTTGGTGATTTTTGTGTGGCAAGTGTGAAGGTGCTCTTTAAGTGATTTGTATTGTGCCTTAGCCTGGAGCTGCTGCACCCTTATCTCCCATATGGCTTCAAAGACTTGGTTTGTAGCATTGCAGATGTAAAGATGATGTATTTGGTCATTATGTGCTCTATTTGTCCTGGCTCTAATAGTGGCTTTTCTGGTTCAAGAGAGGCAATGCAAGCAGCATCTGCAGCTTTGTAGCAGTTTTGCAGCAGCTTCAATCTTCATAAGTGTGTCAGATTCTTCCAATGAATAAGTACTTCACAGCACTATTTTCTCCTTGGTGGGTTTGCTTTATATGTGATATGTTCCTTAGGAACCACTCTGTTTCTTTCGTGTGATAGATCACGGTGAGGATTTGTGTCTTTTCTGTGTAGTAAGAAATGAGACCCATTAAATGACAGTGTTGATTTCAATGAGCCTCACTGGTAACAATTATGTACATGTGTAATATCCTTGAACTGGCTGTGCTAATACATAGACTTTTTTTTTTAGTTGCAATTTTCCAAGGTGAGCTTGTACACCAAGATATACTACAGTTGTCTTTCTCTGAAGAAGGCATATCGGATTGGTCTCTGCTTCTTTGTCTGATGTGTGAAATATACTACTTCGATAATTAATCCACACTTCTGTGATGACATTTGTCATGTGTAGCAATAGTATTTATATAGTAATTGTCTGCTGATGCTTGTAGGTGGTCAGGAAGTGCTGGCATTTCTGGTGGTGCTAGTTTATTCTTGGACAGCAGCCTTGTTCCTGTAGTGCCCTGCATATTGCAACCTTCTTTTGTAGTTCAGAAGGACAATGTGTCCCAATACAGGTATGGGGTTGTTTTTCCCTTTTTCTGAAGTTTTGTCAACATTTCAGTTCTAAAGCATTTATTAAATCTTCTCAATTAGGATGCATTTTTTCATATTACAGAATTAAAATTTATATATTAGAGCTAAAGTATTTCTGTAATAATTGGCTTTTGTGGCCTTTCAGCCCACCAGATGGGCGAATGGTAAAAGTCTAAAGCATTCCAGGACAAATATGTCAAATTAGAATAGTTAGTGTCACTGGGACTAGAACTCCTAATTGTTCTGTAGAGTTTAGGACACTGTAGAATACCCCTGGTATCTGCAGTGTGGAGCATAGGCAGTGAGTCATAAATGTTCTTCTGTCTTAACAGTCTTCAGGAGGCAGGATAATGGAAGTGTGGCATTCCTGAGTCCTGGCTTCTTTCCAGGGGCTTTCAGGCAAAGCAGAGTGGCAGTACTCACAGTGGATTTTGTGTTGGGAAAGCTTTTACTGGTTGCATCGGTCACACCAGCACCGTTTTTGGTATGGTAGACCACTAACTGGTGTTAGTGAAGAGTGAGATTTAGTTGTTGTCAGTTTGCTTTTAATATATGACTCAGTGGGCTCTGAGCATTCCCCAGTTTTGAATAACTGCTCTTGTACTTGACATGGATGTGTCAGCTTTGCCAGCTAGGAAATTACTGAGATTCCTTTTAAAAATGAAATTATGAATCCTGGGTTTATGCTGATATGGAAACATGCTAAACAAAACAAAGATAGGAACTTTTATAAAACAGCCCACATTCTTGTAATTTCTGCTTCTTATTTCTCTTTTCTTTCCAAGCATAATAAAAAAATTAAGGGTTTTTTTGTTTGCTTTTTTTTCCCCCCTGGAATGATATAGTATCATTTTTTCCAAATGCTAGATAAGGGCTGTTTGGATATTTGCAGATCCACAAGTCACTACCCTTGTCGTATTGAAAAAACAGCTCAAAGAGCTAGTTCAACCTTTTTACGTTATTAAAATACCATTAAAATACATACAGGCCTCCAGGGATAGCACTGCAAAATGTAGGTGTTGTTTCTGTCCTGGTTTTTAGTTGTGGAATGGTGCTTTGGTTTTACATCTAAATACATTTCCATGCTTAGTAATCCACAGAGAGAAATGTAATTGCATGCAACTTTTCTTCTCTTGGAGTAGTAGTTAATATCTTGGGGTGTGGGTTTGGTGGTGGCTTTTTCTTTTAGGGGAACTGTGAGTTAATTACTCAATTGCAGTGAACTGTATGAAGATGATGAGTATGGACCTGATGACAAATTCCTCTGTTCTTCACTTTCTAATATGCCGCTTTGACCTCCCCAATTTCACTAAATCTTTTCTACTGGAAGTGGCCATTGCACTTTATGGTTTCCAATGAAAAAGAAAGGCGACTAGTCTCCCTGATGGTCAGTGACAGCCATTTCACTTACTATTTCTCTTGTCAGGATGTTCAAGCCGATCCATATGATGGCTAAATAGAGATGGTGCTGTACAATGTACATACCAGTTAGATCAAGGAGAATTGAACTGACAGTTGTGGACTACCTAGAAAATTCTATTTATAGCTTTGTCATAGTAAAGAATAATAGATTTGTTTTCAAATTTGTGAATACTCTTTATCATCATGTATGACAGCATAAGAAATCAGAGTTTTTATTACTTTTTGTCTTGCATTATTTTCAGCTTCAAAATTGTAGAGAGAGAGGGACATCCAGGTAACTGATTCTATACTGGAGCTTCTTTTTGTGGCAGACTTTCACATGACATTAGTTGAGGTGACATTTTCCTTTTGATTTGTAAATAAAAATCTTATCTGAATGTTGTGTAACAAAAAGTAGGAGTATTTTAGCTGACGGTGTGAACCTAGAACATTCAATGTCAGCAGGTTGGTGTTCGCTTCTTTATTTTATCCAGTAAAATCATGATTAGAGTTTTTAAAGGTAACAGTAGTAACTTATGCCTCTCTGGGACAGATAATATGTTTGGATATATTTGGAAGATTCTTCAAGAAAGTGGTACCTCAAGTCTTTGGCTCTATTCCATTTGATTCAATGTTCCATTATTGGAATTTTTCATGATAATTTAGTTGATGAATCATTTCTGATTAAACAAAGAGCAAAGAATGAATCTATAAAGAAACCCAAGATTTGAAATGAGAATGACAGTCACAACAGAATAAAATAAGGAAATGTTGGAAACCTGGATATGAATTTCTGTAGCATCTCCATTTAGTATACTTTTATTTGTCGAGTGAATGAAGTAATAAAGAAAACCCTTGAAAATCTATCTCAAATTAATGAAAGGTACTATCAATATGGTAATAGAATGAATGCTTTAATGAACTATTCTTAAACAAGTTCTTGTATAACCAACAGTAGTTCACTTAATGAAGTACAGTATATGAAAGGCTTTTTTGTGCTAGAGTCTTTGAACTGTTAACTTTCAGTTTACTTCCCTTGGGACAGTGAGGTGATGGCGGCCACACAAATATATAAAGGTGGTGGTAGGGGAAGAAGAAGAAGACAGCAGAAATGGAGTGACAGCCCGTTTGCTCAGATGCATAGACCACAGAAATATGAAGCCCTTATGGTTTCTTTGATGTGAAAGTCACAGAGAAAGGCCTTGTTACTTGTCCTTTATCCTGTTGTGAGGATTTACAGAGCCACTCATCAACATCAGTGCCATTGTCCTTTTTGTGCAAGGTAGAGGAACATTCTACATTCCCTGTTATTGACCTTGCCAACAGTCACAGCCATTCAAACATCAGTGATTTTTTTTTTGTTGAAAAGCAACTTACTGAAGTATCAGCTCCAGTTTGGTGAAGCCCTCAGAGCAGCAGGAGATGGAAGAGGAGAAAGTAAGATATTTCCGATGAACTAATGTATATAGTTTCCTAAAGGATTTCAGAAAGCATGCAAATATTTTAATAAAATGAAACAATATTAGACTTCTACATATATACAGAGTACTTGCTTTTGCTTAATGTTTAAAGTCAGGGGAGAAGCTGAATATTTGCTATATATACACAGAAAATTGAAAACTGGGAATATTTTACTTGATGTTTCTCTCACTTGTGCTTCTTGTGCATCTTCCCCATTTAGAGGACAGGCTGGGTTAATAATTTGATTTGTCTGAATCAAATTTCAAAGAAAATATGTAAATAGTTTATGCATCCTTCTCTTCCTATTTTCTGTGCTCTATTGTGCTGCAATCATGGATATTGCAGTCTTAATCTTATATTAAAGTCTCTGGATAAACCTTTTACTGGATTTTTGTCTCCCTTCCAGCTGAAGACATCATCACCTCATCGTAGAAGGACCAAAAAAAAAGCCATCAAGCTTTCTATCTGGGAGCTTTTATTTCTAAAAGCTATTTATTTTTATTGCTGCTTTATGTTTTTGCTGCTTCCTCCCCAGTGTAGGAAGGAGACGATTGTCTTAGAAGGAGCATCTCAAGAACATGTTCTATCCTATCAGCACTTCATCATTCAGTTTTGCTATGCCAAAACTAACGGAGGCCTCAACACAATGTTGATCTTATGGGTATTTCTGGCTTTGATCATAAATTGCCTTTCCTCAAGTGTTTACCACCCTTTATAGTGCTGGCTTTGAATTTATGTATATGTTGGAAAGCTTTCTCACCCAAAATGTTTATGACCACTGAAAACTTACCTCAGATTTCTTTTCCTACAAGAAAAGTAATGTTCATTACCATGCAGATGCTCTTGCATAGTTGCTGTAGCTTTCTACCTTCTTGCTATGCCATTTCTTTGTACTTTTAAGTTCTCTTTGTCTAATGGATGTGATTGAAGAGGCTGACACCATTAGTAGGTAAAATGAATATTGCTGTGATCTCTGTGACATCCTTAGCCTTTGACTTTTTGGCCTGTGGATTAATAGTGTATGGCAAATGTGGTATTGGGACTTGGCTGTCATGGGTTCCTATGGGTAACTGCTGCAGACCCAAATAGCTTGTTTAAGCAAAGAAACAACAACATATGATTAGTTTGTTAATTAATATAAAAATTCTTTAGTGTTCTATGACTTCGGTTTTGGATTTATTATGACAAGTTAGAAATTATCATTATAAATAATGAAACAGGATTTTAATTTAAACCTCTGCATGAAAGTATGGTCTGGAAAGGCAGGCTTATCCTCTTTATAAATATGGGCTTGGGAGTTAGCTCCTGCTGTGCTGTTCTCTGGAGGCAGAACTTAACACCTTGTAACACAAACAGTATTTTAAACAGGGCAGCATTTTATTGTGGAGTGTGAGAAGAAACAAGTGTTTTGCAGATCACATTGACAAACACAATCTGTTAATGGTTGCTTGTATAAAGAACAACACTTAAAAAGCAGGCAAAAATAGTTCTAAAAAGACCTAAATAGGCCACAGCAAAGTCATATCCAGCTATAATTTACCAAACACTGACAAAATCTTTTTCACTTCAGCACTGCCTTATGGAGAACTCTGCTGTACATTCTGTTTTACATCTCTGTGCAGCAGCAGGCAGACTTTATTTATAAACAGTCAATTAGCACTATCATCTCTAATCTACAGAATATATTATGTCAGGGAAATACCCATCTGAAGTTTGATACCATTATTCTAAAAAACATGCAGATGCAAAGGATCTATATACAGTCAATATTCCACAAGTCTTCTCCCTGCTTCTTCAAAGGGAAACTGTAGATTTGTAGATGCCGGTTTTGAGGCAGAAGGTTCCTACAAAGGCCTTTCTGGTCAAGGATAAGTAATCTCAGAGATGCTTGGATCAGTTTTATTTTTGGAATTTATTAGCTGCACAGATTTTTAATCTTTAATTGGTCATACTTAAGAGATTTTTTTTTCCACTTGAGGCCTGTGATATATATTAATGTAACTATCGAATTATTAGTAATAGCTGCTGTAGCACGACACATATATCTATGTTGGTTTAGTTGTCATGTGTGCAGCTTTTTAGTGCAAACTAGATAGGTAGTGGAGAGTAAATGGAACAACTGTACCAAGCAGTATTCCAGAATGCCAGGGATAAATGTGGGGTGCAGTACTCCTGCATTATCAGCTGTGAAACTTTAGGGGAAGATTGAGGCAGAGGTACCAGAGGAAAAGTGAGAAATGTGCAGTGCAGAGCCTCTTTGTGATCTTGCTAGTGGGATTTAATTGCAGCAGTGGAAGCACAGATATCAGTGACTTATATAATTTTGAAACGAGGTTTGTGAGAGTACTGGACAAACAGGAGGATATTCTTTTAATGACATATTTTCAGCAGTTGCTGGATGGTAATAGAAAATTATGTGTTTCTGTTTGGTTTGGCTTGTTTGTTTTGGTTATTAATACAGACTGAGAATGCTCCACATTGTTTCTAGGAAGCCACTGCCTTACGTGGTCCCGTTAATACTTTTAGATTGTAAAAGCTTCTGATAGATTGCTGTGAACTTTAGAACTGTTACAATCGTATTCTATTAGATTTTTTTCCTTAAAGACAGAATGCTGCAACCTGCCTGGCTCTGTGCTGGGAATGCTTGGATGTTGTACAAACTATCCCGTGTGCACAGCGCAGCAAATATTTCATCTCGATGGTTTGAGACAGTGCATGCTAATTCAGTGCTTTTCTTTGGTGCTTTATCTACTATTTAAAAATTTTATACCTCTGAAATACTTTTCAGTGTATCTTTTCATTATAAACCCATCACAAATGAAGCAACCATCTTCCTCTTGAGCAGGCTGCCCCAAATCTCAGGAATTACTAAGGAAGGGTGAAATACTGCAAAGTCATACTGACTTCATTGCATCTGCAGTTACAGTTTGTTTGCAGTTGCTCCCTGTTCTAAGTGCAGAGGTCCAATTTATAGTTATTTGCTTACTAAATTTAGATTGGACAGAATTAGAATTTACAGACCAGTATTACTGGTCTGTTCAGGAGGTGTATATTTCATACCCTCTTTATAACTTACGTGATACTGTGCAGAAAACAGAGGTGCAGCATCGCCATGTGATGCAGGGGTACCGTAAGCAAGTGAGGATGTGACAGTCCCTGCTGGCATCTGATACTGGCACTTAATCTTCCAGGCCCTCTGGGATTTGGAGACTCTTTTAGTGGAGTGAACTCTGAGTCTCTGCTTTCCTAGGTGGAAAAACAATTGTGCTTTGGTTAAATTTAATTGAGTTAAAAGTACATAGGAATCTTTTTGCTATTCTGAGTTCTATTTCAGGTGTGATAAAATGGTACAGTAATTAACAGATTGATAGAAAATTGGTTTTTGGGCTATATATAGCAGAAGAACATCTGGGAATTTACACACAAAGGTGAAACAATCCCAACACTTCTGCCATATCTGGGAGCAATGGTGTCAGTCAGAACATGAGGAGAGGGGAGAGTCCCCTCTGTTCAGGGCAGTGTGGTTGTTTGAAGGACCCACTTTCACTGAAATGCTCATTTTCTTGTGTGGTCTTCAAGACAGTTGCCATACAGAGGAGAAGACAAACAGCTGAAGACAAGTAAATAAACAAATATTTAATTTCAACTTTTGGCTTTAGTAAAATACTCCAAGATTTATAAAGTATTTTAGTGCTTTTCTGCTTCTTTTTTTTCTTCTGTAAGAAATACGTACATAAAAATTGCATTATGAAAAATTAGCCATAATCCATGTTCCAACAGTCGCAATTTCTATAATTTATAATATATAATTATAACTAACTATCCACTGCTATTAGCATTTTGTTGATTAAGAGATGATAGTACTTGCATTGCAACAGTCCAAAAAAAGCATACTTTGAATAATTGCAGTACCAGCCGGCAAAAACAGTTCTGTTTTTGTTTTTGTTCTGTTTGATTGGTTGGTTGGGTTTTTTCCCCAATCTTGTTTCTGCAGTGTTCATCTTCCCATGAGCTGAAAAGGCAACAGATTTAGGTCACCTGCATTGTAGTTTAGTTACTCTTGGTCAATCTTATGTTAGCTCACCTGCTCGAAAAATTACATTTTCTGAGTCAGTAAAAACCCCATGGAGTTCACTGATTTATATTGTGACTTCTTAGACCTCCCCATTCATATGAGCATCAGCTGCCTTCTAAAACAGGAAGCACAGAACAGTGGAACAGTCAAGACTTTCTGTTATGTCATTGATGTTCACAAGCATCAGAGGGCAAGGTGCTATTTTAGATGACCTGAGGTTTCTGGTTATTTTTAATTCAGACAGACCTTAAATCTAAATTAATCCATGATTGTTCTTCCTTTTAACTGAATGTATTAGAGAAAGAAACCTTACATTTCCTTTACAAATTAAGCAAGGTCACTATTCATGGAAAGCCATCACTGGTACTTATGATTCACCCTGTCCAGCTGAGCAGTGTGGAGATGGTCAGCCCTGCAGACGAGCCCTCTTTCAGCAGTCCTGGTTAACATCATCAGTTTTCTGCACTAGAGCAGCAATTCTGTCAGCTACTAGGTTTTGCATCCCTCTCTTACCATGCCCTGCCTGCAGCTGAGTCACTGCCTTTGGCCAGCTGCTGGATTTGCCTCTTGGCTGTTCCTTTCAGCTGCGGCGTTTGCTGTGACGTTAATGCACATCAGCCGGCAAAACGCTGAGTCCTGCTTTCCCCACAGAACATCACTTTTGGCTGCTCATGTTTGGTTAGTAGCTGACCAACTCACTTTTGCTTGCTTAGGGAAAGAAAGAAGCAATTATTTTTATTTTCCCCAATAATATTAATTTGCTTTCTCTCTCACCTTAAAATAAGCTTTGTTTTTTTTCACCCTCCAAGTTCTGGGACGTGTGTGAGAGCTTGCTGAAGGTTTAGCATTTAGTCTACCTCACTGATAATCTGAGAAACTCTCCAAAAGGCACCGCTCTAATGATATTTACTTCTGTAACTGTAAAATATGAAATTCTGACATTCACAGATAGAAGAACAATTAATTATTTTATGTGGGGTAACATTTTTTAAAAGTTTTAAATTCACCTTATGTAATCAAAGGGCTTTAAAAAACTATTTCATTCATAGCAATGTAGGTAGAATGAAAAATATGTAAGTACCTGGTAAATACGGCTTGATCTGAAAAGTTCTTGTATTGGTTTAACAAACTGCTAAATCAAAGTTTCAAAAATTTGGAGGTGAATATAAGATATTGTATGTGAATGGTGTTTTAAATGAAGAATGTGTACAAAATTTTAATATCAATAACCATATATGTTGATAACATTATGCAATAGTTATTGGCTGACAACATTAGCAAATTAGATGCGAACCTGGAACATGATTTGTCAAAAACTGAATTTGTTTTTTGCTAGTGAAACTGAAGAATTATTCTGAGTCTCTTTAAAATCATAGTGAAATTAGGCATTCTGGAATTTTCTCTTTGAGATCAGTTTTGGAATTTTGCATTTGCACACAAAAGAAAATGTATTAGTTCATAGTAAATATTATGGTAAAGCACAATGACGAAGTGTTGTAAAGAATTGCCAGGTGCTTGTCATTTAGAGCTTGCATGGAACTGTTACGTTGGAGGAATGTTATGTCCATTAATGAGGACTTTGAGAGAATTCATTGCAACCTGCAAACTCTGTATCTTTTGTACCTGACCTGACTCCATGCTAAAATTATACTCCTTAAAATACTTTTGTGAAGTACAGCTGACCCTGAGTCAGTGCTGATGTTGCTGGCATAACTTTAAGTCTCTCAATACAAACTATTTTGCAAAGAAAATTACAAATGGTTTGTGATAAAATGATAGTGTACCGCAGGTTTAGTAGTGTTAAAATGAGATATCTTTTCTTGCTGTTATGCCATTCATCTTTTGTTTAGATGAAGCTGAAGAAGAACTTCCTCATATCTCAGCCCTAGAGAGAGAAATACAAGTTTATAGCAAACCGGCAGGGTGCAGCCACTTGGTTTTTAAATGCTAATTTTACATTCTCTTTGTTTATTCTTCTTTTTTATGACTAGAATCTGCTCTAGTCATAAAAAGTCATGGCTTCTCCCATGTAGAGCAGGTTTTTGCAAATGCAGAATATTTAAAATTTTTTTCTAAAGAATTTTTTGCTGTGAGCTGAGCTTCTAGGCTGTGCTCTGTGACATAAAAAAGTGGGTCATCTATAGAGCTTGGGTTAGAAATGAAAAGAGAAATTCAAAGGATCATGATTGTGTGCAATTTATGAGAGGACATGAACAAAGAAAGAGGAAAGGGGACCTGACACGGTCATGAAATATAAAGGAATAACTGGGTCGGTAGGGAGGTAGTCTGTGCTTCAGGATTGCAGGATGAGGGAGAGGAAGAATGAAAAATACTGAAGTGTGAGCAGAGAGGTTGATCTTTGATGGGGATGTGTTTGCAGAATGCAGAGTAATTGTGAGAATCTGGGGTGATGCAAGATAAGAACAGTGGGGGAAAAGAATTGGTAGTAAAAAGTTAAGGTGATAATAATATGTAGTGGCATGTTAGGGATTTGTGTTTCTACTGGTGTGTTACCCCAGCAAATCTTTTGTGCTGGTTATCACAGGTTATTTATATGGCACTTGGGAGGTGGAAAGGTTCTTAAGCACCAAATATCTCACAAGCACCTATCGAGGTTGGCAGGTGTGAATGTTGATCATTGGCACAGAATAGCCCTTTTCTCTAGCCTGTGTAAAACTGGCCTGTTTCTCAGTTGATTGACTGAGCTTTATACACCCTATTTCAGACTGTGTAGCTCCATCTGAGTGTCTCAGTCTTATTCTTGGCCACTGTTGCTCATATTGTGGTTTGTTGTGTGTCTTGTCACTTCATGTCTTGTAAGTGATGTTAATCCAGCAGGTCATGCAATAATGATCATCACTTACTGAAGTGTTAAAAGGCAAGTTGTTTTGAGACAGGTGAAACGGGGTTTTCAGCTGGGCATTACTAACCTAGGTGCCTTCTATAAGCCACCAAAATGTATGTGTCCTGACCCAAATTATGGGGAAGTGTAAGTAGAGTAATGCACAAAGAGAATAGCAGTGTTTGATGTTAGGAGGGAAGGATGGCTGTTTGCCACTTGGCATATTTCTTAATTTATGGATATGTAACTGTTAATTGTGGCCAAAGATTTTTGTACTTTTTGTCCAATATCCTGTTGAAGCACACTGTGTTTGCTACTGTGTCCAATATGATTAATCATCATGTTGATGTCTAGATTGTATAAACAAGAACTGCTCTGGGAACTGGGGGAGTTATCACTGGGCTCAAGCAAGCTTTCAGCCCTCGTCTTAATTTACTAAATACAAGCCTTTCTGCACATCTGACTATAAAATTCTTCAGTTAAGACAATTCTTCTCTAAACTTCATCAAGCTTATTAAAAATCTTTTAGAAACCTGAGAAAACTGAAATTAGGTGACTAAAGTATTGTAAAAACAGTGTATTTTTGCACTAGCAAATTTTGCATTTGTTGAGAGCTCTTCTGCATAGTATTTGACAAAGGCTCTTGGCTAAGACTTGAGTTTAGACATATTTAAAGGAGAAATAATTTGTACCTTCTTAATAATGCAGGGAAATTAATTTTTGTGAGAACTTTTTTTGATTTGTGGTTGGTTTACAGCACTGAAAGCTTTTGCATTGGAGCTTGATGATTTGCTATGTTATATATACTTTTTTTTCCAAACAGGAGCTAAGCTGGAAAATTCCTTTGGTGCTTTTTATATTACATGACTCCAGTATTCTATTCTAGTTTTATAATCTGTGTATGTATAAAAATCAATACATATTGGCAGCCATTTTTCTGCCTTATATTATATGTTTGGGAAATCAATGACTGATGGTGAACATGCAGCTTTTCAATGCTGAGCATATTCTAGAACTACTCAGATATTTCCTTCCTCAAATATTCCTTCCTGTGCCAGGTGCCTTAGGGCATTGCTGTCCTCATATAAGATCATGCCTTGTGCACAGGCAAAGGCAATTCAGTGTGGTGTAATTTCAGCTGAAATTATTAGCAGTGTTAGAAGTAGAGAGTTTCTTCTATGACAAATAAATATATTTTACTTTTGAGCACACCGTGGTTTTGGTCAGTGAAGTTGAATGTTGGTTCATTAGTATTCCAAAGATAGGAAGAATTAAGCATATCTATATCTATATCTGTATCAATTGACGTGTGCTGGACTTAGTGTGAGGATGGGAATTATTATGTGTTTCCCTCATGAAAGAGGGTCAAGAGACAACCAGCTGGGCATTAGCAGAAAAGGGTTTTTTCTGTTGTGGGTTTTTTTTGTCACTGATTCGCTCTGTCAGGAAACTACTTTTGAGCAACAGCCTGTTTTTATGTTCAGTTTAATTTCAGTCAACATATCTTAGACTTTGCAGGAACTTCAAAAGTGATTATTCCATCTCAGGCTCTTTTCAGCCATGTCTGTGATTCCTAATCTATTTGTCAAGTGCTCAAGACATTTTTGGTATTTTTTGTTGCCATGAGCAATAATTGTCTATTTTTCTTTTCTGTCTTTCTAATGAAAAGATCTCTGAGTGAGGTGCAAAGAAATCTGTGTAGTAATGAGATAAAAAGAATTACTTTGTGGCGTGCTCCTGCTCTTCCACAGAAAGTTAGGTTTTAAATGTATGTGTTAGTAAGAAAAACAAATATTAACAGTGATCAGAATCTATCTTTCTCTACACTTGAAGAACATTTAACATTGTTCCGTACAAAATATCAGACTTAATAAATGCTTAGTGACAGATGAGGATAAAATTGGAAAACCTTAAGTGGAAAGATAATTGGGCTGCACCACAGGTAGAATTAAGAAAAAAAAAATGATTCTTTTTATTTTATGTCTCTTTTCCTGTGTTTCTTTGGTTTTTTTCTTGGTTGGTTGGTTTCAATTGTGGAAGGGGAGAGGCTGCATTGCAGTGTAACCTGAACTCTTGCCATGGAGTGGGTCATTAGGCTTCCCAGAATGAATTTCTTCTCCCAAATCAGCAGTGGTGACTGAGCTTTGGAATATTTTAAAAAAAGCCCCAGACCTTGAAAATTCTGGTCTGAATCTGAAAATGTCTTTTCATACTTCTACACAAATACCCATTGTAATCCTCAGTGTATTTTATCAGTATTAATTATCTTCACCATTATAAATCTGTGCTTTCTTTCTAACCTGCATATATTTATCTCCATTTTCCCCCTACTTGGATTTTGTAATACCTTTGAGAAGAATTCTAACAATAAATTCCTTCCCCCCATATAGTGGGCTATAGATTGTCATCCAGTGACACTTCAATCTTCTATTTGACAAACTAAATAGATTGACCTCTATAAATCTTTTATTAGTAGTGATGTTTTTCAATCTTGTGGTCATGCTTATGGTTCTCTCTTGAACCCATTTGTGAATGTCTTTGAAATGCTGACAGCAGAGCTGGACACAGTGATTTAGTAGCAGTCACAGAGGCAGTGCAGCTCCCTGTTCCTTCACAATATTTCCCAGATTACCTATAAGCCATTAACTATATTATCTTGTGCAGCTGTGATCTTGTTATTTGTCAAGCTAATTACTTCTAGGAATAAAATTGCATTCTGATATTTGATCCTGGATGTGACCTTCCACGTAGCACCCCAAACACCTTGGTTGGTGAAGCTCTGACTATAATCTGCTGGTTTTATGTCTCCTCTCTCTATTCTCCATAACCTGATCAAAATCCATCATTCCAGCCTTTCATTTATTCCCATAAGCACATTGCCTTTATATTGAGACAGCACTGATTTTTTTTTTTTGCATCCCTCCTACAAACTTTTGATGATAATGTTCAAAATCAGTAAAATAGGCAGCTCTTAATTTGTTGTGAATCAGAATTTTACTTGGTAGTTTTGAAACATGTAGCAAAAATGTAATGTTTTTGTGGTAGTGGAAATAAAATATGCAGAGAAACAGGAGATACCTTAATTAATGAAGGGCAGTAAAATACAGCCAGACAACATGGATTTCAAGGGTCACAAAAAACTTTGAGGCTCCTGTGCTGTGAAAGATTAGTACAATTTTTGTGAAAATATTTTATAGCTCTTTTATAAGGGAAATTAGTTTCTTCACTTTTAGATCGCTGTTCAGTTGAGATTTTATTAAAAAGCAACTAAAGTGTCTCGAGGGTTCAAATCTATTATTCTTTTGTCCAAGTTGCTGAGTGGTAAAGAAAAAAAAATAGTAAAATAAGGGAAAAAAGGGTTTCTGATTTTTATTTTTAAGAGCTTGTTGCAACTTGTGAGGGTTTTTCCAATGGAAAAAGACCCTGGGATGCATTAAAATGTTTTATTCTTTAAAAATTTTCCTGAGTTTTGATTAAAATTTTTTTGGTTTGTTTTGTTGGTTTTTTTCCCAGTTGAAAAATGTGGTTCTCTGAAAAATTCTGTATGGAAATGAAAAATCCCCCATCAATATTTTCAGTTTTAAAAAAGGGATATTATAGCATGCACTTAATTATTTTTCTTTGTTTCTTTTTGTTTGTTTGTTTGTTTTGTTTTACTTTGTTTTATATATATATATATATATATATATATATATATCTAGATTTAGGTTAGTCTAGAAAGGATGATAATGTCCAACAGTTAGTTTTTCCTGTTTAATGCTTAACTGGTGTGTATTGCACATGTGTGTTTATATATCTGTGAATCTGTGTACCACTGAACCCTCTGCTCACAGCAGTCTGTTACAAGTGCACATGACAGAGGCTGATAATGCTGACTCTGTGCTATGCAGAACAGTTCCCTGCCAGACAGATCAATGAGGCTCTATTACTGTAATAGCCTGAGGAACACAGAACAACAAAGATTTCCTAATGAAAATCCCAGGTTCACATCAGCTGTTGAAGCAGTTCTCAGAGGCTGCGAATGGGCTGAGGGTTTATTTTGAAATTGTCATCTAAACTGGAGGTTTGCACATACTGGGACTCCACTAATTGCTGTGAATGCTTGGGGCCTCTGGAAGGGCAGGAAACCCTGCTTAATCGTGTAGGCAAGCAGAAAATAGAAAAGACAGATGTTGTGCTGTCCTCTCGTCTGAATCTGATTATCTGTTTTTTGACCTCATCCATCTATTTGATGAAGTCTGTCATAATTGTGTATTTTACAGAGATACATGCCCATGCAAGTAATTTTCTTAATATTGTTTTTAGTCTTTATAATATTGAGACATACTTGGACTAGCCACTCTGGGAAAAGTTGTAACTCAGAGTTAAAGAAATCATACCAAGTGTTGGGGCACACATCTTGTTAAGGATGACATGAAATAAGAGTTTCTCAATGTTTTCTGGTACAGCAGTCTCCTGTGGAATAGGCTCTGTATGATGTAGGGTTACATGCAGAAATAGACCTTAAAAGCTAAAAAACCTACAAGATTTTCTCACCTGCACACTGGCCCCCTCAAAAAACAAACCAAAACACCCCAAAACCACAAAATCAAACCCAGCCCTTAGCCTGAGCACTAAAACAAAGCCTAAGGACTTTAAAATCACTGCATTTAATAAACTTGGTTGCTCTTTTGGGAAATGCCATGTTAATTTATTTTAATATCCTTGATAATTCTTCCAGCAAATGCTTGTCATGGGAGATTGTGAAATGTAGGGCTGTAAAACATGACATCTTTGAAAAGCTTTTTTTTGTTCCATTACTTTCACTGCATTACTGGATATCAATCAGTTAAGGAGAAGTGGTATCCTAATTAAGAATAGTGATACTTTAGGCTTTGCTCTTATTGGCATAAACATTGTGTCTTAGCCAATTAACTATTCAGTCTTGAAAGAGTTTGCAGGAAACTGCATGTGTAAAATAGGTAAGTGCTGTTCTTGTCTGTCATCATACGAAATAAGACATAAAAACCCTTGGGAGTTTTATCAGTTGAGTTTAGTGATTCCATTGCTATTGTGTACGTCTAGTTATATATTTAGCTAAATTAGCAAACAGAGTAATCAAAGAGGTGAGGGAGATGAGTGCCACATCTAACCACACAGCAAGCCTTGTAAGCAAACACAAGACAGCAGAGTTGTGCTGAAGCCCAGTAGTGAATTAACTGCAGGAGAAGAGTTGAGTGTGTGCCTTGGTCACCCTGCAGCAGAGAGGCTGCTGATCAACACCCTGCTCTCAGGCAGATCATCAGCACTGCTGCTGACAGTTTGCTCACCATAATTTGTCATTTCCAGGGTCACAGAGTCATTACATTTGGAAAAGACCTGTAAAGTCATAGAAAGAAAACACAACTTAATACTGCCAAGTTCATCACTCGACCATGTCACCAAGTACTGCAGCTACATGTCTTTTAAATACCTTCAGGGATGGTGACTCTGCAGCTTCCCTGGACAGCCCCAATGTCCTTCTTTTAGTGAGGGACCCAGAATTGGACACAGGATTCGAGGTGTGGCCTCACCAGTGCAGAGTACAGGGGACAGTCACTGCCCTGATCCTACTGGCCACTCTACCCCTGATCCAGGCCAGGATGCCTTTGGCTGTCTTGGCCACCTGGGCACACACTGGCTCATGTTCAGATGGCTGTTGACCAGCACCCCCAGGTCCTTTCCCACTGGGCTTTCCAGATGCTTATTTCCAATCCTGTAGCATTGCATAGGGTAAAGGTATTTATACGTGATCTTCAAGATATTTTCCAACCTAAATGATTCTGTGATCATGGAAATTGTAAATTGTGCTAAGTGCAGCAGTTTGGTCTGTATCAGAGCTCCTTTCCAGGGATAATGCTGCATGTGACTCATTTCTTAGCTATAGGCAGAATCTAGAGCATCTTAAATAAGGGATAGAGAATGATTTATGGCAGTATTCAGGCACTGTGTGCATTGCTGTATATAATATCAGATTGAGACTTTGCATATGCCAATGTTGTTATGAATGCCTGAGAACAGACGTGTATTTGTTATCCAAACCTTCAGTACGCAGTTCTTAAGAATACCTGAAAAGAGCAATGGTGATACAGTCATATGAATTCTAGTATCTTCTGCCTTAAAAATCATTTAGTGCTATCTAGATTTCCCATTTTTCCTGTAGCACCTAATTTATTCCTATTTATAAATATTGGCCCTCAAAATAAGTAATGAGTGACTCCCTTAGATCAAGTGTTGTTTTGCTATCTTTTACTCAGTGATTTAAAATTCACTGCTCAGAGGTCTGCAAGTAAAACTTAAAATCAATTGGTGAAAACCTTTAATTAAGAAGTTAATGCTTTGCCAAAGTGATGTGGCTGACTCTCAAATAGTGTCTGTGGAGGGATTGGTTCTCTTGTTTGTTAAGAAAGAAAAACAGCAGACTGCTTATTTCCTACAAGTACTCTATTAAATCACCACATCGCTGCTACTGCATTGAGAAGTTTTATTTCCATTATATTTTTGTGTTTTCAGCACTCATGTACTGTAACAAAAGCGTGGTTATGATTTTCCTGCATGGCAGGTCAGCAGTGAAGAGGGAAAGAGGCAGTTGCATATTGCTCATTATGTGAGAACAAAGGTTGGCCTTCAGTGAGTGCTCGAATATTGAATGACTGGGTTACACAGCACCACAGAAACCCTCTTCCTTTCCAAGTGAAAAGCAGCCCCCGATCAGTTTGAATGTTTTCCTTGAATGAATGCCAGTGACAGTTGCATACTTTTGTTTCATTTATGTCTAAAGATTCATCTCTGCGCTCTAAATTGTCTTCTCAAATTACTCCAATACCACAAGAGATATTAAACACTGAAGTATTCTGGGCACTCTTGCAGAAAAGACTCAATCAGAGTGAGAAGCAACATAACATTAATCACAGAAGTCTGTTATGTGAATCCAGACTTCATTTTGAGTTACAGATTGAAAATTTTAATTTGTCTTTTATATGACATGCATTTATTCATAACTCTGGATTTATACAATTTACATATCAGTACTTTTTCATAATTTCTGCTAATAGCTTTTTCACAAACCACGCTGCAGTTGATGCAGTTGCCCAGGCTTGGTGGAACATTTTTAGATTATGGGACAGGACAGAGATTTCCTGTTTGGTCTCACTGGATTTACCATAGAGTGATGGCTTGTAAAGCATGATAGACAAATATCCCTACCTTTAATTTGCTTATATTCAATTCCATTTTCTGCTCTGTGTCACCCAATTTTTTTGTGCAGTTTACACAGCCTGTGCTTCCAAGTCGTTCTCAGTTTACTCCCTGGTGCACTGTCTGATGTCATTCAAAATTTTTTTTTTCTCACCAGTAAAAATAGCCTTTCTCCATTTCATTACTCCCCCTCTCCCTTTTCTTTTTTTAAGATTTTAGCAAGTAGCAAAAAAAATTATGCAGTTTCAAAATGAAATTTCAAATGATGACAATCTGTGCAACCTCAGATAAAATGTAGTTTGTTCATCAAAGAAAATGAAGAGTAATGAATTTTTATATGGAGATTCAGTGTCCCCTTCAGTATTTTGACACTACTGAGGAGTTCAATATACAAAATTCCAGGAAATACTTTCAAAAGATGTAAATCAAACATTGTAACCCAAGATAAAAGGCGATAAGAAGTATCTCTCAGTGCTTCCTTGTCTTTCAGTCTATTTAGTGTAATATTAATATAAAAATAATCATACTCCACAGCTTGGTAGTGGATTGGTCATTTATTTTAATGCATTTGAAGTAATTTTGTTTCACATGTGATAGAAAATAGGACTTCTGGATAAGCAAAATATCTCTAATGTAAAAATCATTGGTTTCCTATATGAAAAATAAAGTCTCATTTTCCTTTGTTTATTTAGACAGAAAAAGACAGTAACCCTTTGAGGACAGAAAAGAAATGAAGAATGAAATTTTTTTTAGATCTGTTTAATACTTGAGTTAAGCCACTGGAGAGTGGGAGGCAAGGGAGAGAGAGCCTCAAACCACACCACTAATGAACTGAGAATCAATGAGATAAAAATAACTGTATAGGAAAAAATATTCAAATCTGAGTTAAAGTGGAGAAAGGATGAGGAATGGGGATTCTGTAACTTTTTGTCCCCCAGGCTCAGACAAGTTATAACAACTGAGATCCAGCACAAAAACGTTGGGAAAACCATACCTTGACTTCAATTCTAGCTTGAAAAATAAATATAGTAGGGATGAACTGCAAGAAAGTGATGGAATAGCTCTTAGTTATAGAAGAAATATTCAATTCCAGATATTTAAGAAAGTATAAATGATTTCTTAACTGTACAATAAATAATTTTTATTATATTGCTTAAATAATTTATTTTTGTTATTCCTGTATGGTAATTTTGCATTTCTTTATGAATAGAAGTAGTTATTATGAATAGAATTAGTTATTGGTGTTTGTCTCATCTGGAGGGTGTTAAAGTCATGGCACAGGATATTTTTCCTTATGCATCAGAGTTAAAAGGTCTCACTGCATGTTTTGCTCATGAGACTTGCTCTCTCCATGACTTTGGGCATATTGCTTTTCTCTATACATCACTTTACATAAAAAATAAGTAAATTACTTAAAAGACAGTGTACTGCAGAAACACTTGATAATTGTCATGTTTTAAATTCAAAATAATTGAGGTGCCAACAAAAAGAAGTCGAGGACAAAACTCCCACCTGGGCCACTGATAGCTCTGAATGTTGAAAGTCTCTCTGTAGTGTCTGCTCATGGCATTATCGGCTGTCTGTCTGTCTCTTCCTGTGTGCTAGAAGCAATGAATGGATCCCCTGCCTTGGGAACTCATGGCAAAGCAACTCTCAAGCAGGCCAATGCCCTGTCACATTTGCTGGGCTGAATCAACTTATGGTCCTGAGCTGACAGGTGGTTCTGAGCAGCTCATGGGGGATTTAATTGGTGTGTGCAAAATGCAGCCTACAAGTTGATATTACTTGGATATGCAGCAATTAATAACCAACAGCCAATCCTGTTACCCTTGCCTGTGTCATTATTTATTTTCCAATTAATTTCCGATGATATTGATTAAAATACTTCCAGGTAGAAGATATATTTGCTGTGAAGTAAAGGGATAACAAAATCTGCCTTATGCTTGTCAGGAAACAGTATCAGAACAAATGCATAATTACCAGGAGGTCATCCCCACTCACCCAAAACCCATTATCATAGTTTTTGAATGTGTTTTTAGATTTTCTGTTACTCTCTAGAAACATACTACCGTGGTATATGACTTACTTCTGTTCCCATTGAAATCAATAGCAAAATTGCCAGTGACTGATGGAAAAAGCCTGTGAAAAATGTTTCAAAAGCGTAGTTTTCATTTTGGTAAATTCAATTTGTTGGCCAGAAATTAGATTTCTAATTGTTTGCTTCAATCATAGTTACGGGGAGACTGACATCTCTTTATGTCAGTTCCCCTAGATTTATTCCTTCTAACATGCTCTAAAAAAGATCTATTGCTCAAATTTTAAGCCAAAATTGGAAGATAGACTCTTAGCAATATGGAAAGAATCCAAAATCAATGTTCAAGAACAATAAGAAAGAGCTCTGTGCTAACTCTTGCTAATTTGCATAATATTATTTTTTGCTGTGCTTACAAGGCACGTTTTCTCAAATATTCCCGTTGTCTTTTTTTTTTTTACTTTTAACCTGAACTGCACTGTTTCTTAACCAGAAAATTGTATATATAAGTAACAGTGGTTTAGTATTGAGGCTGTTTTTGCTGTGAAATAGGGCAAGAGGAAATGTTTGCTTCCTTCACTGTGAAGAGGGGTGGTTTAGTATTTTTGGCATTTTTTGTTTTGTTGTGGCCACAAGTCAGTGTGGTTTGAACAAGTTAGCTTCAGCTCTTAGTGCTTGGAGAGTGCAACAGAACCATCCTGGAGCTTGGCTCTGGTGTAAGCCACTACTTTTATTTAATACCTTTCAAAAGAAAAAGTCCATACGTGACAGAATCCCAGACTTGGCAGCTATTTACAGAGCAGTTTTCCTTATGTACTGCTTGTTAGCATTGTGGTTGCTTCTTACAAAAGCATCTACTGCTTCCTGAGAGCCTTCAGAGCACACTTGAAGTGCCAGACCACTGTCCTTCTGTGCTATTACTAAATATAAATTTTTCCACTTGAGTCAACTGAGTGAAGATCAGATGTTTTAAAAAGGGTTTGATTTTCATTTGCCTGAAGGCTACTCTGCTAAAAAAATAAAATTCAGTGACCTCATAGCTGAAAGTGACTGCAGATTTCCTATTAAATAACTCAAGTGTTCTGCACAGCTCTGTGAACTAGGATTATATTTTTGTTCTGACTTTTGTACTTTCATTTTTTATTTAAAGGAAAATTGCATAGACCTTGAGATATCCCTCTTGGTACACCTCTTTGACTAAAATTTCCCTGATGCATTTGTAGGATATGAAAATGCTGTTAAACTAGACTAGTAGTCCCCTGGTATGCTAGGATAGAAGAAAAAGCCTTTCTTTGGGTTCATCTTCATTTTTTTTTTCTCTCTGAAGTTCTGAAACAAATGTGCTGTGCAGCTTGTTTCTTTCTTCCTGCAACCTTTTTTCTTGTTGTAACTGGCTTTGGCAGCTCCAACATAACCCATCTTCTTAGGCATCTTCTAGCAGGAGCTTATCTTGAAAAGAATACAGAATTCTCCAAGAAGTTCAGGGAATGTGGGCAGCTTGTGCTGTTGGAACAGCCATGTCCTCCCACTCCTGTCACTGGGATGCTGTGTGGACTCTGTGGATAATATGTGGATTTGTAATTCTATGGGAGACTCCTTGATGGAGATTGAAGTTCATTCATAAGTTACGGATGATATTCATACTTGCAAAAGTACTGGTAACTGCTAAAGTGTAGTCGTTCCACTCTCCCTTAGCAGAGCAAGCAGAAAAGGTGTCTCTTTTGAGTCATCACAGATCTTGGCTCCAGCAGGAGAGTGCTTCTTAGGGTGCAGCATTCAGAAGCTGGTGGCTCAATGTAAATAATTATTTTGCTGCCTCTGTGTGAGTATCTGGGCTCAGGATGATATTCTTCCATGAATATCTGTTGTGTCTGGAGAAGCTAGAGCCCTGTCTTCAATATGTCATCATTTCTTGAGTGTGCAGTCATGTCCGAGTTAATGTATTTTTGTCCTGATCTGATTTAACATGGTGCAGGGCAGCACCTTTCTCCACACTCATCTGCAGCTAGCTGTGCTGTGCTGACCCTTGGTGTGCTGTCAGCACAGTGAATGTGGAAGGGCACTATTTCAGAATTAGGAGGGCAGTGGAGAAGATATGTCATCTGCCTGAAGCTGACATCTCATTCAGGAACAATTTTATCCAAGGTTAATGGAAGATCAGACACTGTATCAGTCAGCTGAAGCAAGATCAGGGGGATCTGTTAAACGTGGAGAAGGGTAACTCTGTTCCTGAACCGTCATGATCTACTCGCAGCATTTGATAGGGTTTGACAGGTGGTGTTCAACTGTTTATTGACACAAATATCCTCTGTGCTGCTCTAAGTATCTGCTTTTCTGTTTGTGGGTGGAAATTAAAGATTTGGGTGGGGAGAAGCAAGAGAAATTTTCTGGTATTTGTAAAGGGGTGATGTACCTACCAGTGGCTGAGTAAACAGTAAAGGGAACGTCCCCTGCCCTGGGGTGGGTGAGCCCTGGCCAGCAGCCAAGTGACCCCCTAGCCATGTCCTCCCTGCCTCAGTAAAGCCTTTAATACTGCAGGTGAGGGCACCACTTTTGAGAGAGGGACCTGCTTTAAAAAACCCCAAACTTGTAGAGTTCTCAATCTAACTGCAGAATTCTTATGAGAGTAATGATGATAATGGGGTGTTCAGTGGTGTCTGTGCTCTAAGGGAAGTCCTGAGGAGTTACTTGATAATGTCATGATATTATGAAAGGTAATGCCCCCTTATCAAGAGTTTGTAAACTTTGCCTGAGAACTGCTGTAGATTACTTAAACTTTTCCTTCTTTTTTTAAATAATACCACTTTCATCTTCTGTGAGAAGGCAGAACAATGCATTTGTGTTTGTGCTGGGTAGTTGCTGGGAAGGGGAGTAAAAGACTGGGAGATGTATTGAATACTCATCAGTTTTATTTGCTGCAGAGCTACTTTGGAGTGGGGGTATGGTCATTCACTCTTTCTGTCACATTTTTCTCTATTAAGGTGCAGTTCAGCTGAGACTGACTTCCTCTTTGGCTATCCATAAACTGTGAAACAGAAGGATGCAGAAGACTATCCCCTGCCTTTTTGTCCATGAGTGATAAGAGCACAAGATCATTAATACAAGTTTGCTGCAAAGATGAGTTCAGAGGAGAAGAGTATATCTCCAGCTCACAAAACATCCACTCCATCACATAGAAGTGCCTCCTCCTCATCATCATCTCAGAGAGACAGGAGGCAGGTAAGGAAATAGTCTAGTTTTTTTGTACCATCTGGTGGCATGATACATTTATTCCTGTAATGTGGCTGTTAGTTCTTGTTAGCTCTAGACTTGTTTGGTTATAGCATTGGATGATAGCACTATAGCCAAAAATTGTTGATTTTTTTTGAATTTACTTTTTCCATTTCCTAAAGTGTCTTGGAAAAGATTTAGAAGCAACACAGGCACTGTGTACAGCACTGGAACAGGTTCAGTATATAGTCTCATGGACAAGTAGGAAACATGCTCTGAAGTCTTTGGGGAAGTGGTTTCTTTGGCAGCATGATCCTACAGTTGCTTAAAGTTGTTTTGTGTGGTCTGTGAATGTCTCTTTTTGTAAATCCAGCAATAGGGATGCATTATTGTTTTAGAAAGTGGTAATTCAATTTAAACACCATAGTATTCATTCTTTCTGTAAACATCTAATGTTTTAAATATTATTTGTTTCACTACAAATTAACACTGATTGTATTACCTCATGGAGTACTAATCCAGATGTGATAGACTTCTACTTTTAAGAGATTCTTGTTTTTGTGGATGTAATTCTCTAAGAACTCTTTGAGATGAAGACTGTATTAATTCCCCACAAAACAACTTGAACTCTTCTGTGGATTTTTTTTTTGAGGGCTGGGTGTACAGTGTGGACACAATATCAGTGGGAGCACTTCAGAAAATAGCAGAGCTATCTACTAGATTTCAGATGAGTTCTTAAATATTTATTTTACAAATGCAAAGGTTGATACAGAAAAATTGGCTAGAACAGAAACATATTTTAAAGCTGTGATCCATGAAAAAGAGGCACATAACATAAAAATATCAAATAAAAATCATTGGCTTAGGAATATTTTCCCAGCTACTTGTATGGCAGCTCTGATACTACTTTCTCAGCTGCTGCTGAGGAATTTTCTTCCCTTACCTCTTACGAAAATTCTGAAATCCAAGAATTTTTAATGACTGTAAAATTTACAACTTTGAGTGCAAATAATCTCACCACAAGGTACTTTTTAAATGTTAGATCAGGAGAAGAATTCTGATGTATGCTCAATAACAGGCAGGAAATTTTTGTGGAATTTTTTAATAATTCCCATTGCTGAAGTAAATCCAAAAAGTGTTGTCTCACAGGTGATAAATATTTTCCCTTTCACAGTGTACAAGATTTTGAATAGCTGTATTTAGTTAATTAACTCTTGGTTGGATATAACCTTTTAATTTTTCATTAGTTCTATGTGGAGCAAGAATTTTGGCATCGTTTGTTTAAAGCATTGGTGTATTTTATCTCCCACATTTCAGCCCAAAGAAAGTAAATGCAAGACCTGCTGAAGCTGCTGGTCTCAGCTAAGGGCATGTTCTCTGAGTTTTCTTTGTAATTAAGTAGTTTGACACAGCCATGCAACTAGGAAGAAAAAAAAACCAACAAAAAAACCCCTCTAGGGAATACATTTTTCCATAAATCTAATGGCTACCATATCTGCTACCATAGCAACAGTACAGAGCAAGGTGTATACCTGTCATCATAATGAAATGGTTGCTTAACTTCAAGTCCATATTTGATCACAGAAACGTGAAACATGATGTTAAAGTAATGCTCTAAAGTTGATGGTGTGATGCATCCCGAGGATCCTATAAAGTGTGATGGTGCTTAACGATGTACTTAGACATGTAAATGTGGACTGGAAGGGCTACTCCGAGGCCTTTGTGTTTTTGCCTTAGTTCTTTCAGTGTTAAAGGCAGGAGGGTGAATGGGTGAGCAATTTCTTCTGCAGAAGGAAGCGGAGCTGCAGTGTGCAGCGTGGCATGGACTGCAGTGGTGCTGTACTTAGGGAAAGAGATGTGTATGCTTCCTCTCTGCATGTAGACACAGTAAAACATCCACTTCATTCCACTATCCACTGTAACAAATGTATTTTTAATTTCTTTCCTTGCTTGTGGCATTATTTTTATATGTTTTGGTTTTCATAGGCTTTTGCCCAAACACAATGATAGCTAGGGGGTAGGGGATTTTGGTTCAGGGGCTATTGGATTTTACTTTGAAAAGGCTTTAAAATTCTATCTTGCTGCCTCCTTGGACTCTTCAGAGGAGCTAGTGAAAAAGCACCCTTCCAAATTGGTAATATAAATGAATATGGAAAGTGATGTGACTGGATGAAGTGCCAATGTAGCTTTTATTGTCATATGTGAGGATAACACTGGGTATTTCTAGATCGTTAATGATTGAAACCTTCTCATCATATAATTCTTGTCAAAGTCATACCACCAAGTATGGAACAGTTTCCTGATAAATTATGGTGCAGGAGGCTGAATGAGTGTGAACATGACTATGATAAATCATTTCAGGGAGAGTGGAAAATGTCGTGCTGTATATAATGCTAGCATTTTAATGTAGCTTTTTTATTTGTAGAATATACATCACCTAAGAGAATTAGAAGTCAGCAAAAGCTTTGACATTGCCAATTTGCAGGCTCCATGACTAAGTAATAGATAAATGAATAGACTAATGAAGTCAGCAATAACTAAAAAGCTGTTTTCAGATTTTTGTCATTCCTTTTCATTAAAATCATGTGTTTAATTTGGATGGCTAGACAGTAGAAGGCCCAGAAACAACCTGTTTTGTTTAACCCTTGAGCTGGACAGGGTGGCAGGGCTGTTGTGATACCCTCAATAAGGCATACTTCAGAAGGGAGCAGCAACAGTTTTTGTGGGCCATACCGACTAGGTAGATTCTTGTGTTTCGTTGTTTATGAAACTCTGAAAAGGCTAGCTATATACTGCTGCACAGCAAAGTGGAGGAGAACTAACAACTTTTAGAAGTACAGATGAATATGATAAAATCATATGTTGCATGTTCAGTTATATGGGTTTAAGTTCTTTATGAATAGTCTGTATTTTATTTATTGACTAAGTGTGCAGCTCATAAGGCAGACTGTAATACATTATATATTCTCTGCAATGTGTGGGTAGTAATATTGTGCTGAGAAGAAAGAAGTACATCATAGGGTTAATAATGTGGAATTTGGCAAATTGGACCCTGACCTCAGGCTACTAAACTGAGGGAGTGATACAGAAGGAGAGTAATAATACTGAAACTGTGAACAAAGGGGAGATTTTTACTTTTCTGACCACCACTTGAAGGCTAGCTAATATGTGATGTGGAAATGGATGTAGCAATGTTTTCTATTTTAAATGTGAGGATTTCTCTTCTAATATCTTAATTTTCTTTTTGGTCTTTTATGGAGGAGAGATGATCAGCTGTTCTCTCACTCTTTTTGGGTTTTTCTGTATCAGTTTGCTTTTTCAACAAATCCTTGGTTCTTTTCCTACACAGCCATCTCAAAAGAAGAAAAGCTTTTAGTCCTATTCCATTTAGCCTTGCACAGTCACCTTTCTACCAGGACAGCTTTCATATTTCAAACAACTGTTGTGTTCTAGCTGTATGTAAAGAGTGAAAGGTGGGGGCTTTGAAGGAAGAGGAAAAAGATTTTCAGAGCAGCAATCTGCTTTTCAGGTTTTAATATGGCTTGTTGTTTGTTTTGGGTTGGGTTTTTTTTTGCCTTCTGTACAAGCAGTATTGACTAATAGAAGGGGTGTACACAAGGGTTTAACAAAGGACTGACTTTGGGCTGAAGATGTTTACCTGGCCATGAAATTTAAAAGCAGAGTATGATTCCAAGGCTCTGGTCTTGCCTACAGGTCTGCATTGGAAAATGCCTATTTAGCTTTTTACAGCCACTGTATTTTAATTGCCAAAGCAGTCTCCTGAAATCCGTGTTTCCTAAGGAGGGTATCACCATTTTGTACATGCTTAGACAGTGCTGCTCATACAAGATTGTGATGTGATATCACCCAGTGTATTCCATGTGGAAGAGACGTCTGAGCACATTTATGTACCTTCTTTATTCTCAAAGAGGGTAGCAGCCTGCATGCTTGCTCACTGCTGTCAGCCCGATGTGACATCTGAGAAAAATATTCTTGTTGGTTACCTGTAAATTTCACTTGTTCCTGTCTCTCTGTGACTTCTAAAGGAAGAAAGGCAAGGATGGACAGAAAGGCAAGGATGTAGTCATAGTACATACACTTGAGAACACGCAGCTGTATTCCTAGCTTTGCTCTGTAGCAAAGCACAAACTTTTAGAAGCCTTTTTACTTTGCAGTAGTTAATGAGAATTATTTTAGTAATAATTATTAATCTCTCTGAAAGTTTCAAGATAAAGAGGCTACTAAATGCCAAGTACTGTTTCTACAGTGATGTAATTCTCTTTTGCTTGGTTTCCTAATTAACTTTCTTCACATTAAACTATTAAAGCAGGAGTAGAGCAGGAAATGTTGAGTACTTTAAAAGCAACAACTCACTGGAGCAAGCAAATATTCTGAGGGAGCCAAAGAATGAAATGGCAAAATTGTTAATAAAAACATGCAACTATTCTTGAAATTGATTAGTTGCTGCTACTCTACAACATTTTTTTTTGTGCTTTTCATAGAGTGCAAAAATGTTTCTTAGATTTGGAAGGTAGTGGGTTTTCCTTCACTGTCTGACAAAGTGTCTGAAGCAATGTAACTTTTGAAGTTGTAGAATATTCATGTGAATGTTACATTGCCATAGCACTTTTTTAAAATGAAATCATAAATCTCAGACCTGTAAGATTTTTATAATTTAAATGATAAGATTGCTGAGTGAACATCTATACTAAACACAATCAGAAGATGGCTAAACTTACAAAGTGAAGTTCCCTGGACAGGTGTATCCAGGATGGGATAGGAACCCCTGCAAGTGAGACTTAGAGGTAATGGGTACAGATTGATCCCAGGGGTGAGGCAGACCCTCAAGTAGTGATGCTGTTGGGTGCATTGAAAGTATGAGACATTGTCCTGTGCTGGGAATCCTTGTGGAAAGGCTGCTGTCATATACTGGCAGCAGCACGTGCCCAGGATCCCAGTGCACCTGGGTGCATCAGGCTGGCTGTGTGTGTGTGAAGCTAGCCTGCAGGCACACAGCAGATGTACTTCACATTGTGCCTGTCTTTCTGCCTAGAATTTACCTGAGAGATAGGCAGCAAACAGAAGAAGTACATCTGTCTATGTGCACACGATGTGCCTCTGCAGTCTGTATTTGGAGATACTTGGATGATGACTGCTCCTGCTCTTGGAAATACCTGTAGTGGTTTAGAGACAAGATCCAGAGCACAGACATGGAGATTAATAAATGGAGATGCTTTCTCTTCACAAGAAAGACTTGACCTTAAAGCTTTGAGGAAATAAAATGGTCTGGAGCAGTCAGGAAGAGACAGTGATAGCATTCGTAGCAGGCTGTCCCAGGGGACTGTGTGTACACATTCTCTGAGCTTCATAAACATTGCTATCCCAGTTATCCTACCTCTAGGAGTTCTTTACAGGTTTTATGGAGAATGCCAAAGTTCAGATGTGGGCTATGAAGAAAGATTTATTTTTTAAAAATATGTCAGTTTGATTAGAAATTATGCCTGTACCTATCTCCTATTACAAAACCAGGGAAATTGCTCTCATAAAAGCTTAATTACCCATGCAAATTATGTCAGATAATTTAAGATGGCATTTTCAGAACATGGTCACTTTTGCATTCCTCTTGTCTCTTTTTTTTTTTTTTCCCTCATGCATACATGTCCTACATAAGCATGTCTCTCTTTCCTTGAGAATACAAAAACTCGAAGTGCAACACACACAAATTTGGAAGGAAAAAGTGCAACTCTTCTGCAGTGCCATTGAGGATATCTGGGAAACAAATGAGGGAAAAGAAAGAGAAGCATGATTGTATTTTCATTTTCTCAGTGGAGGGGAAAGGCACAAAAGTGAAGAGGGAGGGTGATGGCAGGTATGATATGGAGGCTTCTGTTTTCCAGACACTCATGTGTGATTGAGATTATCCACATGTAAAATATAAAGATGTATTAGACAGAATAACTGTGTGCCTTAGTAATGCTATTTGCTGTTCTGACACCTCTCTTTTCCTGTTTTTATTAAATACTTTACCCTGGAATTGCAAATGAAGTGATTGCATAAAAACTTTTTTCCCCTAGTAGAATAATTCATGTAAAACAAAAATCGGATTAAAAATTTTTCAAACTCTCCTTTTCCTACCTCCTGTATTTTTGTACTCTGTATATTCAAGTTTAAAGGATATTGAGAAAGAAGTGAATGAGAGTCACAGGAAAAAAGCTCTTTCTTCTGAACTTATGCACTTTTTAAAGAGAGGTCCAGCTATTTCATGTAATATTTGTGTTAAAATTGACTCCCTTTCATGTCTAGAATATTTTCATTCATAAAAAAATTAACACATCAAGGACTGATTTTCTTTTGTGCATGTAATTTTATTTTCCTCCCTTTTTTCTTTTAAATTCTTTCGGCATCATTAAAATGTACCATTAGCCTGAGACTATTTAACAAAATATCAAGCCTTTTAATTGTGATTATCCAATAGTCATAAAAAAGCTTTGCATCAATAACTTAAGTTTGAATTCTCTCTGTCAGATACTGTAAATTTATCTGTTTGTGCTATCTTAAGGTAAGTGCAAAGGGAGAAGATTGTCATTAACACCCAGGCTGTGACTTGGTAGTTGTCCCAAACCATCGTTCTGGCAAAAGGAAGGTTGCTGTTACAATGATAGATAGCTCTTTCTGCTTTATGCAGTTGTGTTAATGATTCCCTCCAAGAAGCTCTTCATGAGAGCAAGAGCTTATTTGTCTTCAGAATTTGTCAAAAAGTACCTTGAAAAGCAAAGGCTTCCTTGCTGCCAGAGCCTAAAAGCATTGACGCAAAGTACAATACAAAGCTGGAGTTCTGGAAAGGGCTGACAGAGAGCTCCTGAGCTAACAAATCCTTGACATTTCTGTTACACAGGAAGGGTTTACTTTGCATATCCCAGGAAAGAAATAGCCATACATACCTGGATATTATTCATATGCTACAGAACTGCACCTTATATATACTTGTTTTTCAGTGAAAAGATTACAAACAGAAAATATTGCTCTTAAGTACATTTCTGTTCAAGATGAAAATGTGTTAGAAGAGGAAAAAATATAGTAACTGTGTTTGCTATTCACCAAATATTGCTGTATTCCTTTGTCATTTAGTTGATAGCTGAGATTGCTGAAAAACAGCTATGGAGCAGTGCCAATACAAAAGACTGAGGATAAGAATAGGACCATGACAGCTTTATAAAAATTTTTTAAAAGTGCTAGAAGATAGAAAGGAGAAATGCATTGATGAGATATGGTTGTTTTACTTTGCACTCACTCTTCTCTCACGATTATGTTCAAGAATCTGTCTTTCTTCCAACATTAACTGGAGGAAAGCCAGAGGTGGTTGAGTATCAGCCTAAGAAAAAACCAGGTTTCAAGGTTATAACCTTGAAAATAATACAACCTCTGCAAATAATATTGCAGTTTAACTTGGCACGTATCACAGCTTATTTAGAAGGTAGTAAAAATTGGCATGTATGCAGTCAAATCCGTGTCTACCATACAACTTCTGCTGTGTTTCAGAGAGGTATGAGTGTCAGACACTGGATATTCTGTCTCTACTTACTCAAAATCTCTTTTCTTTCCTTGCCTTTCCTGTGAAAACCGTTGAATGTCTTTTGTTTTAATGGGAAGTCAGAATCAGTAAATAAAAGTTAGGGTCCTCAGCCTCTGGTCTGATGGAGACCTGGCATTGGAGTGAGGAGGAGAATCAGAGGAAAAAAAAAGGTAAAACTTTAGAGTTGAGATAAGAACAGTTTAATTATTGAAATAAAATATAATAATGACTATACTGTAAAGAAAGAACAAGAGAGAAAGGAATGAAATCCATAAAAGGCATGTGATGCCCAATACAATGGCTCACTACCTGTGGGCCATCCCCCAGCAGTGACTGGCCTCTCACATCCAGCTCCTCCAGTTTATACACTGTCCTTGATGTTCTGTGATATGGAATATGCCTTGGACCAGTCCAGGTCACCTGTCCTGGCCATGCCCCTGCCAGCTCCTTGTGCACCTCCTCACTGACAGAGTATGGGAAACTGAAAAGTCCTTGATTTAGGGTAAGAACTTCTCAGCAACAGCCAAAACATCACTGTACCTTCAACGTTGTTCTCATACTAAATCCAAACCACAGCACTATACTAGCTACTCGGAAGAAAATGATCTCTGTCCCAGCCAAAACCAGGACGACAAGATGTATGAGTCATTGAACTCCAAAGTGAGAAAAGAAGTTGGCAAGATACGTGGAAGGTTATTGTAAAACATGTTTTGCATTCCTGCCTTCCAGAGAAGATGAGAATATGATGCAACATCATAGTGCTGTTTTATTTTCTCCATCAATTTCCTTCTCCTTCATGTCTTTGGGGAAAAAGGGGAAAAAAAACAGGGTGGAACAAGCATTTATGCTCCCCACATGTTGACTTGCTAGGGGTATTTTGAGGCAGATATGCGTCACATATGTAATGTATGTTGTGGATAATCATAAAGATGAAGGAAAGATTGTAGCTAGGAGGAAGATTTTGCGATGGAATTACACAGTAATTTGAGTTAAACTAGTAATTCTGTTGAATTAGTTTTCAAGAGCACATGGAATTGGCTAGTGCTGGCATTTTCTTCCAAGAGAAACCAGCTATAGTGCATAGGTAATCTTGAAACATGAGGGGAGTCTGGAATGCAGAAATGCAGATGCTGATTTTGTCTGTCTGTACTTTTGGGATGTGAGGAATGAGAGTACCAAGTTGATTGATATCCCTAGTTTAATGGATTATTATTCATTTTTTGGTTTGGTTATAAATAAACCCCAAAAGCTGTATTGATCTGCTCTTTCTTCCTTCTCATCAGCTTTTTTTACTGCTTCCTTTGCCAGCTCTGTTTTTCATGTTAAAATACAAAAAATCCCTTGACAATAGTGTCAAGATTTAAATAATTTTTTTCTTTGATTCTAAGTAACTAAACTCTTGCACTGTAAAATTAGCTGGTTTTCAAAATGTTGAGCAATTGTGTGATTTCTAGCTACCATTTTGCAGAAAAATAACATGTGTTAATGGAAAACATTTTGTATCAAGTAAGGTCTCTTAATATACTAGAGACATGTCACAAATCTAAAGAAATGATCTTACGTCAGTGTAATTGTGGTCATGAGTAAAGAGAATTGAAAAGCAAACATATATAGACAGCAAACCAGCACTCCTGGAAGTAAGGAATGTAATGAAGGCAATTTTATTGAAAAGATGTTAATTTTCTGATTTTCAAACAAGTGGTTGAATAAGTCAGCATTCATTAAAATGCTGCTGGCTAATAATGTATTTCTCAACTGAAGTGGAACTGTAATGACTGAAGGCTAATTTAAAAAAAAAAAAAAGGCATAAAACCTTCCTGACTTAAAATAGTGTAATTGAAAATGTCACTGGAAATCTGGCAAGCTAAGGGCTGTTGGGGTACTCCTCTCTAAATATTGTTCAAAAATGAAATTGCAGTTATGTAACAACAAACTGCACCAGCTGCTACATATGAGACCTTCAGAACATCTGTGTTGGGCATTGCTCCATCTCAGGATGGATGGATTCCTGCCTGCCAGACAAAACTGGCAAGAAAGTTGGGAATCATCCTGATTATGCTAATCAAGAGACATTTTAATCTTCCTTGGAGGAACAAATTTAGGTTCTTTTGTATATTGTTAAAATGTCATACTGTGTACATAAGTAGCATTTCCTTTATTTGGTGAGAAAGCTTGTCACTATCATTAGGAACTTTGTGGTTCTTAGCTCAAACTAGTTTATTAAATTATTTTATATGTAACACAGACACTTGTGCTACATACATATGCATTTTTTTTTGTCATCTGACTAGTAAAATACTGGACTAAATAAGTAGGTTGAACTTCCCTTGATAAAGCATAAATGTTTCTAAAGCATAAATGACAAAGCTTTTTGCTGGTTTGCCCTGGAGTAACATAACACTGCTGCTTTTCCACATTCTTCGCTGTAAAATTTAATTAAAGGTAACTGAAAATAAATGCTGATTATTGTTGCGTGGTGGCAGGGATGTTTGTTAATCTCCACTGAAAACAGAGACACTCCCCATATTTTCCTATTCTCATTCACAGTTGCAACTTGAAAGGGAACAATGAAGGTCTGTGTATTGCTCTGCAGCAAGATGTGGTCTGTGTTATACAGATGCATTTAAATGAATAGCTGTGTTTATTTTCATTACGTTTGGTTATGGTCCTTGTATACTTAATAATTTGTATAAACAATAATATTTACCGTTTGTATAAACAATTTATTTGCCATTTGTATGTGCTTTTATATTCCCTAATTGTTTCTGCTGCTGCTGGTACCTGAGTGATCTCTTCTTCAGTCAATGTAAAGAAGCTTAATTGTGAACAAAACTTAATTGGCATTTTCAGTTGAGAAAAGCATGTGCTTCTCTGAGGGTAATTGCAATTGCAAGTTTGTCATTGTGCTGCATGTCCTGGAAATGAAGTAATTTTATTTTCTGCCAAAGAGATACTAATGACATGTTGGGGTAGAATTCTTAGCAAATAGTAGTGTGAGATGTAGCAAAATTTCACCAGAGAATGAAATGCAGATCCATGCATGAGGATTGTAGTCACTTTTTCTTGTATCAAAATTGCTTTTTTTTATATAAAATAGGAGTGAAACGTTTCTGGAAAATGGAAAGTCATGTTTAGATGTCTTTTAAGCACAGCAGTTATTTTAGGACTAGTTGTGACATTATGTATTTCATTTTTATTACAATGTTTTGAAGATATATAAATTTTACAGTATTGTCATGTAAAAACAGCTGCAATGGTTTAAGATCACAGTGTTCCATGAATGTTCACCAGCAAGCCATCAGCTGAGACAGAGTGACTGATCTTGTTAATACCTGTAATCTATTTAAAAGCATTCCTGTAGTGAGTTACTTTGTCTCAGATGGGAAACCAATAACAAAATGTTAAGGTGTGACAATGAATATTTCAGAGGCAGTAATATCTTATGTGAAATGAATGTAGGGCAGTGTGGACTGCACAATATGTGCACTCAGTGTCTTGTATATTAACAGAAAACATGATAGGTCTGGTTAGGAGCTCTTTGAATCTCTGTAGAGATTGAACTGCATTACTTGTCTTTCCTGGCTTTTTTTTTTAGTTTACCATAATTTCTAGGTTAAACAGAATTAAAAACCCAGTAATAAAGAAAGAGAAGTATATTACCTCTGAAGGCAAACCATTTGTGCATTTAAGTCACGGATGGGTGGCATTTTGTATGTTTTTTGAGCCATGATGTTGTCTTTAATTATTTTTTTAGAGTGTTCATATTTTGGAGCGAAAGGCTTCTTCAGGAAGCACAGACCCTTCTTTAAGCAAGCAGTTCCTTGACAGTGATCATCTCTCTCTATCCAAGGTAAGCAAAAGCCTGGGATGGAGTCTGGGCAGTGAGTTTCCCTCTTGAGCTACAAAGTGGTTTGACTAACACTTCAAGGACAGTGTTTTGTATGATTCTATCATTGAGTATATTGTGAGTCAGGCTGGAGCTTATTGTTCTACTGAGGTGTAAGAAGAGCCAGTAATCTTTAGTAGATGTTATATTAACAAAATTAAGGATTAGTTTGAGTTTTATTTTTTCATATGGGTAGCCCCAGGAACAAATTTTACTTTTCAGAATACGGGGCTAGAAGGGACTTTGATGATCCTTATGGGACCTCTCCAACCCAGGATATTATATGATTCCACGACTTTGAGAAATTTTCCAGTTCAATCCTCTTATTAAGGTAGAGCAGATCATATCCAAATCTAAAATTGCTGCCAATAAATATTAGTTTAAAAAATGCCCTAATAACTTCCCTTGTGTGTAGTTTGAAATTTGAAAGCTCTTGCTGAATCTTTCTTTCCTGTGGCAGAGAAAAGGATGCAACTGCAGGGGTGAGATCACCCTCATAAAAGATGAAGCCTTGTGTGTGGGGTTTTGAAGTCAGCTTCTTTCTGGGTAAATTACTCAGTTTTGGAATAAGTGATTCCAAACAAGTCTAATTCCACATAAAGAAAGCTTCATTTTAAGATACTTCATATGCAAAAGTAAGATTGTTACTGAAAAGGTGAGGGTGCTGTGACAGAATATTTAGTGGAAAAGAAAAATCTGAAATTAAATATCTGTAAGTTCTGACACAGACCTGGTACAACAATTTTTGAAAGGAAATGTTCATCCAGGGAAAATGAAATGGTTTATTCTTTTTTATTTGGAAAATAAATATTTTGCAGCAAAAGCTGAGAAAGCTGTTGGTAGTGGTTCCCTTTAATCCCCATACTAGGGGCACGTGCAGAGCCAGGGACTGAAAGCTGTGGTTGTGTTCCTCCAGTCGTGCTGCTTTGCAAAGGGCTGCTTCTCATGTAATCCCTAAGGAAATACTGAAGTCCTAAAGTACTGCTGTTGTACTTAAGAATTGGCCTTGGATAAAGACTCTTAGGTGAATCACTTTCACTCTCTGTTTTTTCCCCATTTTTGTCTCTCCTTCATAATGGCCCTTATATTATTCATATATCAAAACACCAAAACTGTGGGATGAAGCACAGTTAGGATTGTTAGGAGGGTTTTAGGAACAGCTTGTAGCACTGATGCAGCAGGAGACAAGTATCCACACTCCACTGAATAATTGCTCATTTTATGCCTCTGTATCTTGCCTTTTGTTTAAATGAATAGCTATATGAGATTGTGTGATTCCTAGTTGAGAATTAATCAATACTGATGTTATCTAGTAGATAAAAGACTTATGCCTGCAGCTGATCATCTAAAGGAGAAATCAATATGGTGAAGAATCAGTTGGCAGAGATGCAGAGACTCTCTGCTCACCCCAGGGGACTTAGAGTTTAATATGTCCCCCTCGAGTGCCAAGTACTTCCTTGTAGAGAAAAAATAATACATATGTGCTTCCTTCTATAGAATGGAAATAGAACATTGAAACAAAACACGGGGAAGTAGAAAAAAGGTGCATTTTGAGTAGGAGGTTAACAGACAATGGGATAGTTAGTTTATGGTTATTCAGGGGAAACTAAGCTGAATAAAGATTTCTGTGAAAATTTACTGCAGTACTTATTATTTGGGATAGAGCTTTTCACCCTTCTCAAAATACTAAGGCCATATTGGAAATTGTAGTTTTGAAATTTGCTGTTACCTTTGCAACTATAATTTCATAATAGTGATGTTGATGTTATGAGGGCTGTGTAATTTATTTGCAAGTGTTATGAAAGACTGAGAGCACTTGGCTCTGAACAGTTTTGTTGGAAATGCGGATTCAAACAATTTTTTTCCCTTTAAATGTTTGATGCTATATGACCTCCTTCCTCTCTTGGTAACTTTTCATAACATTGCTAGGAGTTATGACATATCAGCTGAGAAAATGCAAGTTTACAACTTTGTAGGGTATAATTAGTAAAACATAGTCTGAGGAAGCTGGCAGTAAGAGATTTTTAAACTGGTGCAGAATTCTTTTGATTACAGTAGTAGCAAGAGGATAGGAATACACTCCAAGAGAAAATATTACTCTTTTTCTCTTTAAAAATATTGTTCTTTACCTGTTCACTGTGTTATATTGTAAGTCTGGCTTGAGCTTCACCAGTCACCATGCAAAAGAAGTGCTGTGTACCAGAAATATGCTTTAATTGGCTCCATGAGAGGCATACCACTGGTTATATCTCAAATGATGCTGTTCCTGTGTTTTTCTCTAGAGAGAAAATTAGTTAGCTTTCCTATAAATTTCTCATAATGCAGTGAAAATGAATGCAGGAAAATAAAAAGAAACTCCTTTTGCAGATTTCTGAAGGCTCAATTAGCAAGTGAAACTCTGTCATAAAATGCCTTTGAAGATTATCACTAGCTACACTCAAAATCAACAATAAAGCAACATCTGCTAGTTTTTCTGGGGAAAACTGGAGCATCCAGAACCAATGTAGCTTGTGCTTTAAAGATCAGAAAATTTATATTTCTTTATGATTAAGAAATATCACTCTTACTCTGCACCTTACCTGGTAAGAGTTAGACATCCAAAAATGTTTGTATTGAGTAGTTTTAAATGAGATACAGCTAGACATAATATAGTGACCATATAGTTTGGTACCTAAATAAGTTGATTTAAAAGCCTGGCTCCTCTTCTTTGTCTTGCTTTGAAGAATTTGTGACATTTTAAGTGCAATATTTCACCATGTGTGTGCAAAATTAATTAATCAATGTGTCTTCATGCTTTTTACCAGGAACCTGACAGCTGGGAAATAATAGAGGGTCTGAAAATAGGCCAGACCAATGTCCAGAAGCCAGACAAACATGAAGGTTTCATGCTGAAAAAGAGAAAATGGCCGTTAAAAGGTTGGCACAAGGTAAATGTCTCAAACCAGTCAGAATGTTATTACCTTGTTTTATGAGTTGGAATTTTTTTGTCTGGATGAAATTAGGATGTCAAATAAATACCAGTGATTTTGGTGTATGACTTTTTCTTCCACCTGTGCACAGAATTAATTTGCAGACACAGTTCATGGCTCTCAAACCACAGTCTCTGCTGCCTGAGGTTGTATTCTAAATCCAGATGGAATTTGTAAAAAACCCTGCAGATGCCTAGTGTTTTAAGATGTTTAATCATTACCCCTTTTGATCTTTCCAATATATTATAACAAAGTGTAGCTGTGTACTCTAAGGTTGCATTGAGTTTACATTGAAGTTACTCAGCAGAGGAGAGCTGAGGGACTTTTCCATGTATCCAAAGTGTTCATGCAGGAGAGCATTCCCCTCCATGTCTGCTGACTGAGCAGATTTGTTCAGCTTTGTCCTTGAGTTTTCTTTGTCGTCTTGATTGAAATCTTCATTGTGAGCGGGCAGCGGGACTATGCATTTTTGCTGTAAGATATCTCTATTTAGAAGAACCCCCAAACACCCCAAAACTCAACCCCAGATCTCCTGATTCTATTTAGCTAATTTGGGCACATATCTCCATGCATGTTTCTGCCTTTTGTTAGTTTTACACCTGGTGTTCATAAACTCTATTTCGTACCACAATAACTGCATTTCCCATCCCCTGTTTTAGCAGCAAGATGGGTGGTATTGATGCTCACTCATATTTTTGTACCCGAGAGTACAAAAGTATAGTAGAATGGGTATAGTAGAATAAATTTCTGGGACAGAATGCATTTTACTACAAAATATAGTGAAATCATTAGTCAAATACGTGGTGTTTTTTCTGGGAAAGCACTAACGTTGTTGTCTTTCTTGCTAAACACTGTGGGACTTACTTTGGTCTGAGTCCAAAGGCAGTCCTTACTGCTATAAATTGCAGCTTTTTTCCTAATTTCCCTCCTCTTTCTGGATGTTGTACTAAGTTATACATAAGCCTACCGCCCTTTTTTCTGCATGCTCATCTATGTTAAATGTTTTGGCTTTGTTTTACCTAACTAGAGTTCATAGTTTCAGCCAGATACTGAGGCACTACCTGAATTTAGTCTAGACAGATTCATGGATTTCAGACTGACATAGCTGAAACATGAAAAAACACACCAATCCCCAACCCCCAACAAATCAATATGACCCTTCAAAAATAATTTAATTTAATATTATATAAAAAAATATTATATATATAATATATATATATTTATAATATTATTTTTTATATATATCATTCTCATTTAATGAGTTATATAGGAATTTATGAAATAAACCCCAGGTCATGGGGGGGCTGATGTTTTAGGTGTTAGGTGTGCTCACACACATCAGCCCCCCATGACCTGGGGATGTTGCTGGGAATGCTGCAAAATTTGCTCTGGTAGTAATACCTGTATTACCTAGATTAACACTAGAGAAGATGTCTTCAACATGAGTTACAATCTTATCTGTACTTCAGTGAGTGGAGGTCTGCCATAAGGCACAGAGTTTTGGATGGTAGACCAGGGTCTCTCAGATGGTCTTCCTTTTGAGATGTAGATCTTGCACTAAGAAAAACTGCTCAGTTTCTGGATAGGGAAGGCAGGTTGTTAATTTGAAGCGTAACCAGCTTTTGTGGGAAGAACAATAGGAACAAAGTGAAGAAACAGATATAATTCTGTTGTCCTACAGTCTCTTTCTAACAGAGTTTATTACATTGCCTGGAAAACTGAAAAAAAAATACCTTTCATTATCAAAGTTTTTAAAAGTAAACCTAAAACCTAATGTTGAAAAAAGAGAATCAAGGTTCTTTTGTTTAGAAGATAATTGTTGTCAAAAAACAAGCAAGAAAATTATTTAATACTGTATTTATCCTCTCCTTCCAACATCCAAACTTTCCTTAATTGCTACAGGGTAATCCTTTTCCAGATGAATTGTTGTACACAGTTTAAATTGCACCAGCTCATTAAGAAAGAATGTTGTTGGATTTTTTTCTTATAATTTCAGAGGTTTTTTGTCCTGGATAATGGAATGTTGAAATATTCAAAGTCACCAATTGATGTAAGTAGAGTTGAAGATTTTAAAACTTTTAATGAAGTTCAATCTGCTCATACTCACTATAGGCATATTTACGAAAGTATACACATGAAAGTTGTTGATGAATTTAAAGATAAATCATGTAATATTTTGGTTATGTCTTCAAGAATTTTACCTTTTTTACTTTTATGGAAATAAATTACTTAAAGTAGTTTCTTGAATGAAGCTGCCTGAGAGATTAACCTCACCATGTATTTTTCTTTTCCAATTTTTATGTCAGCCAGAGCTGATTATTCTGACATATGTGGATATGACAAAGAGTTGATAACAAGGTACTCTAGGGATGTAAAAGATACCAATAAATTAGTTAGATCTGATACCAATAACTATCAAGTTGTAGCAGCAGGGTGTCAAGTACTGTCTAATTTTATCTGCTTCTCACTTACCTGTACCTGTGCACTGGTGTGAACTCCTTAACACACCTAAACTTTTGAGTCGACTTTGTACTAGCACTTCTTGTGAGATACTTTTATCTGACTATAAATATAATCAGTGGTTAAGTGGTTAGTCTTAGTGCAGCTTTATTTTTTAATATGGCTTTATGCTAAAATATTTATAAAATGGGAAACCATTCCAGTAACAGATGGTTTTCTGTAAAATGTATAGAAAAAGTGCATGATACTTCTAAATCTATACCCTGATTTTTTATTTTAGATACAGAAAGGAAAGGTCCATGGGAGCATTGATGTTGGTTTATCAGTCATGTCTATTAAAAAGAAGGCTCGTAGAATAGATCTTGACACAGAAGAACACATCTATCACCTAAAGGTAAAAAGTAAAAATACATACTGTTTTTTCATCCTAGAAACAAATAAAGTTGTAAAAGATTGTGCAGAAAACTAGTATCTTGGATGCTTTCCTGATAGTGAATTTTTCTCTAGGTGAAGTCACAGGATTCATTTGATGCATGGGTTTCAAAGTTGCGGCACCACCGGCTGTACCGTCAGAACGAGATTGTGAGATCTCCCAGGGATGCCAGCTTCCACATATTCCCCTCAGCATCTACGACAGAGTCCTCACCAGCTGCCAATGCATCGGATGGAAAGGTGTGCAGTGTTCTTGGGCTGAAAACTCATGGCTTGCTTGTGGGCAATTTCAGTGGGCTCTTCTTGTACTGCCAATAAGCCAGGAGCTTCCACTGTGGCAGCGAAAAGCTGTGAGGGTGTGCGGTTGAAATCAGCTGAAATGCTGTCTAATTTAGCCTTACTTCATTAAAATGTGCTGCTGTAGAGATCTCGCAAAGTATTCTCCACCCATACAATTTGCACTAGCCTTTGTCATCAGGTATAAATCTGTCTCTTTGCTGATTATGCTCTTGCTCTTAAACAACAGCTTTCCTAACTGGTACCTACCACAGTCCACTTGTGAGGTTCTTGGTTTGATTTTCCAACGTACTATTCTGAAAAAATCTGTGTCTTTGGGAACTATGGAGACAAATCACTGATTTCACTGAAAACATAATGCATTATTTGGTTTCTATTCTGAAGTAGTATAGTCATTGCACTGACAAGGCAACATAGCCACAGTAAATTTAAGCATTTTATTATGCTTTAGGTGCAACAAAATAACTTTCCCTGGCAGCCTCCTATACCTTGCAGTAACAGCCTTCCTGTCACCTGCACTACTGGTCAGAGTAAAGTAGCAGCCTGGTTGCAGGACTCTGAAGAGATGGACAGATGTGCAGAAGGTTAGACTTTATCTTTTCATGCCTTGTTCTTTAGTAAAACCTCTTGTTGATATAAGAAAGAGTCCTGTCAGTAAAGTGGCTAAGTTACATCCTTATGTGAACATGTGGTAGCTCTTCAGGTAATTAGAAACTTTTATCTGGTGGTGGGAACTTTGCTCTGTGTGTTTTGGACTGTTGCTTTTAAAATTAATTGTAATAATCTGTGTTATTTTACTGGATGTCATTGGTCAAATATGATCATTTTTTGAGGTCCAGAGTTGTTGCTGACACCTACAGAAATAACAAGTGTCCCACATATCTGAAAATAAAACTTTTACTTGGATGCCTTACTACAAGGGGTTTGGGCACTTAACTTTTATAATCCAATTAAGTGCTAACAATGGACACCATGGCAATAAAAAGTCTGAATTGAAGAACCTAATGTATTTTTATTTTATACCTGTTAGATCTTGCTCATTGTCAGTCTAACCTTGTGGAACTCAGTAAACTTCTTCAAAATTTAGAAATACTACAGAGAACTCAGTCAGCACCAAATTTCACAGACATGCAGGTAAATATGCTTGAATATAAATCATTACACTGAAATAGTTGTTCTTTTTGTTAAGGGAAATATAGAGGTTGTCTGTTAACTCAGAATGTTTTTCTGAAATAATAGTGAATCTTGGATGAAATGCCTATCTTATATGTTTATTTTAGTCTTGTATTACACTGTTTCTGTTTCATGTATAAGCAAGTAATTAAGATGTATTTAGTATTTGAGTTGAATAGGACAAATCAAATGATTAAGTAATTTGTGAAACAAAACTGAGCACAGTTACAATAGAACACGTGTATAAATTGAAGAGTATTTAAAGAGTTTTTGTTGTGTTGAGTAAGATAACATTTGAAGTTTTTTAAGGATTGGAGACCCAAAGACCCTCAAAGATGAAGTTGCATGCTCTAGAAAAGGGGGCATAGTACAAAGGTCCCAAGTTTTGGACTGTTTCCCAGTTCAGGGTGAGTTTTCCTCTTACCAGAAAGCAATGGCAGATCCTAAATCATAAATACTTTCTTCCCCTTTCAATGAATCTTCTTGTCTATACAAATATCTGAGTAGTACCACAGCAGAAATCCACGAGGATTTCAAGGTCATGTCCTGAATATTATGCACCCATGAAAAGAAAGGGTACCAGTAGCTTTGCTAAAGGAGCTAATTGTAAATGTAGGACATGTTTATAAAAGTGTATGGATAGCTACAGCTGATCACTGCTCCATTTGGGGCCCCAGCAGCTGCGTTCTTCTCCTTTCTTTCTAATTTGTCCCTGTCTAATGCTACAATTCTTGACTAACTTGCTGTATTGTCTGTGTTGCTTGTGTCAACATAATAGCTCTTTGTCGCTTTTAACTATTTGTGTAATGTAGGCTAACTGTGTAGATATTTCAAAGAAAGACAAGCGGGTCACGAGACGATGGAGAACAAAAAGTGTCAGCAAAGATGCAAAAATTCAACTTCAGGTACTGAATGCACTATGTTTTACTTTTCATTGTACTTTTAGATTAAATTCTAAGCATGAAATGATATATTAGCTGAATGTAGGAAGTCAATGTGCTGTCTCATGTTTCTGATGAAGTAATTAAATCTCAGTTTGCTCTTCAAAACCTGGAGAAAATAGTGAGAAAAGTACTGATTTTATTTTCATTCATATGAAAACATTGCCATCTAGGGAAAGGAGGGAGATCTGAATATTAGTTAATTAAGGTATTCAAAACTCAATATGCACACACCATAAGGGGATATTGCTATTCCATATCAAAGTTGCAAAGTAAAACAGTCAAACAAGTGACATCAAATTAAAAGAAGAATGCAGTACTAAACGCACCAGTTGTCTTTGTCAAGACCTATACTTGGAATATTGCCAATTATAAGTACTTTCACAAGCCTTCTTTTATGGAGAAGGCTAATGTGGGAACAAATAACCAAAAAATACATAATGTGAAGCAAGGATTCACTCCATCCTTCCCTAGAACTGAAAGCACAGAAATAAGCATAATATGCATGTATTGCTACCTTGTGTTTTGTTGGAAGCAGTTGTATATTCTGAGGTTGGATCCAAAAGCTGATCCTTTTTATTACTAAGCAACTGATAATGAAGACTATTCAACTGGCTTTGGGAGCTAGCAATCACCACCATGATGTCTTCTACTGAAGACATCTTTTAATCAACCGACAACTTTTAATCCATTCAAATATCTTGAAATTAGTACAGATTTTGAAAGCTTTTAATTATGTCCCCAATAGGTGCATTAAGGAGTTTTCATATAAGATCAATAATCTTAAGGAAGGAAGAAGTGATAGTTGCATCAGCTTTTTCATTGCAGGTCTTGTCAGTTTTTCTTTTTACCTATTATATACTTTAATAATCACAATAGGTAGAACAATGAATCATCTGTTGGGATTAAAAAGGTTTATTAACAAAGGAATTTTTGTGATTGATGTCGTGTCCTATTATCTGCAATTGAAGGATCACAGTTTTTCCCTGGTGCTGAATAACACAGGGAAATTAAAATATCAGAAAAATGCATGCTTGGTGCCTATGAAGAGTCCATCACCACTGCATGTTCTTCTTCCATCCCACGGTAACCTCAGAGAAGTCTATCCACAAAAATGATGAAAGCAGGCAATGTATGATGATTTGTGGTTGGTCACAGTGAATAATGAGCTGTTCCTGTGTTACCTACACTTTGCCTAAGCTATTCTGGCCTGGGCTTCCATCACAGGCACCTGACTCAAACTGCTGCTTATGGTTTGGGAGGAGTGTGCCTCAGCTCCTGAAATTTTCAGATAGGATTGGTTTGCAGGTTCCCCTGAGAGAGTTTGTGTGCATGGCACTGTCTACATGGGTCTGTCACTTCTGGGTTGATAATCAGCTCTGGCTAACTTGGGTCAGCATTAATTCCTGCCAAGCTTCATGCTGCAAATATAAAGCTTATTTTGTTACAGCAAAGTATTAAGCTATTGTTGACTGATTTATAAATTATTTTGCAATGAAACAAAGACAATAAAATTGTTCTAAATTGTATGGAAGACAAAGAATACTTGATGGCTACTCTATTATCTTGCTTAGTTTGATAGACTCAATTTATTCCTCCAAGGGCTGTCCTGTCTCCTGAGGGCTAGAGCTGTGATCTGCAAGAGGATGGCCTCACTGACTCATTGTGTTTTTCCTAATTTGCTTAGGTTGCCACTAAAATGTGGATTTCCTCTGATGCCTACATGCCCTTTAAGCTAATTCCCATTTTGTTCTTCTGTTAGACATTCTTTCTACTTCATTGGCCTTTCTTACTGCTCATTTCTTCAAGACTGCTTCAAGTCTTTTTGAACTGTTTATCAGGATATCCCCTACTGGGAATCATTTTGTCTGATTTGTGATCACTGTTTTCATGGTGCTTACACATAATTTGCTGTTGAATTTGTTGACATTTTGAACTAATAAGATTTCTGTAGTACAATTACCTTCCTCATACCTCCATACATCTCGTTAGTTTTAGGGGATAATGCTCATATTAATAAACTAACTTTAAGCTAGTTTCAGTGTTAATTCCATTTGGTGTACTTGCACCTTTTTATCAGAATGAGCAGTTTTTAACTACGTCAAAGGTGTTCTGATAGCACAATGTTGAGAGCATCCTTCTGGGGAGCATAAAATTAGGGAGCTTTATGGAAAGGTGTGTGTTGTGAGTGATGAGGAACAAGGGTGTGATTTCTGCTGGCCCAGTATCCTCTGTGTATGAGGCAAGGAGGGAATTCTCCTGTCCAGGTTTTGTATTGTACTTGTTACCATTCTTCTGTTAATGAGATAGCTTTTGTTGGATTCCTGCTAACACATTCTTGCAGTATGAATGCTAGGTGTGTAAAGTATTTAAAACACACTTTTTCTTGTCGGTAAATCTGCTTGATTTGTTTCCCAGACATTTATATTTACCACTAAAATATGCTAGTTCGGTGTGCAGTTGACTTCGCTCACACAGCTAATCCCCCTGTAACTAGAGTGGGGTTAGTCCCCAAAGTAAAACTGAGCATAGCATGTGTCTAGACAATTGCAGGTTTGGGTGCTTACTATTGCTAAGTTGTTTGGAATTAACAGCTGAATTTACAGGCCTTTACTCAAGAGTAAATAGACGAATTGCTTCTCTTAAAAAAGATTACTCTTAGGAAGGAAGTTCATTTTGTTTTTAAAAAGCCTATTTAAAATCTTATGAAAGTGGCCTGCAACAACTGGTCAGTTGACCTGTATTAATTCATTTTATAAATTATACTTTTGTACAAAAACTGAGTTGTGGAGTTTGGGGTTTTTTTGGTTTTTTTGTTTGTTTGTTTTTTAAAATTTATTTCCCTTTGGGTAAAAGGCTAAGTTAGCATTCTCATGGCAGCTTCAAAAGAAGAAAGAAATATTACTTCAGAACAATAAAGAACCAGTGATATTTTGGTTTCCTACAAAAGCTCAAAATTTGGAAGTTCCAAGACTTCACAGGGGGAATAGTTTAATAGAGAGCATGTGTAGTATGGAGTAATCTGAAAAATAATCTTGCTTTAGTGAGACTTTCAGCTCAGAACTGAAACCAGACACAGACTAGTTATTACTTTTCCCCTTAAGTAAGTATTTCTTTTTATGGTAGCTCAGGTTACGACCTCACTTTCTATAGTGTTGAGGAGAGTGTGTGGTTCTGCAAAGCTCACTATTCCCATTTTAATAATGCACACCTGCATTCACAATCTTATATATATACATGTATGAATTTGGGCATCTCTCTCTGTATATAGGCTTTTCCCTATTATTTAAATAAGAATATTCTTCCATACTCTTATTCACAGGATAGACTTATTTCTGTAGAGCACAAAGAGCTTTACATTATGCATATGGTCTGCTCTCTGCTTTAACAGAGTTTGTTCTCAGTAATTCAGAGGTTATGCACATGCCATTTTAATGTGAGAATTGTATAAAATATTGTACCACAAGTTTTTTTACTGTGATTATTAGACAATCCTTCCAACTATCAGTGGCATTGCTACTAAAATCAGCCAGAGGGTGAAGTGTTTGGCCTTTCGCCACTGTAGCAACTCTGCTGGGAATGTTACAGAAGCATGACAGTTCAGCTAATAATTGAAATACAATATCCTGTTCTTCAGCATGGTGTCCATGTATCCAATCTACACATTGTTATTTGTATGATGATCAGGCTGCTTGCAGGAAAAGTAAAAATATATAGATATGTAAATCTAAAAATACTGAAGTGGCTATAGATGAAGATACAGGGGAAGAAAAATGTAAAGGAATTGAGATTTGTCTTCTAAAAGCAGAAAGATGTCTTTCCCAGTATTCAAAAATCTTAAAATGCCTTCAAAATAATGGCTTTTTTGATTAATGATTAAATAGAATGATTTTATGACAGGTGTGGAGTTCCTCTGCATTAGACAGTTACTTGCTTGACTTTAATGTACTGTGAAAAATTTTCTTACAAGTAAAATACATGTAAAATTAAGCAGGATAGGGCCACAAGTTAGACATGCAGAAAAGGAAGCAGCAGTTGAAATACTTATTTCAACTACTATTATTATAGTAGTTGAAACTACTTCTAATTTCAACTACTACTATTATTAAATAAGTAGTTTTTATTTGCGCTGCTTTATCTGAGTTTTTGCCTTGGTTTGGAAGCCAAGCCTTCAGTAATGTATGGGAAAAGCAGGAACTCAAAAAAGTGATTTGTGGAGAAAATTATTCAGTAGGCTCAAGGATGGATGTGGAAATGTCAGAGCTATGTACAGGAATGTTTACATAAGAAAACTCACTAGATAACATACCCACTGAAAAGTTTTGCCATTGAGACACATGAATCTTCAGTGACCACAGTTTATGTACTTCCACTGTTGCAAAGTGATATCTTTCAGGATTCATCTTCTGGATCGTCAAGTGACCCCAGAAGGAGTTTGATTTTTGTTTTATTTTCTGGAATGCTGTAGCATCCTTTCTGTTCTCTTTTTCCATTACTGCCTTATGACTCTGAATGGCAATGCTAATAGACTTTTTTTTATTGTAGCCTTAGTGAGTGCACTGCAGTCCAACTCATCTGGACGTAATTTTAGTGAAGTATCCAGCTTTTTATGTCTCTGGCATGCACAGCTGAAAACACATGATATGTCCTCAACATGTGTAGGCCATAAGAGTTAACAAAACCCACTGAAAGACTCTCCCTCTCCCTTTTCTGATCACCTTTCATCTTCCTGTGTCCATCACCCCTTCCCTTCTCTTTTTCTACTTCCTTCTTTTCTTGCATTCACTGTCAGGAAGGGCCGGCACCGAAGGGGCAGTTCAGCTCAACACGACGCCGGCAGAGACTGGCAGCTGCAGTGGCTACAACAGTGAGTGGATTTAAAAATCAAGGGATAGCTCTAAGGATGGGGAGCTGTGTAACTTGATTGTGTAATAAGCTTATGAAAATGTTTCTTGCACTTTTTGGAGGTGTCCATGGTACCCCCTCTCAGCTGAGTTTCTTAGAAGTGGTCAGGCCCAACACAAATGTATTCCATAAATGTGGGTCTGAGCTTGTTTACATGGTACATGTCCCTCCTCCTTTATGTAAGTGCAAGTGACAGACTCAGGCCCTGCACACAATAAATCTTTGACATATTATACAAAATAGAAAAAAAATTATCAAATTCTGTCAAAAGATGTTGTGACAGTTATAGCAAGACAATACAACTAAGGAGATTGGTTACAAATAACCATGGAATTATAAAGGTTTCTTATATTTTTATAAGTAGTATAAGGTTAGTCTTTTCATTTGAAGCACTTTCTGTTTACGTTCCATAATCCCAAAAAGTCATATTACTACCTCAGTGTCCGTATGTAGTTTTGCTAATTCTCTAAGTCTTTGTCAGAAAATATGGAACTATGAAATCAACACCGGGGCTGGGAATTAGTTGTGGGAAGTTTGTGAAATTGAATTACCATCAAAAGGATATCTTCAGCTGCTGCTTTATCAAGAAAGTAGTCATTAGGGGGTCCCAATATGAGACATTTGTACTAATCCATCAACAGTTAGCTAGGGAAGACTGTGTAGCCAAAGATTGAAGTGGGCTTTAAATACAAACTCCTTATCTAGCCCAAGCAGTGAATGGCTTCACCAGGCTGAAGTATTCCAGGGTCTGCTGTTCCAGGCCAAAGCTAAAATCCCCTAGATCTGGCACAGTTTCTGCTTAAGCCTAACTATCTTGAGCTCCTGCTACCTGAACCACAAACTCAGCTATTGCTATGCTATTTTAAAAAGCATGAGACATATCAGTGTTTCTCCAGTTTCAAAATTAACTCACCTAAATTTATTCCTCTGTAATCAATTGATGCTGAATGTGTGCTCTCTAATTGATTGCTGTTTTGACTCTGTTGGTCTGTCTGCCTAGCATGGAAATCTGCTTGATTATTCCCAGTTTCCAGGGCTGAGCAGTGTTGGTGGGAGGCTCTAACCAGAAGGCTCAGCAGCAGTTAAACAGCTCTGGCAAGGGTTGTACTTTTTACCTAGTGAGTGCTACAGTAGACAGTTGCAGCTGGACTTAGCTTGGAAGGCACCAAGAGAACAGGGAATTGCTGAGTTGTTACCTGCAGCTGAAGTGAGGACCTGTTGAGGGAGGTCTTGGAGGAGCTGGAGAAAATGCAGCAGGAAGGAAATCTAGAGGCACCAAAATGACTCTGCGGCTGTTGCAGTGTTCTGGCCTGTTCTTCCTGGCTGAAGCACAAAATGGTTGTTTCTCCCAGACAGCGAGGCTGTGTGCAAAGACTGAGGGATACAGAATTATATCAACTAAATGCACAGCAGAAAGAGGTTTTCCTTACAACCCACTTGGCCAGGAACATTCTGTTCCTACATGAACACGTCATTCTAAAGAAGGTGATGGATGAGTGGGTATAATGCTGCTGGTGTAAAGCAGGAAGTTGGGATAAGGTTCATCTGAGGTTATGTCTAGAAGTGTCTGTATAGAGAAAACTGGAGTGATGGATCAAGAAGCCAAATATTTTTTCAAAAACCTTCAAAACAACAATAAAAAACAACAAAAAGGAGAATGGGTAGTAAAGTTAGGATCAAGTCACCATTAATACAGAGAGAAAGCACATCAGTGAAAGGAAAAAAGGGAAGAGACGTATATTGGCAGTGTTTCCTGGACTGTTGCCTATTTAAGAGAATGAAAATGACTGTTTAATGTGTTTTTTTTCATCTGTTATGGAAAGCAGCTTGGAAATGTTTCTTAAAAATGCATATGAGGAGAGTTCATGTCAATCAACAGTTCAGTATTTTTGGTTTTTGTATTTAAAGCAGTCAGCAAGGCTACTTGTCTCTGTCATGTGAATGTATATTTCTTGCAAGTAGTGTGACATATTTGTAGAACATGTAAATTCCATTTCTAGGGCATAATCAAAAATAGTGTTTTTTCAATAAACTTCATGGCAGAAAGACTTCTTTTCAGCCTGGCCAGCTGAGGTTTGAGGCAGAAATGATGGATCTCTTCAGCTTGATTCATCAGAGTGACTAAAGAGCCCCTCTGCACGTGTGGGCACCTGCCTGCAGCTCTGTCAGTCCTTGTGGGTCTGGGGAACCTCCCCCATCACCACAGGCATGTGTGGCTGGGGGGACTCTCCCTCCAGCTCTGGCGTGATATCTGATGTCAGCTTCTTTCCTGCCCTCTGGATGGTCTGGAGGGTTGGGTATGTTCTCCATACACACAGGTACCATGTAGATACCTACTTTGCCCTCCAGAGCCACCTGGACCAGTTGAAGCTTCATGAAAGTCAGAAAGTTCTGGAAACATGCTCTCCCACTTAAGAAGGGGAAAGGTTTTGGAAAAGAAATTTGAAATTAACCTATGTTTGGCCACAGTAGTCCATTAATCTAATGTTGCTGGGCGCTTGACACAGGCAGTCTGGTACTTATGAAGAAGATAAACCGTTAAATATCCAGTACAAATACAAGGAATTTATTCTACATCTGTTAAATAATTCTTCTTGATATGAGGCTAAAATGAGGTCCAGTAAAAAATACATACTTTGTTGATATGGCTGGAAATCAAAATACATGAGAGCAGGAATAAAGCTTACATTAGATAGGTGCCAAAGAGTTATTATTTAATGTACTATATGTATCTACAAATCGAGAAAGAACAGAGTGGAAAGCATATTTCACAGAGTATGCTTATGAGTGGAATGATTAATAGATCCAACAGGATTTTGAGGGTTTCATTTGAGAATCAGAACCTAAACCTAAAATGTGTATTGATGTCAGCTTTTACAGGAAGGAATTGATAAAACCATTCCCTGATATTATCAAATAAAAAAGTACCAAGTTCAACCTCTGACAACAGTATAGAACTCATCTGTTGATAAAAATTCTTAGTAATATGACTTTTTATGTTATATTCTGCTCTTTATCATGCCTTGGAGGAGGCATTTTATATTTTGGCCCCATTTTTCATATTTGAATAATTACATTGGGCTGCAGTGTGACAGTTCTTGATTTACACATTTGATCTATCTAATAAAATCAGTTAGATTTAATGTGCTAAACAATGCTTAATATTTAAGTAACAAAATACAGTTCTGCATGCTTTTCTGTTGCATTTACAGATGAAAATGGTGTTCTTGGCCTGATTTTCAAATAAATGTGTGTAAATGGTAACAGTAAAGTAAAATACAAAATGCTCTCTCACATGCATCATTTATGTAGCAGTGGTAACCATACAGTGCGTATGTAGCATATAGGTAATGGCTCAGTACATGATACATGTATATATAACTTAGAAAGACCTGAATGTACTTTTTTTTATTACTGTATCTGAAAAGTAAAGGAGAAAGAGAAGTGGAAAGATAATAAACTAAATTCTTTGCTCCATCTCACCAAACTGTATCTCACTGCATTTGTTTATGGTTCATATATTTTAAATGAAAATCAGGTGGAGTTTTGATTTCATTTTATTATTGTTATTTATTTGTTTAGTTAAAAAGAAAACAGAAAGACTGTATGCTTCTTCCCTCTTCATAATTGCCAGTACAATGAGTTTCAAATGAAGATTTATGAGTAGTTTTGAAAAACTTCAATGATATATCTGATGATGTTATATCCAATTTTTAGATCTGTGGAGGAACTTGCGTAATTCAAATGTTGGTATTGGAACAACAGACTAATCTACAATTACTCTCAAATGTCCAGACATAAAGGAGCATGTCTCATGGTTCAATTTTCCAGTAATCTTCTAAGCATTAGGAAATCATCCATTTTTTGTAAAAGTTAGAATTTAAGTACTGCATCATTAACTGTTAGCTATGTATTTGGGGCTTTTTTTTTTCTATTTCAGTGAAAAAATTCAAGAGAAATCTGCATCAGCTGTGTTGAGATTTAGGAGAGTAAGAAGTTACATGTTCACTCTTGCCGTGCTCTCCACACTGTGAATTAAATCTTTTCAGAACAAATTTCTATTTCGTTTCAGCAGAGTCAAAAGTTTGGTTACACCTCACACAACATTTCTTCTCTGTTTCTCACTGTAGGTCCCTTTCAGTGCTACGATGTCACCCGTTCGACTGCATTCATCCAACCCCAACCTTTGTGCAGACATTGAGTTTCAGGCTCCCCCAAGCCATGTGACAGACCCTCTGGAGTGCTCTACTGAGTACATGAAGCTTCAAGAAGAATTCTGCTTGATGGCACAAAAAGGTAGCTGGAGATGTCAAGCCTTTCCTGTAATGTGCTTCTCTGTTGTCTTTCTTTATTGCCCATACTGAATTATGGCCAGGGCTTTCATCTGCATTGGGTGATACTGTATAAGTTTTTTAGCTGTTCAGGTGGCTTATACAAAGGCAACATGTATTATCCTTTTTATATTTTCCATGCATGTGATAAATGTAGAGATAAGTAAACTCTGAAATTGTTTTCCAAGTCTTCTGTACTGCTTTTCACTTTCTGTAAATAAGTGACTGAATCTGCAAACATTATTTTTTCCTCAACAAAATTTCCTCATTATTTCTCCCCAAAGATGATTCAGAATGTAACTGGTACACATAATGCTGTGAATTTTTTTTGTGCAATGTTTTCTATGTCAATGGAATCAATGGAAAAAGAGCTTATTACAAGAACATATTTTTGAATTGCAGTTTTATTGCCAGTAAGTGAATTGTCCTAAAAACTGAAAAAATATCATTTTAAAAGGTTTTCTTATCAGTTTGCTGTATATGAAAAACGTGAGACTGACATCTTAAAAAATTCAAAACCTATTTAAAGACCAAGTAATCCTCTTTATTAGTGCAATATTAAGTCTAGCAGAACTGATGTTTCTGTTACTATGAAAAGTACAAATAAAAACCAGAAAGAAAATAGCACACTTTGGACACAGTTTTTCCAAATATGCACCTTTCCATATGTTCAGCACCAAGAATATGCTGAGATGAGATATGTGTGAACATACAGTACGCACTTTACAATCACAAGCTGTACTTAATTTGGCATGGATTACTTGAAGTGCAGGCCCTTGTTTCAAATGTCCATTACTGTGGGATGGAAGTCTCACTGTCTTTATTGCTGAAGTATTGTAATAGATGTCAATGTGATTTCTGTAGCCAAGAAAACACCTGTTTTATTTTTTTCTTTTTGCTTAGTGCATTCTCTTTTGAAGTCTGCCTTTAACAGCATAGCTATAGAGAAGGAGAAGCTTAAGCAGATTGTTTCAGAGCAGGATCTTACAGGCCACAATGCTCAAATAGCTCACCTCAGACAGTCCCTCTCTCAGGTATGTTCTTGATTTGATTTCAAGCACATCTATCTTGCCCAGTGCATTATTTCTTTTGTATTTTGGCCATTTCCTGAGGTAAAAGGAGCCAAGAAAAAGCTAACTTTTCAACCAGAACTGTGGCATATTCTGTTATGATGCAGATCTAACCTCAGTGCATGTGGAGGTGAAAAATATAATTTGCGGAAGCATGTATCTGTTACGGTTTTCCAAAATAAAGAAAAAGGATCAAATGTTTTTATACAAATACTAGATGTCTTTCTTCGACTGTTCCAGCACAGCCGTGGAAATATTCTTGTTTTTTTAATTAAGTTTTAAATTTTGACCATATATAGTCAGATTTGTATGTCCGTGTCTCTAAATGCAAAAGGAATCCTAGGTTGCAATATAGTCACGAGTAAATTGGATTTCCAGATACACATCTGTTAACCCTCCTGCATCTCTCCCACTTAAGCTAAAGGAGAAAAGATAATTTGTTTTAGTGAGGAAGAAAAAATTAGCAACAATAAGTCATCAGGTTGCAAAATAACTCAATTTTTAAAATTCATTGTCAAGGAAGCATAAAAGCATTTGGTGGATTGACATGGAGGACTGCATCTGCAAGAAGTATGAGCAGATGTTTAAAGATGAACCTTTCTGTAGATACAGATGCATATCATGTTATGCAGATTGATTTCTGTGCATTGTGATAAAAAAGGGTTAGGGGCAAGAGACACAGGTAACCATTTCTGGTTATTGGCACAAATTTATCTGAGAAGTGTGGATATTTACTAGCAACTTGCATGAAATGGGGAATCATGTATTCTTCTTGGTCCTGGCCTCCAACGTTAGTTTAAAAGTCACTGTCACACATTAGTTCACAGTTTCAGTGGAGACTAAGTGGAAAATTGACTGTGACTGGGTTTGTCCAGTCTCGTGACCAGGTTTGAGCCATTGAAGCTATTGTCAGGCTGTTGTTAGTCATTACTTTCCCTCTCTGAGGGATGTCAACTGTGAGCATGCCCAGACCATTTCAGAACAAAGCAAAATTGGGTAATTTAAACTGTTTAGTGACAGTTTAAGCTTACCTATTTTCCTTTGGTCTTTCTTTGTTTCAGTATATTCATGCAATCTGTTCCTCAATCTGTGCTAGGGGGAGACAGAAGAAGGTTCTTACTCCATTGTAACAAACCTTCTCTACTGAAACAAAATGTCTCGCTGTTCTTCTTTTCTATAATCCTCAGTGCTGGGGATATATTAAGGTTAAGTCAGCCATGTTCTAGGTATGTAGCATATTCTAGATTTTAGAATCTCGCACGCTAGTCTTTCCAAATAGCAGATAATACATATATATGCCCCCAAATTTATAATATAGGTTGGACTTTGAAGTAGGAGAAAAAACAGCAGATACCAGACATCAGTTGAATTCTGTTGGTATTTGTGATACTGTAATAGATCAATAGTGTGAAATAAGTAAAAAGGCAAATCTATAAAATTGATCTGGGTGGGTGGACAATGATACTAGCAAATATGTTGGTTTTATGGGAAATGAAGAAATTTCTTTTTGCAGCCTCTGAGTGCTGATAACCTTGACTCAGAAGAGGCTGTATAGTTGTAAACCCAGAATTGCCTCTTTGTGCGTTTTGTGGGTTGTTCCCATTTATTGTTCTGCAGTTTCACTCCTTGTTGCTGCATTCACTCCCCATTTCCATAATGTACATAACCCACCAGTACACCTGCCAAAGAGCTCTCTGAAGAACTAAGGTAGAATGCCACTGTTACATTGTGGGAGAACATCTGTACCCCCATCTCCTGAAAAGCAGTGAAGGCAAAATAACCAAAGAAGAAATCATGTTAAGAGAGGATCTCAAAATAGCTATCTCTATATAAACGAAAGAAAGGAGGTTCTGTGATTTTTTTTTTAGGAAATTGTTGGAAAGAGGATGTTTTTCTTTTTTTTTCTTTTTAATTTTAATTTTTTTTAATGTTTACATTTTAATTTTGAATGAAATGTGCAATTTTTATTTTAAGGCTCTCAACCAGAATGCTGAACTAAGGAGTCGCTTGAACAGAATACATTCAGAATCTGTTATTTGTGATCAGGTTGTCAGTGTAAATATTATCCCTAGTCCTGATGAGGTAAGACTTTGGCCTTTAATGATTTGGAGTTCAAACAAGCCTTGCTAATTCTCACTAAATAGCTGAAACACACCTGAAAAATTATTGAATTTTTCAGATTGGCATATGTTCATTCGTAGAAAAAGGTTATATTTCCTTACTTACAATAAAGCTTCAGTTTTGCTTTCCATATATGAGACATGAAAGAACTCAGCTTGGTCTCTTTAGAGGAACAGACAGGGACTCCAGTTTTGGAACATTATTTGTTGGCTGTGGGAATTAGTGAGGTTTTACTGTATTTGAATGTATCACACAGTAGCTATCCAACTCTGTATCTTAGTTTCTTGCCAAATCAGCAATTAATTATTTAATGACCTGATTTTGCAAGTGTGTAAAGGGCCTCACATTTAGAATCTTGAGTGGTACTGTTAAAATCAAAAGGTTCAGTCCATGAACCAAGCACTGCACTAATATTTTTACAACATCTAGTTTTTCTTGTTTTGCTTTCCTTAGTCAACAGATTAATGAACATTTGGATTAATAACAGTGAGCTTCCTTCATGACAAATCTGAATTTGTGGATTATAATGTATTACAATTAGTATGGTCACTTTGGCAACCATTCTGCTTGCATTTTACAAAAATGTTTTTGTCATTTCCACTATTTTTTTCCTACGCATATGCCATTTCAACTAACAGTCTTATTGCCTAATTATTTCTTCCAACAACCAAGAAAGGTAGAATTGTTTTTGTTTATTTGCTTTTTGAAAACATCCAAACAATTTTTCCAAGAATTCAGCATGTTGGAGGCTAGCAACAGAACACAGAAGTGAAGTGGTGCCACAGCACAGCAATCTGCAGTGAAGTTCTGGGCAATGGCCTTCTCTTCTGTTCTGTATTTTTTGTTGGTCAGCTGTTTCTTTTCCACCTGTTCATCATTGTCTTGGTAGAAGTGTGCCTGACTGAAGAAGTTTTCAAAGAAGTTTCCAGATCTCTCATTCACTTATGTTGCTTGTTTTGTATATATCTATAATCTTGCAGCATGTAGATAATGCCTGTGTGAGGGTCTTTTTCAGGTAGGAGCATTTTCCAAGTCCCTCTAGTTTATGCGAATCCTCAAAATTTTGATCACTTCCTGTAAAGATTAAAGTAAAATCAACTTCTGTTTTCATTACAATTCATCAAGCATCACAATCCATCTACAATCTTGTAAGTCCTAATGAAAAAGGACAGGATTTTGACCTCTTGGCTTGTTTATGCCTTTTTTGGATGTTTTTGTTAGTGCGTTTTGCGGTAACTGTGTAGAATAATTCTACAGAATTAAGATGTCAACAAAACCATATGCAGGAGTTCTGGAATAAGATTAATGGGGATTGTGTTGCAATCTGAAGAGTTAACCATGTTTAAAAGGGCTTCAGTACTTTCATCTGTATTATCTCCCAGGAGCAACACTCTGTATAAATTAATGGATTAAGTCTGAGATCTGTTTCCCTCTACAGCAACAGATCCTGTGGTAAAATGGTACTGGGAGAGCATCTTAGTTTTCTTATTGTTGTAGCGCGCAGGGTAACATTGAAATCTGGTATTCCACCCATCACTAGCAGGAAGAGGAGGGTATATTTCACTATTTTAGCTTGCTGCATTACTGACATTGTCATAGCACAGTTTTGAACCCTTGACTTTGCTGTTACATTTCTTTATAATAAACCATAGACAGTTCATTCCCTTTAGTAGTATTGAGTCAGTGTTAATGGCATATTGCAAATGAGATTTGGAGTATAAACATAAAATAAAAGCCCATAAAAATACATATTATAGCTATCCTCCTAAATATTCAAACATTTCAAACATTGTTACCAAACTGCTCCACAAGGTCATTTATTTGGAAAGTAACTTATAACTCCCTGACCTTATAAAGCTTTATAATTAAATTTTAGCTGTATCAAAGCCAGCTCTCAGTGATGTAATTTGTTATTACCAGATGTCATTTAATCTGAAATTCATGGTTGAATTTGTCTGACACAATCCAGCTGTTGTCCACAAAATCATTTCTCTGCATAGAGAACTAGATCTGCAATTTCATGCTGCTAGAACTTGGCAATAGATGCTGGGCTCAAATGAAGAAATACATGTATCTCACTCTTCAAAATGTACTTTATTTCATCACCCTCAGTCTCATCTGTCAGGCACACACAAAGTCCTACTAAAATGCTGCCTTTACTCTCTGTACTTCTATTTGGCATAGAAATCTTATTCAGGTGATTTACCCCTTCTGTGCATATTTAATATTATAAATAATACTTTAACTTTTCTGTGTTTTATTTACAGACAGGTGAACAAATTCATGTCAGTTTGCCACTGTCTCAGCAAGTTTCTAATGAAAGCAGGCTGTCTATGTCTGAATCTGTTTCAGAGTTCTTTGATGCACAGGAAGTGCTTCTATCTGCCAGCTCATCAGAAAACGAGGTAGGCTGTGACAGCATGTGGCAGCTGTGCTGCTGGACAGAATTAGCTGGTGCTACCACTAGTAATTTTTTTTTTTTTTTAAGTAATGCTACTTAGAATAAAAAGGTATCAGAATGTATAGAGCGTTGATAAACAAACCTGAGAACACACTTAGAAGTGCAGGAGTTCCCTGAAGTGTAAAACTGAGTTGAAAGTTGGTTGTGTCAGTGACTTATGTTCAGTACATGTCCTTTGTAGGCTATGGCAGTTCCACCTAAGGATGGCAGAGACAGTTACAGCTGACTGTGCAGTCAGTTAAATTTAGATTATCAAATGTTCTTTAAAAAATCTTCTACTATATATGTATATAAAGTTATTCTCTGTATTGAGAGAAATAGACATAAAAGTAATATTTCTGGAAAAAAAAGTAAAGCAATTTTAAAAAATATTCTTAATGCTGATGAGATTCTTGTTTTGCAAAATGAGAGATTGATGTTTACATAATTGGTTTGCTGAAACATAAGTCACGATTTATTGTTTGGTTCTTTATAAAAAGCACAAATCTGACTCTCTCTTCTCACCTCCCATCCCTAGTGCGTTATGTTATCAAGTTTTTGTTCATCTCTGATCTTACTTGAAGCCACCTTTTGCAGGTCAAATGTCTGTATTTGGATAATAAGGAATTCAGAAACACGAGGACAACGTAGCATTTCTTTTGACACTTTTAGTGCATTGGCACTATGGACTAATTGAAACATCCAGTTGATTTACCTAATAGTTCTAATTGGATAGAAATTTTTTTGGAATATCTGTGTTTCAGTTAACTATTTTTGTCTGTTTTGTCAGTATATTTGTACATATATTTTATACATATCTAAGTTAATGGATATTTTATTTATGTTTTAGGCTTCTGATGATGAATCTTATATCAGTGATGTGAGTGACAATATATCTGAGGACAACACCAGTGTTGCAGACAACATTTCTCGGCAAAGTATACTGTGTTTCAAACTTTGGGAAATTACCTTGGTTATGTTCATGTACCAGAATTACTGCATGTCAATACAAGACCAACTCAGCTGAAAACAGCGAAGTTGGGCTTGCTTGTTCTGGCAGTGATTTGGTTGAATGGAGAACTGTTTTTCTTAGTCTGGTGTTCCCTTATGACAGTATTTTTTTCCTTTCCCAGTTCTTAATGGTGAGTTAACAGGAGGCGCATTCAGAAATGGACGGAGGACTTGTCTCCCAGCTCCCAGCCCTGACACCAGTAACATCAATCTCTGGAATATTTTGAGAAATAACATTGGCAAAGATCTTTCCAAAGTATCCATGCCAGTTGAGCTAAATGAACCTCTGAATACCTTGCAACATCTTTGTGAAGAGCTGGAATACAGTGAACTTTTGGACAAGGCTGCTGAAACAGATGATCCTTATGAACGCATGGTAATGCATTTAGTGTAGCACTTCTTCTGTCTGTGTTAAAAAGGGAGCTGTTGAGTGGAGTCTATGCAGGGTCCTCTCTTTCTCCTGGTCACAGGCAACAGACCTCCCTGCTGGGTCAGAAGAGTGTTGTGAACAGTTACAGGTGGTAGGTTTGATCTGAACAAGGCTGTGGGATTTTTTTTGACCTCAGACCAAGTCCTGGAGTTGAAACTCATATATTTAAGATTGATGTCATGCTCTATGACCATAGATGTAGGCATTGGCAGTTTATAGCTCTGCAGCATCCTTTCCTGGCTTTCAGTGATCAAATCCAGCAGCCTTTAAGAGATAATCTAGTCTGTGGCTTCCTTATGATCAATATAGGTGTGAATGAGATGTCCTCCCAGGCAATTTCTAAGAGAGAAGTTTCAAAACAGCAGAACAAAGTTTGCCTGGGCACCGTGACTTCAGCTCCCCTGTAAGTCTGTTTTGTTTTTCTAACTGACAGCCAGCAGCTTGTGCTCAGCTCTCAGGGTGCTCTGATCTGTCACATCTCCTTTTCCTCAGAAGATACAGGGAAAGGCTGTAAGGGAAAGTTGGCAGTGTTGTTGCCAAACATATTTGCTGTTCCCTGGTATGGGCTGGCAGCACTGTGGATAACTGGGAGAAGAGAGGTTGCCTTTGGCTGTTACACAATCACACACTCAAGTCCCTGAACTGCCATGTTCACAAGGCCTGCTGGAGAGTGAGGAGTCCTAAACACTGAAGAAGTTGAACCTGTCTTGAGAAAGGGAGTTGAATTATTTATCATCACATTCTGTTTTCTTACAAGACTTGGGAGATGATCATAGTGGGTCCCTTCCAAACCGGAGTATTCTGTGATTCTGTCCCTCACAAAAGAAGGGGGATTCTGTAGGGAGTGGGCAGGATTGCAATGAGTTAAGCAGACTGATTGCCACATTTGTTGAAAAGTTTGGAAGTATTAGAGAGAATTTGGGAAGGAAAAGCCATGGTGCAACTGAAAGCTCCCTAGGAAATGTGGACTCAATCCCTTTCTCTGCTACAGATGTCTACTGCAGTACTTGGGAATACAAGCCAAACTTTTAAAACAGCACCCCTAAAAATGCAAACTGCACACTTGAGCTGAGGCACATGGGACTGCTTGGAAAAGAGCTGAATACACAAAGCTTGTGGCAGCAATGAGTGTTATTGCTTGTTCACTGTTCTCTGAAAGATCAGGACAGATTTGCTGTCTTCAATAAGTGTCCAAAAGTAGTGGAAACCTTTTTTTGTCACATTGTTCTCTATATCACAAGGGTAGTAGATGCTTTCATTTCACTGCAGTGTCTTATAGCTAAATTGAAGAGGAAGTTGAAATTAATCTGAAAACTGTTTTAGAGGAATGAAGGTTTTTACTGTTGAAGAAAAGCCTGTGAAAACAGTGTTAATTTTGTTGATGCTGCATTTCCGAGTAATACAAAACGAATACAGAATGGACCACCCCTTACACAGTGGGAAGAAAACAACGCATGTAAAAGCTCACATGGGGGCCATGCCCTCCCTAGCAGGGAGAGAGGGGAAGCTGGTTAAGATTTGGTCCAGTGGTAGCATATTGCCAATAGCTGACTCATTATTATCCTTGCATTGTTTTTCTGAAGTTTTGTTTGGGCTTCTGACTGGCGGATGTGATTTTTTTTTTTTTTTTAAACTCTGCAAATGCGACCTGTAACCTAAATAACCATGGCATGTCCCTTAACTGATTACTCTCAGTGAGGCCTGGCTTAGAGATTATTAAATTGTGGTTATACATATAGACAAGGGGGCTGTTAAGGCTGCACATGTGTGGAAGATTTGGAGATAACTCAGCACTAAGGACATCCTAAGTGAGAGCTGTTTAAGTTTGATACTAAATAAAATAGTTCCCATAGGAAAATGGAATGTGATCTTGTAATTTGAAGTTATTACATAATATTTATTCACAGGAGGAAGGTCTAGAGCTGGGTTTGTTTTAGATCACTAATGATAAGCCTGGTCAAAGGCAGAAAAACTATGTCATGTGCAGATTGTCATTTTAAGGGACTGTTGAAAGACTGAATGAGGCCATGAAGAAAAAGAAATTATATCAACAGAAGAAATAAAGTTTATACTGGTTCTGGCTGGGATGCATGCTTTGACTTTCAGGCATGCTTGATTAATCCAGTTGTCACTCTGAGCAGAGCTGTGTGGTACCACATAGTGATGGCACATACACAGGAATGTCTGCCTATTCTCACATTCTGGTCTGTATTTTTACAGGTTCTCATTGCTGCCTTTGCAGCATCAGGCTATGCCTCTACATACTTTAGAGCAGGAAGCAAGCCATTTAACCCAGTGCTTGGTGAAACTTATGAATGTATTAGAGAAGACAAAGGATTTCGATTTTTCTCAGAGCAGGTAAAGCTTGTTTCTAAATAGACACTCCTGTTTAGATTTATATTTTTTGCTCTTCATTTTATAGAATAATCCCATTTTTTCTTTTTACTTAGAATGGTTTGCTTTCTTGGAAGTAAATAAATATCATTAATATAAGTGGACTTCATTAAATGCTAGAAGGAATACATTTTTACGGTAATCACAAGAAACTGTTTTAAGTACAGTGTTTTAAGTACAACAACTTAAGTTGTATCTGTTTTGATAGCAACATGGGCTATTTAGTATTTTCTTATTGCAATAACAATTGTATTGTCTTAGGAATGAAAATTCAATGTTTTTAACTCAACCAAACTGTTTTTCAGGTTAGCCACCATCCTCCCATTTCAGCCTGTCACTGTGAATCGAAAAACTTTGTGTTTTGGCAAGGTATACTTTTTTAATTCAAAAGCATAACTCCATTTTTATTGTCAAGTAAAAACTTTGTAAAAGCTGAGCTTTGCATTTGGAACTTACTCAGAGTTTGTATACTTATTATTTTGAAGTGACATATTATAAACTGATGATCTGATTTATTTTACTCCAAATTCTCATTAAGAGTGAGCAAACATGTTACAACTTCCCCTGTCACTTGCAGCCTGTTTATACTCTTCTGTTTAAAAGGTTTTTACCAATGAAATTACTATTTCTTACAAACACTAGCAGTTCTTTTTACAGATGAAAAAATTACTCTTTCTTCCCTTGTACCTGCTGGTGTGTGCCTTTAATTGTTATTGTATGTTTGCACAAGACATTTGACAATCATGCAGCACAGACACGATTCTTAATTAAACTTATATTTATTTTTTCTGACCTAATGTAATTTTTTAGTATTTTTTTTCTTTAGTATTTTCATGGCAAATTCATACTATCTACTTCCCTGTTTTGAATTGGGTAGTCTAGGATAGATGATCTGGTGTCACAGATCAGTGCAAGGGGGAGATCTTGGTCATTTCAGTTTTTTAAGTATTTCACTATTATATTCAGATATCAGGTGGAAAAACAAATTCTGGGGGAAATCAATGGAAATTCTGCCTGTTGGAACCTTGAATGTGACTCTTCCAAAGTAAGCTACTGTCCTCTCTCCTCTTATTTTCAGTCTTTGGTGCAGTCTAGTCTGTGCTGCCTTGTGAATGGGTTGGGGTAAGCAAACATCACATGGATTGTACTGGTGAGAGTTGGTTAGAGCCCAGCTCTAATCTCTCCTTAGTGTTCATGTACTAGAACATTTTTGAGCTTGAAGATCCATTTCTGGTTTTGGAGTTCCTGACGTCCTACTTCCTTTCCCTGATCTCCTTTTCATATTTATTTTGTTCTAATTGTGATTCAGTTACATTTTCTGCTTATAGTCTCAATTCAGCCTTATGTTGATCTGTGGGTCACTGTCCTGCCCCTACAGGAGTTGTGGCGAAAGCCCTTCATGCTCTGAGGACAGTGAATAGGCCATGCAGGGCTTCAGTGGTTCATAATGTGTTTATTTGTGGTTTATAGCACCTTTCTGTAGTTCTATGCACTGGAGCTTAAGTGAGCTTCTCTAAGGAGGATTAGTAATGTAACCAGATGCAGGACTTTGTCATCTGTGCAGGTGCTTTTGGGTAATATGGTTTGTTTTTACAATAAAGGAACAATGTTTACGTTTTTGTCAATAATGATCATGATGAATAGATGTTACCAACCACTTCTTAATCTGTTCTTAGGTATGGAGATTACTATGTCTGGAACAAAGTCACTACTTGCATACATAATATTCTTAGTGGAAGGAGATGGATAGAGCACTACGGAGAGATAACTATCAGAAACACAAAAAGCAGTGTTTGTATTTGTAAACTCACGTTTGTCAAGGTAACATATGGATGCTAATATATCTCTTATATTCATATAACTGCATAATTTAAGGGTACATCAAGCTGTTTCTTCACTATTCCTGAAGTCCACATTCCACATTTTATCTTTTATTACTTTTATCAGTATTCATAAAATGCAAATTGTCAAATCAGAATGCTGTGTAAATTAGTATGATTCTATTCCACTGAACATTTAGTATCAAGGTGTTCCATTGCTGTATAGCTGTGTGCTGTACTGTTGCTGGTTTTTGGTTAAAAATGAAATGTCAATTTTTCTTTTAATATTACCACAATGAAAACACAAAGTCACTGTACACTACCATGCTATTTTACTTCTCTTTCTACTAGAATTTGTTGGTCAATATTTTATCTCTTTACATTACGTATTGCTGCTTCAGGTCGTAGTATTTTAATATCCAGGCAAGGACTCTATATAAAAATAGAAGTCTATATAACTATGTTACTATTAAATATTTTCCCTAAAAATAAATTTGTCTTCACATTGCAACAAAAGACATTGATACCACTTGCAGTGTTAGCAATGGGGTAATGGGGTGTTAAATGTGAAGTTTGTGTTTTGATGGATAATCTGAGAATGGGCAACTGGCTCTTGGATGAAGGTGTAAGAGCTAAATGTGTATAAGAAAAGCAAAAGAGAAGAGAAACAGAAAGAAACAACATGTAATAGTGGCTGAATACAGTACATTCCCTGCTGTATACAGTAGTGTTCAGCACCTGTGAAAGGATTCCCATACAAGTACAGGTATATTCAATACCTCCTCATGTAGGAAGAGGAGTGTTAGCTGTCTCTGACAGCCAAAGGGTCATTTTTGCAGAACTATGTGGAATTTGGTTTAATGAGTGACAATGTAATTCCCAGATGTGCAGATAATTTAAATACTTCTATGTCAAAACCACATTGCAGATTACACAGTGTTTCTCCTATACTAAATCAGTTAGCATTAGGACCATAAGATTTTTGAATTTTGGTGTTCTTAGTTCCAGGTGAGCTGATCCAACACAGAATTTGGACAGTAGGCACCACCGATACATTCATTATGTGTATTGGTACAATGGGTTGTTGGAGAAGCAGTGTGAACTAGTAATTCTTGGTTAAACTTGCAGGTGAACTACTGGAATTCAAATGTAAATGAGGTCCAGGGCGTTGTGATAGATCAAGAAGGGAAGGTGGTTCACCGCCTTTTTGGAAAGTGGCATGAAGGCCTCTATTGTGGGGTTGCACCTTCAGCCAAATGCATATGGAGGCCAGGTAAGAGGCTTGTAAAAAAATCTGGAAGGTGTTCTAGGGTAAACCTAAACTATGTGAAGCTGTTTTAACCTTCATTTTAAATACAAAAAATAATACTAGAGAAATTAAAATCCCTGTCTAGACAAACAACAACTTGCATGAGTTTATAATAATGGTAAATGGAAATGTTCTTACAGGGCATAACCTTTTACCTCTCAGTCAGATATGCTGGGGACCTTGAGGTCAACACAAGAATAAAATTAAGAAAAATACTGGGCATCTGGGCTGGCCTGTCTGCCTTCTTACAGAGAGTGGGGTAACTTTTTTTGACTCAACAAATGGGGGTTTATTGAGTTTGTTGTCTTAATGCTTTATTAGCCTAAAGGATTGGTCTTCAGAGGTGGTGAACACCTGGGACTTTTAGGATCTGATTTCAACTTCCTGCTTGCTTAGAGGCCTAAGGTTGAATTAGTTATCCTTTGCACCTGTATCTTTCATACATGCATCATCCAGGAATTATTGTTCTTAGAATTTGGAGTCCTACTTTGTATTTATGGTATTTTGAACCCTACTTTTCACCCTGCTCTCTGCAATGTCTATTCTGACTCCTTGTAGTAGTGAATCAGTTTGTGCGTGTGTGCTAAGTTCCAAAATGAACTCTAAAGATCGTTTAAGGTTAGGTTTAGGACAGATGTTTGATAAGCCCACTTTCTGGGGAACAGGAAACTGTTTTTAACTTGAAAATCTTGAAAACATTAGTTTTTATTTAAAATGGAAGGAAGGTCATAAAGTTTTGAATCTAATGACATGCAATTACAATCTCTGCAGGAAAAGCAGTTGATATTAATATTTAGTGAATTTTGTTTCACCTAGAGAATAGCTTTTGATGCTTTTTAATTGTAAGAGTAAAATATATTAATTATTTTTCTGGTAGAAGTTTATAAATAAAGGAATCTCTTGCATATTTAGACTAATATCTTAAAAAGCTTTTTTCTTTGTTTTATATATTCAGGCTCCATGCCAACCAATTATGAACGTTATTATGGCTTCACAAGGTTTGCTATTGAGCTCAATGAATTAGATCCTTTACTGAAAGATCTTCTTCCTGCAACAGATGCACGATTCAGGCCAGATCAAAGGCAAGAATGCTTATTTATACATTTAATATTTGGTGGGCTCAAGGCTGAGTTTGGCTGAGTTTTGTATTTTGAGTGTATCTTCACTGCAGTCTGAATTAAGCTGTGGAAGATTCTGCTAGTAGAGAAAATAGTATTGAACTCAAATTTCTGCTTAACCCAGCTGAGGGAAATTAGAAAGTTTCTTGTTGAGCTATAGTGCAACCTTAAGACAGATTCCTCATGACAAACTGAAAAACAGGCTCTGATATGCTGTGCACTTCTGCTATGGATGGAAGCAACACTATTTCCCTCCAAATTCTCAGTTCATAATCCTTCAGTGTTTGTGATATGCTGAAGTTGCTGAACAAAGGGTGTGCCTTAGGCTGTAGGTCAGGTACATGTAGCTGGGGAGTCACATCTCAGGCTGGATCTGAAAGTACAGCACTGACAACACACTTGGCTTCTGCTTGTCCTTTGTGATGATTGGTGCTGGAAAATCCCTTGGACTAGACACTGTGTGATTGCTATAGGGCCTGCTGTTATTCCTACAGGCTTCTGGAGGAAGGAAATGTAGAAGCAGCAGCATCTGAGAAACAAAGAATAGAGGAACTCCAGAGAGCTCGGAGGCGGTACATGGAAGAAAACGGCATTGAATATGTACCCAAATTTTTTAAGTGAGTCTATTCATTTGAGTAGTAAGTCTCTGTTTTCTATCATGTAACTGGATGAAGTACTACAAGAATTACCACCAACACAGACTAATAATCATGAAAGTGTGGAAAGTTGCAGTTTTAAGAAAGATAATAAGATATCTCATACCTTCTTCTTTGAAGCAATTTTTACACAGTTAAGCTTCATAATTGAATGATCATTTTCTCATAATGGGCCTCAGCTTCCTACAAGCTGGAACAAGCCTTCCTACTGAAGTGGAATTAGAAGTATAATATTGGGATCTATGATTTAACTAGGGGCTTTTTTAAAGTCATTTTGTAGACAAGTAATACCATGTGACCTGAACAGCAACATCACACATAGATAATCTATAACATGTATATATAAATGTATATGTATACACTGAAAATGTATTTATTTTTGAATGAAGGTATTTTTTTATTGGCTATTTTTTAATTAAGCATTCTTCTGAAACAAGGAATACTCATGCCAAGTAGCCTCATGACTAACATAGGGAATCAAAAGTGAAAAAGATTGAATGTTCCTGATGCAGTTGTAATATAATGTAAGCAAAATCCATAGACAAAAAAATAAATGGTTGGAGGCTTACATTCTGCAAGCTATATCCCCTTCACATAATAATCCCCTTCACATAATCTGAATCTGTAGTGGACAAAGGGGTGTTTTGTGGCTCTAAGATCTGCTCATACAGATCAAACAGATTTTCGGTCTCGGCTGTTCTCTCTGTCTTCTGCTTTTGATATAGGTAGAGGTTGATTTTTGTTTTTAAATTCCTGACACAGAAATATGAAATTTGATTTGATGTTGGGTTAGATCAGAGAAGTGTGGAATTTGACTTTATATTACATAAGAGCAATATCTATGGTCAAAACTGTTTTTGTCTCTTTCTCTCTCTCTCTTTGTTTTTTCTCCCTTTCTGCAGAAAAGTTATCGACGCTAATCAAAGAGAAGCCTGGGTTACCAATGAAACCTACTGGGAACTGCGAAAGGATCCTGGCTTTAGTAAAGTAGACATTCCTGTACTCTGGTAAACTGAGAATATAGAGCTAGTAAACATATCACTCCGAAGAAAAAAAATAACTATGCACAATATGTTTCTTATAGCTAAGCGTGGTTTGTGGGTCTACGGAAAAACCATATCATCCGCATTTATATTCATCTTTATAATGGACTTTTGGAAGTGCATTAGACCAGGCCCCTGACCACTTCTGGATCTTTCTAATTTTGCAGCAGTCCTCAAAACTAAAAAAAAAAAAGAGAAAAAAAAAAGGAAACAGAAACCTTTTAAAGTTTCATACGATGAAAATTCAGAAATAAAGGAGCAGATGAGTAATCCAAAGTCACTCGGAAGAGGTGGTAAGCGCAAAACTGCAACCGGTGCTTTAAACAGACATTAAGAGTAATAAAACTTAAATTAAAAAAAAAAAGAGAGAGAAAAAGAGAAAAAAAATCCATTTTGTTTCAACTATTTTTGTTAAAAACTCTTGGGTCACAACACTGTCATTTCTGGCTTCAGGTTAGTCCTTTGATGTGATGTGCTTGGACTGGCCTTTGTCAAAAAGATATGCTTTTCTGGAAGCTGTTCCCATTCATATGCCATTGTTCATGCCTTAACAAAATATGAAGATGTACATTAAGTAATTTTAAAATATCTATGCTTAGGCTTGTGTGAAGGGCAGATTTTTAAAGCTCTAGAATTTTATCACAATATAAATACTGGAAAACCTGCATTATTTGAAATCAAAAGATAACCAAACATCTAACTGTATTTCTAAGGTATGAGATCTACTGTACATGCTTTAGCTTTGGGATGCTGACTGTATAATCAGACTGAAAAGAAACTGCTAGCTGGAGGATTTTCAATTTTGGTAAATGCATATGTGTTGCTAGTCAGAAAGCTCATATTTTAAATGACTGATGCTGAGATGCAGTCATCACATTTAGTACTGGCTGGACATAGACCTCTCAGTGAATCTCATTTTCCCATAACTGTTTATACAATTAGAAATCCCTGAAGCTTTGCAACAGTGTTAAAAGCACAGAAAGATTTCATTGGAAGGCCTCTGGCTTTGCTCCAGAACCTGGATAGTACTGTAAATGCAACTGTTTTCTGCCACACACACTGTTTATTTTCCTGGCTCTGTTTTTTCCCCATCCACTTATCTAAATTTATGTTTGAGAGTATGGCAGAGGCTCCCACGTGTTATAGCTAACAACTTCTACTTGTGTTGCCAAAACAGCTTTTGTGCAAAATATACTTTACATTTTTTCATAAAATGGTTCTATATTTTTTGATTAAAAACAAAGTCTCTTATGTGTTGCTAAGCCTCAGTTAATTTAAGTGGGAGAAGACTTGGCACTTTCTATTTGAAAATCTCTGAAACATTAAAAGGTAGGAGGGCAGATCTTAATGAAAGAAAAACCAGTAATTTATTAGATAAGAGCTACATTCCATATGGTATGATCTAGTCTTCCATTTATGCATGTGTTATACATCCCACTACTGATGATAGGTTAGATTTCATGCACAGATTCTGTATTCCTTTCTGCCCATACATGACATACGATTTTTCTATTTAAGATTGATCCCAGTCCTGAGACCAAAATTAAAATTACTAGACAGGTATGTGATCTGCCAGCAGAGCTGTTTGAACAGTTGTCAGTGCATTACCACACATCCCCAGCTCTCAGCCTGCTTCTTCCTTTTTCAGAGTCAGGTCCCTATACAACTGAGATTACTTTGGTTATTTAATATTAATTTAGTTCACCCTGTTGATTGTATAGCAAAGTAACTAGCAGGGTAACTAGCTGCTAGTCAGTTCCAATTTCTTCACACAGTTCTGTTATCAGAAAGAACTATGAGAACCTACAGAAAATATTAACTAGACTTTTAATGAATTGTGAATGCTCATGAAATTTTTATAAAAATTTGGTATAAAAATCCCTGTGTAGATTAATGGGGTTTCTTCCAAAGAATGTTATCTTTCTCTTTTCTAGTTGAACCTAGTCTGATTTACTCTTAATTTAGTTCTGCAATTGCTATTATAAGAAAATGAAAATATATCAAACTTGGTTTTCAAAATAATATTTCGTTAAGGTCATCCTACTTGCTTTAACAATATTACACTAGGAATCAAATTGGCACATTGTGTGTAAAATAGCAATTAATTATTCTATGTAGTTTTCTTTAAAACCAACCCTATTAAACATTTGCCCATCTTTTGCTACAGTCTTTGTGTACAGTTCACTGTGATATTAGGAAGTATTATGTGTGTATGACAGCAAGCACATTTGAGGGACAGAACTCCATGTCCTCAAGTCTTTAATTTAAATACAGAAATAAGGTCTTTAGTTTTATGGCATTCTGGCAGTGCTCTGTGAATGCCATTATTTGCAATGCAAACTGAAACTTGGTGGACACTAAAAATGCTATCACTGAATTGTTTTTTACAATTGTTTATTTGAAACTCATTGAAAGAAAAATAATGCTAACATTTTGGAAATCTACAAAATCTGTGATATGCTAAATCTTTCTACTGACGGCACTTTCTAAGCCAAGTGGTTGTTAAATTAGTAAATTAGTAAGTAGAAGACACGCAATAATGCAACACAAGATCTTTGCAGTCTATATCAGAAATTAAAAAGTTCAAGCAGATGTACCATAAAGCAGTTTCTTGTAGTGCAGAATTCTCTGTATTCTGTGCAAAATCTATTGTTGCATTTTGCCTCTAACATGGGCAGACATCATGGAATATTTTGTGCTGTTTCTAGAGTGGATAGGTAGGAGGGCTTCTATCCAAATTATGATTTTTAGTCAACCTGTAATGTTTCACAGCATTGAGTGAGAGGGGATGGTGAGTTTTCCCCATCCCCTATCCATGTAGTGCAGAATTGAGTATCCCATCCTGCAAAGAGAGTGCACCTCTGGCTCTTTTGCAGCCTGGCACCTTTTGTAAATGCCTGCTGGTTTTTGGCAGGGCTGCTGCTCAGACATCACTTCCCAGCACACGGGATTTTTCTGTTCTGGGAGCAGACCTTTCCACTTCTATTGGACCCTGTGAACTGTTTCCTGGCCCAGTCCTCAAAAGTTGAGCAGTGTCCTTCTGGTTGAAGCTTTGCCATTTGGCATGCCATCTCACCCTCCTAATCTGAAGTCATCTGTGAACTGGGTATCATGTAGTCTTATGTCCCTGTGCAGGTCACTGGCGAGATGTTGATTGACCTGGCCACAAAACCTCCCTGCAGGGCTATCCTCATTGCTGGCTGCCAGCAGGGCATAAACCATTGATCAGTCAGTGCCCTTCAAGCCTGGGATTCAAGCAGTTTTCAGCCCAACTCACTCTATTCATCCAGGCAGTATTTCCTTTTGGAAGGCATGAAAAATACTATCCAACTCAATAGATTTAATTGCTATATGCTTGGTAAGTGTTGAAAATTAATGTAAATCATTTGATGTGTAAAACTTTTAATGCAATTTAAGAAGTTCTTTCCCTTCAAAGACATATGCTTTTCTCCTGTGTTTTCTCAAAACACTTATTTCTGTATAAAAATACACAATACTTATGCTTTAGTTTAGTTTTACAGTTATGAGCTGTAATTTCTATTAATATTTTAAAATTGTACCCTAATTTCTTCCTTGTTCTGGTACTTTGGATATGATAGGGTAATAGTAGCTATTTTCATCAAATGCAATGTCTTACAAAAATTTAAATAGATCATTCTTATTTTAGATTAGTATTATCAAGTTGCAGAGTTTTGCCATATTAGAAATTTTTGTCTCACAGGAAAAGATGATTTGAGTTGATTTTCATGAAGTATCACTGTAATTAAAAAGTCATCTAGGCACCCATTCTAATTTTAGACAGGTTAAGTTGCATGAAATAAACTTTTTTGGCTTTAAAAGTGCAATTCCCACTATAATGGTCTTTACATCATACAAATATGGTTACCCTTCTTTTTTCTCCCTTTGAACTTCTGACTCTGAATAAGCCTGTGTGGCACCTGTGCATTTTATGTGAGTAGCACATGCCAAGTCTGTGTCAAGTACAGCAGTGTGCAAACATGGCACAGTGTTGAAAGATATGATCCTTAATTCCCTACTGGGCACTGTCAGTGCTTTATGGAAACAAACCATACAAACCCTAAGGCAAACTAGGAGGGCAGTGCTGGTCCTGCCCCCATAGGCACCTCTGAGCACCTTGCGTGTGGGCCATGTCCTCTGTTCCCCATGGAGGGAGTGGGATTTTCTCACCTCTCACCAGTGGAGCCCAGCACAATTGCAGTTTTGCACTGAGCTGCTCAAAAAAATCAGAATTTTTAGAAATGCCTTGGAGGGGAAGAGAGGTTCATCTGCAACTGCACAATAAACAAGAGGGCTGAATATATCCATTCTCTCTTTTGCAAACCTTGCTCTCACTAGTAAAGACCTGTTAGTATAGGGAAGGTTTGCATGCTCTCCTTGTTTTACAGGATTTTTAGACATTGTCTGGTGCGACAATAAACAATAGCTCTTTTCATGTGTTGGCTGCAGCTGTAATCTGAGGAATGAACATTTTTAGATGCCATTGGTAATAATGGAGCTACATAATTAAAGCAAAGGAGAGTTTTTCAGATTAAATCCATCTGAAAGTGCATTTGTATTCATGACCTAAAATGTTGGGAGGAGTTAAGCTAGAGAGTTTTGGGGGAATAAATTATTATTGACAGAAGTATATCAGAAACACTGGAATGGCCTCACTGGTAACCTTGTGTTATACACAGACCCATGAGGAAGCTAAGGACATTTGATATGTCATAACCCCTTACCTTGGCAGCTACTGGGGCTGAAAAACACTACCTTGTTTTTTTCTTTCTGTCATTAGGTAACAGTCATCAAAAGAGTGTAAAACTTGAATTTGCGCTTCAGTGCAAATATTTATAATTTCAAGGTGTATTTATTATAAAAAGTAGTATAATTTTCTACTTCATCATTCCTGGTTACCTTTGTGGTAATTTGGGTAGCAGTCAGTATTTTCATGAAGAAAGGGGTTTTTTTATTTTTCTTTTTGTTTGTTTGTTTTGTTTTATTTTGGGTTTTTGTTAGTTTGTTTGTTTTTATGGAAGAATCTAGAAGAACCTAGACTGTATTAATAAAGGTATGATTATTCCTGGTGGGAGTATCTCCATAAGTTCCATTACAAGAGTGACTGGCACCCAGGAGAATGCTGTAGGGTCAGAGAAATTGCACATTTACAGCAATTTATCTTATTTTGTATATATTGTAAGAAATCTACTTACAAAAGCAAACACATTATTTACTCTTAAACTAGGGTATGTAAAACCTTTATTAAAACCTTTATTCATTGGCTTTAGTATAAACTATATATTTCTTTCACTAAACTGAAAAGTATCTTTATAAACGGATTTTTATACAGTTTCTTGCAAGTTTAAAAAGTAATATTGATGTACTTGTGCTTTATATACCAGCCTCCTCCTTTATCAAATTTTGTGGCATTTTAAACTCATCATGTCTATTTTTTTTTTTTTAACTTTCCTTGCAATCTTTCTCAGAAAAGAAAGGCAAGGGAGAGACAACAATGCAGAATGGTGAAACTAGTCACAGAAGCTGTGTCAGTGTGAGATGTAACAAAATAGAAAGTTTTCTAACTTGCAGGGATTAAAATGTCAGCAGAGCTGCTGAATTCATTTCAGGCTGGTTATCTTAATACCATTTTTCTGTACACTGATCCATGACAACATGAAAAAAGGGAAGATTGGAGACATTTGCTCAGAATTAATGCTGAAGGTGAAAGGAAGTTTCTACTCTTTTTATAAATAAAAAATGACTGTAGCCAGCATTTGGCTGCAGATGTCTTGGTAACATGGACAAGAAAGAGAGTTACATAGTATGAATATATAATCAGTGGTGTGTAAATATGTTCCTTCTGACCTATGAATAATTCATTGAAGTATGGTACTCCTGGAGCAATGATTCAGATGTCTCCTGTGAAACACTAAAGTGTATTTTCATGTTGACTGCTACTTTTAGTGGTCTTCATTAATGAAAGAGGATATCTTATGCTAGTGTGTAATGCTGCTGGCCCAGAATATTAGGCATGAAAAATGGGAAGAGGTGAGGAAATTCCTTCAGAAACTCAGAAGTGGGTGAATTCTCTGAGAATCAAAATGGTGTGCTCTACAAGAGCAGAACACAGTGGCAAATATTCAACCAGAACTGAGCTACTGAGCTACTTGCTTCTGGTGCCAGTCGGTGTAGCCACACATGCAACCTCTTGTTCTGAAATTGCATCTCTTGTTAGGATTGTGTTTGTGTCCCAAGGATTGCTTTTTCAAGAATAATCAGTGGCTGAGTCAGGAATGCAAACTCAGATTTCTTGTCTAGTAGTCCTGTGCTGAATGCTCTTTCTTTGTTAAAGTCACCTGAACAAGGAATATTATAATAACATTAACATAGTGAATCAAGGTTATTCCTTAGCATTTTCCAGGAAAAGGAAAATTCAGGATAGCTTATTTAACTATGTGGAAGAAATACATATGAGATGTTTTATTATCCTTGTGTTTGCTTAACATTTTACAGAATATTTTGAGACTGGATCACAATAAATGTATTAAAATTACTTTATCACCTATCTTGGAGTCAACATTGAAAATTGTCATTCCAATTTGAGGTTAGAAAATAAGTTTATTTTTTAAAAAAGTGCTACTGGTATTCTTTAATAGTTGAGATTCAGATTGCAATAAATTTTATTTTCTGCTGAGTCTCACAGAGACTGACTGAGTCTGACTGAGCAAAAAAGTAGTGCTGATGAGTGTATTTTGGAATGCAGGCAAAAATGCAGAATGAAAACTTCTACCTTAGTAAGCTTTCTTTCTAATTAGCGAAGACACTGTTCTTGTTCCTTTTTAATAATTTCTAGACTACTTACTTTCAAACATTTTTTCCACACTAAGAATTAATCCCATGAAGTTTGAGGTTTAAAAAGTAAACTGTGTTTGGAATTCTGCAGACATGAAGGGTGTTGTTCATGTCATGCTAAATGTCCACTTCTCAGGGTGGACCACTAAAATTTCACCCTCAGGCCAAACAATAAATATCACTGGGCTTTTTCAGTGGGATTCTTCTTTGTATATGGTTTTGTGTCTATGTTATTTACTGTAAAATAAGTAAGAAATCAAACTGCCAACATCTGATATCTGAAATATTTTTCTTCCCCAGAATTGCATAGCAAACTACCTGTTCTTTATCTGTTACTGCTAGATTGTCTGAAGGGATACTTTTATTTAGCACATGAAAAGCCATCATAAAATGAAACTACTGTGGTATAAAGAAAGATTATTACAATAGTTCTGTACTGCTATGATAGATCTTTTATGTGTATTTTATTTCTTGTAACCAGTAGCAAGACTCTTCTCTGGGTCTCTTTGTATAATTAACTAGTGAATTATAATTTCTCAGTATTTCAACAGCAAAGAATTCTGTATTTTCTCTCACTTTTGCACAAAGCTAATATAAATTGGGAATAATGTCACACTTTTTTGGGTGTGATTAGATCCCATGCGCACATGTATGAAATGTCATTAATGTTAGTATTTTCACCTTGCTCAGATTCTGAGAATGCCTTTAGAAGAGTAAGGTTTAGATTAGTTGTCATTTTTATACTGCCTTACTGAGCTTTTTTGCTTTTAACAACCTTTCAGGTAGTAGATTGCCCTGTGCCAAATCTTTAGCGGGCCAAAATGTCAGAACCTAAACAGCTAAAAGAGCATTCTTTGCTGATTGCCAGTGTCCATGTGCTCATTCTGAATAAAACCAAGCAAAACAAACCATATCTATTGACTCCTTGTACACCTCTTTGGGTAGCTTACCTGTAAAAGGAGATCCGCAGAGTCTTTCTACTGTGATTATGTTATTATGTCAGGTACAAAGGCAAGCAGAAACTTGCTTTGTGGTTATTAAGATGAATTTAAAATAAAAATGTTGCTTTTTAGAAGTATAACATATAGAACCAGTGCTACATTTAAGTAGTGGGTAGATAGTGTCCGTTTTAAAGGGAAATAACTGTAATGAGAAAGGGTCTGAGTTCTTAGATGCGCCAGATAAATTTCTTCTGTTGTTTGAAAGCAATAGAAAAAATTTACCTAAGGGAAAGAAAGATAGTGAGAAGCATTTATGTACCTAGCTACCCAAATGTTGCAGAAGGCATTGTTTTTTGAGTACTTCAGCACTAAACCTCACAAGCAGCACTCCCAATTTTTTACTCAAAAGTTTGCTGCGGAAAGAAAAATATCAGTACCATAATTTCTGAATAACTCTAAGTAATAGAAAATTAATTTGCAGATATTTTTAGTGAAAATTCTATAAACTACTTATAGTATCACAATTTTTAAAGGTGTAAATTTGGTCCTTGGTAGTACATTCAGTAAGTTAACACTAAAAATCTTCTTAATTGTCCTTGATTGATTTTCTGCAAATGCATTCATGTGTCTTTGACTGTTCACAAGTTTGGGATGTCTTCATGATGATTCTTCTTTGCATCTTATTGATTCTGATTCCAAATATGGGCTGATTATGCCTGTAAAAGCAATTTTATTGCTTATTGGTTAGTAAACATCAGCAGCTGAGGAGCAATACAGAAAGGATGTAATTTGTGTATCCCCAGTCTATAGACTTTTATTTCACTGCAGGAGTTAATCAGCAACGCACATCAGATTTTTTTCCTGCTTGGACTCTGACATTACACAGGCATCAGTGTACTTAGCATTAACATTGCAAACAGTTCTCATTTAAATCAGCTTAAAAGATGTAGATGCTTAAGTTCAAACAAAAACACTTTACAGTGACATTCCTAACAAAACAATATACTGGCTTACCTGGTTCCCCCAGGTTTTGTAGCACTTGATTTCTAATTCCTACATGCTTAAACAAATGAGCACCTACACAGAGACTGAGCTGCTGTTGGTAGTCCATTCCCCATTGAACCAGTTAGCTTCCAGGTGAGTGGATGATCTAGCTGCCCAAATCTATTTCAGCTGTGGGCCTGATGTGCAGTCAGGCCTAGGTATTCAACTAGTTGCCCTAAAGCTTAATTTTGAACATGTGCACCGTGTTGTGGAAGATAAAATGTGTGAAATACAGTTGGTTTGACTGCTTGCCACTCCAAGCAATGTATTTGACTTTCCTTTGACTCTCTTGCATTTTGGAACCTTATTCTGGAGCTTGTAGTTTTTAAAAGCAAGTTAATTTCATGTCTCTGCAAAGCTCAATTAAGTATGACATTTGGAATAATGAGCAGTACATTAAAACAATTACAATTCATCATATTATATCTCATTCTGGCAAGCCTAATTGTAATAATATTTGCAATCCCTGTTCCTGTTACCCTGTACTTTCCCCAGGATGGTGCCAGCCCAGAGCTGAGGGTTGCTAGTACTGTATGCTAGTCAGTAAAAGGAGTCTAATCTTTCTGGTGTGTGGAGAAGGGGGTGGCAGACTAAGAGAACACTCTTAATCTTAGCCTGGAAAAGGATGAATGTGAGAAAGTGCCTCTCTCAGTCTAGGATTCAGCACATACATAGAATTGCTTTCTTTAGGTATTTCGAGTTCTCTGGCTACTTCTGAGATTAAACCTAGCCAGAAAAGAGCAGTAATAAAACAGTTTTAAGTTTCCATGTAATGCAGCTGCAACACTTATTCTGTGTCTTTGCACTTGTAAATTGGTTTTGAACGTACTGTTGTAGTAATCCAGAGGGCAGATGAGGCCTCACACTGACTACCTCTCATGCAATAAAACCCAAGCTCATTCAGTAGTTAATGTTGATTACAGCTGAGTATCCTTTGGCCACATGATTCAGGGAGGTGGTAGTGGGGGGAATAGTAAACAAGAAATAATAATAAAGACTTTATTCCAGTGATGTACGTGGTATACACGATACCCAAAATACCAAGTCCCACTGAAGGAGGTCCTACAGCTGGTAGGAAATAAAAAGTGAATTTGGCTATGCTATAGTTTTTGTTGTGCTCTAAAATGTAACAAAAGATGTCATCTGTTTCCTTCAGGCTAAGTCAGATTTTCCAGGATGTTATATCCAACACATACACACAATTCTAATTTTTGAGGAAACATGATGCTCTTTTACCTGTTGCAATGTAACTGGATAATGCATGTACAAATGACTTGTGTAGCCTGCCAATGAATGTTGCTAATGCCTTACCAAAAAAAAAAAAAAAAAGATAAAGCATATTTTTTGTATTTTTTTTTCCTCAGAGGCAAATCCAAACAATGCTAGATTTGGGAAACTGTTTACTGAAAAGCATTTTCTAATAGATCTCTGAAGAAGTGCAATTGTATAATTACTATTGTTCAGTGCATACAGTACATTGTCTTCATCACTCTGTACACTGCTGCTATTAGTGCTTGTTCTAATAAATCTCAATGTACACTGTTTAAACTGCTGTCATCTGTGTTCTGATTTATTAATATAAGAAACACTCGAGGCAATGGTTCTTGAATAAACTATTTGTAACTAGTTAGATTAATTGATTATTAATCATAAAATTCTTAATTAATCATAAAATCTTAATATATATTTTAAAGATGGATTTTGAAGAGGTGGGTGATATTAACAGCAAAACCACTGAAACTGTGACTTTTCCTTTCTAACCATTTTCCACTGCAGGAATATTTTTATAAAACTTTTCCCATGTGATTCTCTGTGCAGTTTCTTTAAATCTGTCAGGAGCTACCAACTGCAGTCTCATAGAAGTTAATTTTCTTTTTGGCAGTTCCTAGTTATATCTTCATACTGCAGCTGATAAGAGCCTTTTTTTTCTTTTCTTTTTTTTTTTTTTTCACTTCAGCTTGTTCTTTGTGATTTAAGGGAGCTTGCAGTATGCTTCTCAGGTTTTGAGAGAGGGTGTAGAAAAAATTGTTCTGATGTTCTCTAATAGATCTGGGAAAAGTTGAAATGAAAGAAAAAACAATTACTTGACACCCACCCTGTCTGGCCTCTTGGAAAAATAACAGCATGTGGGATTTTGAGATTTTTCCATTATATGTTCTTGTCAGCTGTTCGGCCCTTAAAATGAAAGCATAATAAAAAATAAGAATTTGGTTGGGAGGAGGAATTAAGGTTTTTGTTATTTCTTGGCATTGTAAAAAGAACAAGTGTTTAAACAGTCTGGAATGCTGCCTGAGTGGAAGCAATTGCAAAGGAAGGGAAAAGGCTTTTTCATGAATGGCAGTGCTTTCTGTCTCATGTCAGAGTACACATCTTGTCCAAACCCATGCTCTGAGACAGGGGCACACTAGGAGCTTTTTCCCTGTTAAACATTCCACAAATGTAACTTGGCTCTGCTTTCACATTTGTCCAATTGAGATCTGTCCTTTACCTCTAAATGCTTTGGACGACTGTGACTCAGCAGAATTACTGTGCATGAGTGAAATGTGGAAAGTTCTATGTCATTACTTAATTGATCAAAAAAAAAAGAAAATCAACACAACAAACCTTTGGGAATAGAGTGCCAGGGGCCTGAGAGGCAGCACAAGCAGTCTGACACCTAATTTAACATCAAAACCATTACTTTAGGTATGAAAGTAAATGACAAATTTAGATTTAATCTAAGCAAGAGACAGGTGATGCTTCTTCATAACCACGAACATGTAGGCGCTGTGGTGTGGTGAAGTGAGACTGTGGGAAGCTATTGACAGGATTTCATTCTGACTCAGCTAAAGGAGTTGCCCACAGAAAGCTGTTCCAAAGCTGTTTCACTGCTGGTACAAAAATCTGTTCTGATCTGATGATATATAGCATTTTTGCACAGCCAACATATCTAGCCGCATGGTTCTTCAAGTCCTCATGATCTTGTCCTCTAAATATTTAAGTTTGTCTAAATGTTAAAAAAACACTGCACTTCAATATGGAAAATTATTTTTTAGGTAAGTAATTATTACTAAGTCAGGTTAAAAAAAACTAAGCTGAAATATCATTCAAACTCAGAGTACCAGGGTCTAGCTGAGGAGGTACTCTATTTTGATTGAGTAGTGAGTCTAATTTTACTCAAGGTCAGCAAATAAAATGTCTTATTTTGAGACTGTCATTTTTATTTCTGAGAGCTATGTCTAAGATTTAACTTAGAGTAGATAAAGACACAGGTTAGGTTGTATATCCCATAACTATATCCCAAGTGCATAGTAATAATGGCATATTAAAAAATCAGAAAAAAAAGGTATGCATAAATGCATGTTACAGATGTGAATCTGTTGTGCATGTGATGAGACTACATTAGATTATGTTGGTAATTACAAGGATAAGTTCCAAAGCAAAACCAAATATGTAGTTGCTTTTCTCACTGATGAGTATCTGGCTACATTTCCTTTGGTAAAGAAAAGAAACTAATTACTAGCTCAAATTTCACAACCACCCTAGTCTTCCTGAGCAGGTTTTTTGACATGTCAGTGGAAGAAAAAATTATAATTAAACATTCTCAAAAGGTTACTTGTTGGACTGTGGGTGGACTACAAGTTCTGGTAAGGATGTTGGGTTATTTCTTTCAACTGATAAAAATTAAGGTGTCAATTGTCTTTTAAGTTCTTTAAGTAGGTTATTTCTGAGGACCTTGCATTACATTTAGCAGTCAAAGAAATTCAAGAGATATAGCACAAGAACACGTCCATTCTTCAGTGCTAGTTCAAGAGCTGACTTCACTTAAATGCTGATCAGCTGACCTAGAACAACAGTATCAGGCTACTTTTCATGTTTGGTGACAAGAATTTTTATGTCACCTCTCTGTTAAAATGTTTGGTGTCTGGAAAATGCTCAAGTCTATTCTTTATGCCTACATGTGTGAAAAGAATGAATTAGGAAACTAGATGAAGACATATTCTTGCAGCATGAAAAGGAACAGGCTGAATAAACATAGAGGTGACTATGAAAGAGGATGCTGAATTCTTGCATGTCCTACAAACACTGATTTAATTTTGGCTGTTTATAAATACTCTGTATCCAAAGATCTGAGAGTATTTTGTAATAGTGATAATCAGTTCTTGCAGTATCTTTCCCTGAGAAGTGATCCATTAGCACAGCCACATACAGTAAGTTTCATAGACAGAGGTTAATTGCCCAGCATCACAGAACATCTAGTGTCAATGCCAAAAATAAAAGCAGTCCTGCTGCTCAGTTTAAAACATAAGGAGAAGCAGCAAGGAACAAGATGTCTATGACTGAAGGAAATTTTATATAGATGTAACTGTACCAGCACCCACCAGACAGCTCAGCATGGACAGTGTGAGTTATAACACAGTAGACAAATTCTTTGTTTTGTAACTTTTCTTCAGATATAGTGGCACCGCAGCATCTGCAGTTCTACATCCTTATACAGGTGGATAGGCAAGTCCACAAAGCTGTGCTCTCACACAGGCACACCTACTGACAGATGCTGCTTAAAAAAGATTTAGCCATTTGGGCAGCATCCTTCAAAGGAAAGGAAGCATTAAACATACTTTAGATTACACTGGCTTGTTTTTTTCCCAGATTTGTCTTCAGGAGCTAATAATGCTACATGATTAAAGTAGCATACAGTAATGTTTATGTAACAAATGAAAGCTGTAAGACAAAGGGAGAAAAGAAATGTTAACTGACTGGATAAATTGAGCTGGTATTGAGGAGATTAAACCCAAAATTTGCACCACATTTTGCTGGTAATTTGTTTAATATCTTCTTAGTGAGCAAAAAGATGCTGTCAGTTGCTAGACTGAAAGCTGAAAGATGTGCCTGCTTCTCACAGGTGGTAAGGGTAAATGCAAACATACTATCTTGGCAAATCTGTCCCTGGAGGACTACTTTTACATTCCTTTTTAGTAAAGGCTTCACAGCTAACACATCCATCTGTCCATTGAAAATATTGCCATTAATACTGGGGCAATTACAAAGAAGCAAAATCTGGGATATTTCATACACATTAAAGATGGACACATTAAACATAGATTAAGTAATCTGTGTGTCCATGAAAAAAGGTCTGGAACTTGAAAGCTAAGTCTGTGCAAGAGTATATAAAACAATCACCAGAATTTGTATTCCAGGAGCTCTGAAATTATGTAAGTTATGGTATTAAACCGGCCTGTTTTGCTCATACAGAAGAATCTCTAGACACCTCAAAAAAACCCAAAAAAGAAGTCAAATGCTGTTAAACCCACCCAGGTTGTTGGAAAAGGAATTAAAAAAAAAAAAAATTGTCCCATAAAATGTTATTTTTGTTACCTCCTGAAATATCACAGTGTCTATATTGCACAGATCCTGTCTTTCTAGGGAAATACTCATGCCATATGCTGGAAAGTTATGGAATTTTGCAAGTAATTCTTTCAGTAACATATTCTTTCGCTGTTTTTTATATGTTAAATTCTTGCACTTGTTCTTTTGCAGAGATCTGTAGGTAAACATAATACAGTTCAGAGGCACTTGAAGTGTATGTGATACATGCCTGTTCAGTTGGCAGAAGATCTGGCAACTGATGGCATCTTTTTGTACACTAAGAAGATATTAAACAAATTACCAGCATCATTTTGTGTAGATTGTGGATTTAATCCTTTTAAGTGAAATACCAACTAAGTTTATCCAGCCAGTTAACACTTAAGATTTCTTTCTCCTTTCAACTGACTGCTTAATCATGCTAATCATATGATATGGTTGACTGCGACGAGAAATTAATTATAATTAGATAAGTTTAAGTGGATTACAGATGGTTTAAGATTTCTGGATTGAAAATAATGAAATAATTCCGCATTTTCAGTTCCTTGGACCAATCTCTAGTTTGCACCGCCTTAGATCACCTTATAAATGCCTCTTTAGACCCTCTATAATTACAGGTGATTGACATTCCTGCAAGGGATAATGTAGGATAACTATCTAATATTAAACCAAAAATCATTATGGAATTATCTATTAACTAACAAAAACCTTCTGCATGTTCCGACGCTATGCAGAGAGCAGGATTGTCCTCTAGGTTTTACTAGTAAAAAATCTCCATGCTCATATCAATATGATGTAAGGAAAAAAAATTACAATATTTAAGTATAAAATATCCTCAATTATATATAGCTAGTACTTGCTATGATACTATGTCATGGCTAAGACCTGCTCTGAAAAAACAGAACTCATTTTGTGTAGGAAACAAACTCTCTTGCTCTTCCCTCCAGGGGAGGATAATCAGGCTAGAAAAGTCCCCTTGCTCTTCTGTGGAGGGCTGTGCGTGGTGCAGAGGGGAGGCCTTGTCAGTGCCCTTTTGTGGCTCTGTGCTGAGGGGAGTGAAACATTCCAGCCCAGATCCTCCCCAGGGAGCAAATGCCACCAAGAACTTTTCATCTGCACAGCTTGGCAAGACAAGGCAAGATTTTTTTATTCCAGTGATGACTCAGGCATAACTTATGCACTTGGAAATTAAATGTTTTTCGTTTATTGAGAGCACGCCAGGGCTGCAGAAACACTGCAAGTTCATAAGTACAGTAGTGTGCCAAATACTAAAGTGTTTAGTGCTGGAGGAACAGGGAAATACCTCAAGTTTCTTCACTTGGATGTGCAAAATTAGTGAATGTTTTCAGAACGTGGCAATATTACTCTATTTGGACTCCTGTTCTCTGATCTGTGGCATGAGGACAACACAAACATCTGCTGAAGCATTTATGATGGATTATAGAGTGTTAGAGTAGCAGGAATAGCATGTAAACACATTAAATGAAACTATTCATTATCAAAATTAGAGCTAGATCAGATTGAGTATGATCTCTGACCACATACTGAGTAGGAAAAATACAAATGCATGTTGAATAAACACTGCCAGCTGATCTTAATAATTTGTAGGAAAAATAGTATCTTATCCAACATATATATACAGGATTAATCCAAACCAAGGATCAACAGGCAATTTTCATTTTAGAGTTCCCTTAGATTTTCCTTCCCTTTGAAAGCTTTCCAGTTCTGTTAATGTGTTTTGATTGAGGAAATATGTACAGGGCTTTTCAGATAGTGTAGTATGAATTACAGCCAGAATTAACTGCAGCACTTCCTATGCTTTCAATTCAAAGTCTATATATAACCTGACTTGATTTTTCAGCACCCTCTAGAGTAAGCAGAAAGATGCAGCAGCCTTTCCTTTCCAGCAGCCTTTCTTAGACAGCTGAAGTAATGCCCTCCTCTTTTTGCCATTTTGTTGGACTTCCTGATACTCTGAACCTTTAAAAATATTATGGAAGTATTGACACATGATAAATTATTAAATAAGTGTTCATATTATAAAAACATGGAGATACTTTCACATGAAAATCTTGCTTCAGAAAAAAAAAAAGCCAATCAAACCAATTGTTACCTGGCAACCAGGGATAATATTCCTACTGAAGTGTAACTTTACAAGCCTGTGGCTGATGTTTTACCTGCTGTAACTGCAAAGGAGTCTCTGGAAGAAGTGTTACAAGGTTTAGCCAGTTCTGTGTTCATCACTCTTACTAGAAAATCAAGTAATTGTTTACATGAGGGTGGGTCATCTCCTTCTGCCTCTCTCACAGATCCTCCACAGTGCTCTCTACTGTCTGTCTTTCCTCTCTTCACAATTTTCTCTCTTTTTACACTGGTGCTTTATATCTTGGATCCTTGAGTTGCTGCTCATTCCTCTATCAGTACTGTCACTTCTTTCTGCAATTTTACTTTTATTATTTTGCATGATTTAATGATGTTTTCAGTAGTCTGATCTAAATGTATGCAGCTCTAGCCTAGCCCTTGGGTCACAGACAGCTAAGTCCATAGGAGATAAATAACAAGTGATGAGAGCCTGCTGGTGTGTCCCCCTGCTTCAGGCTGCTTTGATCCTACACTTCAGCCCAGGCAGTGCTCAGCCCCCAGCACAGCTCTCCCAGGCAGGGTATGCCAGTGCTGTGAAAGGCAACACCGGCTCACAGAGCTACCAGTGCTCATCAAAGTGTAATTCCAGCGCCCTCCCAGAGCGCGTCTGGGCTGCTTTGTTGGTGCCGCTAAAACACCAGAATTCTGCTGCAGCAAGGACCCAGCAAACAGCAGTACACCAATAACTCCTAGTGAGAAGTTGAGGGTTATGGAAGCTGGTTTTCTGTTTCTGTGACAGTAAATTTTGATTTTAAAGAGTGGCAATAAACTGCCAAGAGAAGGGCACCGTTTCCCTCTCAGTTTACACTGGTAATTCATTATTCATCATCAGAATTAGAGAACTTAACTGAAGGTCTTGGAGAGAAGTCTCAAGCAGTACGCCATAGAACTTCAGTAGCTAAGTTGCTGTTGATCTTTAAAAGTGAAATATAACTCAGTCTAAAAGAAGGCTGTTTGACAGATTTTTTTTAAATTAAGCATGTAAATTTGTTTGCAAGAACAGTATAAAAAGAATTGAACATGGCCTCAATGTCTGGAAGCTACACTTGATGCAGAGCTTTTTATTATAATCATTACTAATGTCATAATATGTTTGCTGCTGCAACCAAAAACTTTGTTAAACAGGTTGGTGATGGAGGAAGATTAGTTCCAGTGCCCAGCCTCAGCGAAGCTGACAGATACCAACCTCTGAGCCTTGTGATTAAAAAAAGAAAATGTTCACTTTCAAAAAAATCTAAATTTGCTTCAACACCTTTCACATTAAAAGACATTCTTCAAGGAGAGAAAGAAATTTCTGCAGGTAAGATTTTTATCTTTCTTCAAAGTGGAAAAATGCATGTTTTCTAGTAAATACATAGTAAACATAGTTTAAACTGTGCAAGTAGTATGTTGCTTCCTTAGTAAATGCATAATAGCATTTTTCTTGCTTAGTGATGTAATAAATATTTAAGAAAAAAAGTAAAAATAGTAAGAAAAAAGGGGAAAAAAGGACTTCCTGGAAAAAGAGTAAAAAAAGAAAGCAATTTATACTAAAACGCCTTGATATTTTCAGGACTAGTATTAGACAAATTCAATTAAGCCTTGTTTTTTCACAAACCACAAATTCCTGACAGATGTACTGCTGTATGTTGATTAATTGCTACATAAAATTTGTTTAGAAATGTGCCCCTTTCTCTGCATACTCACTTTTAAGTGTCTAAGAAAGGCCTCAGTTCCACAGCTGTTCCATGCTGGCAGCCCCTGGTGCTGAACTGAGCTCTGCACAGGCAGAAGGATTTAAAAACAGCTATTGCATCTGACTGATGTAATTGGATTTTCATAAGACTTTTTCCATGTTTGCAATCTTTGTGGTGCATTTAAAGAACTTAACTATTTGTAAATTGCCTTTTCTATGCAATAATGTAAATTTTTAGGGAATTCTATGAGAATTATGAGGTGCAAAATTGAACTATACTGCTTGTATCTTCCTGTACATTCCTTTGAAAAGTGTGTAATTCATGTCTACATACTCTCTTTTCTCAAAATAGTTTCATTGCTTAATTTTTTTTAAGATGTCGATTTTGACAAAATCATTTCTGATATTATTTGCACAACAAATGCATCAGTTAAAAACTCTACTAAGAAAAACAAGTATGAGCACAGGAAGATGGAAATACCACTTGATCCCACAAAAGGGGATTTCAGGACACAAGCATGATAGGAAAAATTTTAATCCTATGTCTTATGTTCAGGAGAAGTCAGCTGGCTTGTCCTGAATGAAAATAATTCAAAATCTCATTAAAAAGTCTGAGAAAAAGGTTGCAAAATCTCATTAAAATATCTCACAAAACCTTGCTAGTCTTTTCTGTAAAGGTTAAATATCACGTGCAGAAACCATTGTCCTTTAACGAAAGCAAAGAGGTTTGTAATTGAATTTCCTTTTTTATGTGATAAAGACAAGCATTTCCAATCCTTTTAGAATTGTGAAAAATATATGAACCTTCTTTTTGGTTAAAAATAAACACAAGCAGGATTCATAGTAGGTGACTTCAAAATGTCAGTTTATTCTAATATCTTCAAAGGATTAAAAACAAAAAAAGGAGTAAACCCCAGATTCTTAGATGTATTTGGAAATCTAATCACTGTGTTCATTTTAATTTGGTAACCAATGTGTTCTAGTATTTTTTCTGTTAGTGTAATGGAAATGTTTTTGATTTTTGTAGAGATGCTGTGGTGCCTACCTTTTGACTCTACAATAATTGAATGCCAACTTTCAAGCAAGTCAGAATTAACCTGTTCTTTTCCTTCAAAATAAACTGACACAATCTCTGGGCAGAGTTAATGTTACTGACACACCCATGTCTCACTTACGTCTTGCAAAAATGAAGAAAAATTAGGGGTTTTGTATGGCGTCCTCACAAAATTCAGAGTTCCCTAAAATTTTTTATACAGTGGCTTTCATTTTATTCCTAGTTTTAATATTCTATGTGGCTTCAACTGAGTCATTTTGGGTTTTAGAGCCTCTGTCATTAAAGCCAGAACACACTGCATGTGTAGTTTATACATATCAGCATCATGGTTACAGGTAGAATAAGGAGAAAAATGATGAATGCAGAAATTTGAAAATAGCTCTAACCAAACCCAGGACTCCTATGTACTCTTTCCATCATTCATCAGTAGTGACACCAATTAACAAGTGCTCAATGTAGCTCTTTGAATTTCATATCAAAATGATTAAGCACAGTAGGAATGGTACCATTTTTTCTTGCTATGTGAAAATACTGTGTTCAGACTTTTCATCACACAAAGGTTTTCTTCTTTTACTCAGGTGTCTCGTCTTACCAGTTGCTCAACTATGAAGACAAATCAGATGTTTCCCTTAATGGCAGAAGAGGAAATCAGATAATGAACGATGTTGGTTTTGACATTGCTGGATCAGATTCTATTGCCTTTAAAGCTTCATTTGGCATAGTGACCAAACATGAAGTTGAAGTACCAACATTACTTAAAGAACTTACTACAAGGTTGTATTCTGTGTTTTGATTTCTGTTTCTGTAATTCTATTTCATACAGTTAGGTTGAAAGTCTGATGGGGTTAGATTTTGATTACTTTTAGTAATTAGTAGCAGTCACCATCTGATATTTTCAAGGGTATCAGACTGGATCACTGGGATTATACATGACCTGTGTAATACATGCTGTACAATTTTTCTGAATTCTTTGAATTAACAGTGCATGTCTCAAGGAAAAAAAATAACAAACCAAAATCAGCGAGGTAGAGTCTATCCAAACTCCTATCTGTGTTATACTATAGTATTGAAAATTTGAAATCTACTTTGAATGATATTACCCAACTTCAGGTTTCAGAAACAGGATTTCTTTGCCTATGATGAACTAGAGAGCCACATATATTATTGCCATTGTATGTACTTTGAGGTTTAGTGAAGCTATTACACAGCCTTTTCTGCAAAAAGCAAAACAGGTTTATCTACTTGAATTTTTCATAACCTTCTGTGATTTTTCATTAAATCCAGTCTCTTTTACCAACATTGTTGTTGAGTTGTGGACACTGAAAATGAACTTGTGGTGCTAGCACAGATATCAAATAGGTAGAAACATGATATGACTAATTCTCTAATTCTAGGTGTAATTCTTTTTTTTATATTTCAAAGATTGTCCCATGGTAACAATGTCATCCCAGTGAGTCCCAGCAGTGCATCTCAGTAAATTATTTACTATGCGTGATGCAACATTTGGCATTTGCAAATATATATTGTTACCTTGTTGTTATTTACCAAGAAGTGCATGCCATTTTGTATTCCATACCTACCTCTTCCTAGTTTATTTGTAACCTCCAAACATTATCATTAATAACTGGGGGTGAGGAAAGAGGATCTAGGCTCCTGAAAAAAAGATTGTTACTGCCCCTGTTTGTAGAAATTCTTCTACAAACACTTGTTTCATGATTGTTCAGTATTGTCTGTAAGTGATATAGAGGCTTTTTTTCAGTTAATGGCACTAAAACCAGAGTCAGACGGACAGGCTTTGAATTTTCCAGGGTATCCCAGATACCCTCCCTAACATCTGTACAATACTGGCTTTCCTTGAATTTTTTAGTTCTTCTGTTCCCAAACACTGAAAACCAATATTAAGTTTCCAGAGATCTCCTTGGTCAGTTGTTTTACTGCAGTGAAACAGACATGGTGATTTATTTACTGATTTAAAGTTACTTGGCTGTTTTGTAAGCTGTTAATTATGTCTGAATTTCCTTCCTGCCTCCCTCTTGATTTTAGAAAAATAAACTTTGATCATTGTCTAGTCCATCAAACAAGAAAAAGTAGGATGGAAATTTTGTGTGTGGTCATGGAAAGTATTCGAACTACAAGGCAGTGCTCATTAACTGTCCATACTGGAATGCGTGGAGAGACAATGAGGGTAAATATGTTTGACAAAGTTCTGTGAATTAAATGATCAAGCATAAAAAGCTCATTTTTATAATTTTTATGGTTTGATTTAATTGTATTTTTATAATGTAAGCTCAGAAAAAATCTGAAGTAAATCGATATTATTGTATTGATGTAAAGTGGTTTAAAAGCTGGTCTTTTGTTAGCAGTGCTTATGTGACTGAGGGGTGGGAAATGCATGAAAGTATGGCTAGACAATGAGCCATTGCTTGGGGCAAAGCCTTGGCAAAAATGTGGAATTACTTCTTAGTTTGACTTTCTATTAAATGTATAACGCTTCTTTCACTATTATGGTTATCTTCTGTAACACATTGGAATTTCAGGTTATTATTTGAAGGTTCAACATCTTACTCCCTGTCTTATGCTCTTCCTCCCCTTCCCCCTTGATGTGTTTGAATAATTAAACCTACAAGTCTTCTAACTTTGCTCTTTCTTATATTTATAAATCATTCTCATAATTTTCAGTGAGTCATGCAAATTACTCTCTCTGTATCAAAATTTATTAAAATGCAAAGTAGCTAATAGAAAATTCTTTAATTGTGAAATTCGATCTTCATTTTTAAAGTTTCCCTGGCATTATAATTTTCAATATATGAAGTTAAGATTAGTATTATGTTTATTTATTCATTTCAATTTGTAACTTTTTTTCTTTTCATCCTTCTCTAAATTATAGTTTCACATAATTGAAGATCAGAATTATAAAGGGCGGGACAAAGCCATTGTTTTTCCTGCACACACAACTATTGCTTTTAGTGTATTTGAACTCTACATTCATTTGGATGGTAATTTCGGTAAGTGGTGTGAATTACTGTCATTACTGCTATTATTTATAATGATCTAAGTTTTTAAAACTGTTTTATTGCTCTTGATATACATAAGCCCTGGTTCCATACAATGGGATGCTTTAATTTTATGCACATAAGTATTCTGACATTCTGACAGAAATAGCGCTTGAAAAGATAAACAAGGCAGGGGCTAAAAAATAGTCTGCAGTGGGAACATTCTTTAAATATTAGTTTGACTTTGTATTTTTTAAATTCTATGGTTGCATGGAACAAAAAGCCCCACTTAGTGATATTTCTAGCTGGCGAGAAACAGGTTTCTGAGACTATCTGATTAGTTTTGCATAAAATAGGCAAGTCCAAAGACACAAGTAAAGAAAAAAGTGTACAGAACTTCTAAACTAGTAACATATCTTTCTGTTGGGGCTTTAATTTCAGTCTGATACATCATTTGCACATATAAATATCTAAAACTATTTAGAAGGAAATAATTGCAGTAATTGTAAACAAAATATTTGCATAGCTTAGATTTTACTTCAAAGTTTTCCTTTCAAGTTATGGAGAGAAACTTACATGATACTTGTTTTTATTTAAAAAAAAGTTTTAATAGTTGATTCAGTATTGGAAGTGGTGAGTACAGAACTCACAGCCTTGCTTACTACGTTTCATTTGTACTTTCAAGACTACAGAAATGTTTGTCCTTCAGAATCAAGGCTTCCACTGGTGTGATACTATCCTGACCCCTTAACATGACCATAATTTGTATATGAACCAAAACAGGCACTGAGGATGTTGATTGAAAGCCACCAACAGTTTAAAATTCCCATCAAAGCTGTATTACTTGATTCTGTGGGCTATTACTGTGCGCAGACTTGCATTAAAAGGGTGTACTAGGCATTAAAAACATTAGCTAAGCTAAATTTAATCACAGTTAACTTCATTGATTAGAAACCATATTAAATTGTTGGTCAATTTGGCTTCTATATTTAGTCCTTTTAAAAACTTTTAATTTTTACAGAACTCTGTGTGACTCCAATTGCAAAAGGAGGATTTGAAAGAGAGAAATCTGGATCATCTTCACTGACCAAATTAAGGAGATTAAAGAATAATTTGTTTCATCGAAGTATGACTTTTGATATTTATATACAAATGTCTTACTTAAAAGTGTATCTTTGTTTCTTTAATGTCTGTGCAAGATGAATGTTTAAAAAAATCTTGATAGAAAATATACCTCTCAATTTCTAATGTATTGAAATGATTATAGAATTATTAAAATTTACATTTGAGAACCTGTCTCTCAGAAATAACAAATCTGTTCATTAAACTAAAGATATTAAAACTTATGGCTGTTGATAAACCAGTATTGAGTAATTACAGAGCTAACAACACTGAACCTATTTCATGTGTTTGCCATTTACAGCTCCTATTATACAAGTTATAATTATAGTAACATTTGAGGGCAAAAGCCATAATTTTAAATACCAAACAATATTAACTACAATAAATTAATGTACTCCTTAAGCTCTGTGTTCCCGTGGCAGGGACATGGCCAGTACACCATCATACTCCTCTTTTTCTTTCTAATATGAACATAGCATCCAACAAAAATGCAAATTTCTGTATGCAGCTTTAGACCAAGATCTTAAACTTGTAACACTCCTTGGTCCAAGTACTTTGGAAATCCGAAGATCTGAGTGTGAAAATAAATGCTGAGCAGTAAACGTGTCCCAAAGGCTGCTCTCTAAAGGTGTCCTTTCTCCACTGCACCCCATTCTCTATCAAAGGACTCTTATGGACCAAGCCTTCAGCGCTGATCTCCAGTCCACACTAGGGGAATAAATCTTCAAGTGGGTATGATATATCTCAGGAGCTGTAGCTGCCTAAAACTTCTTCACCCAATGTAGTCAGTCCCTGAAGAGAGAGGGAAAAGTAGGTAGTTCCTACCTGGCACGTCTGGATGCTCAGAAATCTGCTAGGAGATTAACAAGGAGTCCTCTGAGTTTTCTAAACATACTAAGTATTGGGATTTTTTTGTAAATAGAAAACAAAAGTGAATTTACAAGGTTTAGAACATGAAACTAGAAATGCAAAAATAGAAACAGGGAAGTATACAGCTGTTGTTTGACTTTGCACCAATTTCTCAGAAGCTTGCATCATGCCTATCTTTCACGTATTTTTCTAAAAAACAATTACATAGGTCATATACAAAAAATTCTGGCTTTTGTCAGTGTCTTAAATGAAGCTGAAGAAAAATTTTCATCACACAGGGTTTGGGATGGAAAGTAATCTATATGGCATGCTTAGAACAGTTTTGTGAATCAGTTTTTATAATTAAACTGACATTTTTTAAACAACAGATCATAACATAGTAACAAATCACTGCTTCTTTTTCTTGTGTGTTCTTTTTCAGATAAAGGAGTAGTGGAAATCGTTGCTAACTCTGATCCTTACTTGGAGGACCTTTTTGCAGATTATTATGAAAAAGCTGCAAGCATGACTGATCTCTCTACAAGCTATCTCAGAGATGGTTCTCATATCCGAATTAATTTACTTAATAACAACATCCCCAAAGGCCCCTGTGTCCTTTGTGGAATGGGAAGTTCTAAAAGGGAGACAGTCTATGGATGCCTGGAGTGTTCTTTTAATGGACAGAAGTATGTACGACTGCATGCCGTGCCCTGTTTTGACCTCTGGCATAAGAGAATGAAGTAACTGATCTGGGTAAGTGCCTGTTGTCACAGACACAGGCATAACTGTGCCACAAACTTCTCAGAGTTGGTAAATATGTCTCCAGTTGTGAAATGCAAAACAGTGAAAGTGCAAAACATTTTATTACACTGTTATCTTCAAATTCTTTGCTTCGCAGTCAATGACCTCTACTTTAAAACGCACACGAATTCCCTGACATTGCTGTTTTTCCTAGAACCTTCTCATTATCACGATAATGAAAAACATACTTTTAAATAGTATTTTCATAATGTCAAAATATATGCTAGAACTTAAAATTGTTTACACAAACTTACCACAAATGTTGCCTTTCTCTACACTGGCATATGATGGTTAAATGAGAGTATTTGTTAATAATTTAGTGTTCTCATGAATGTTTAATTGAAGTATCAGATTAAAAAACATGCTAAAACTTAGCTCAGTCTAATGTTTCAGTTACAAAAGGGAACAACTAGAACTATGGATGGGAGTTTCATATTAGGGTGCTGTTGCCATATATCAAGTTTGTTTCGATTATTAAAAAGTACCAGCCAGTCCACCTGCTGCAGTTGGATTTTATGTCACAGCTGCTCTTGACTTTATGTGCCCAGAGAAAAAGCTGCTTAGCAGAAAATGTTTTGGAAGCTTATGAAAATAATGGAACTGCTCACTCCAACAAGACTTCAGGGGTGAAGGTCTTTAACAGGTGCATCCCAGCTTCAGGAAATTGAGTTGAGGACTGGAACACCAGAGAAACTGTGTCCAGGGCTGGGACTGGGCTGTGGGGCAGGGCGCTGTTAAAGCTCTCACCACACTGTTTTACACTGGCAGAGCAAAAACCTTTCTGTACCTTTTAAAATGATCTCAAGGATAACCCAGGTATGGAAGCTCTTTTCCATTTGTGCTGCCACCTGTGTACATCTGATTATTACATGTTGAAATGAATACAGCCATTGCTTTTCATGTGAGAAGAGTGAAGTATGTTACACGAGTGTTATGATGTGATCTGCACAAGCAGAATAGTTAACAGATATAAGTACTATTAACTATTGCTACTCCTTTGCATTTTTCCAGTGAGGAAAAACAGAATGATGCTCATGTAATTAATAACTTATGTTCATATATAGTATCTCCCATCATCTTTAACCTCATTCAATTAAATGATGATAGTGTAGCTTTTTAACTTGGTGCTGCTGAATAAACTGGCTAACTTGATAATTTTACTAACTCAAAGTTTAAAAACTCACTTAAAATACTGCCTTTTCTTCAACACCAGATTCTTTATGTTACTATTACATCAAAGAGGTTATTTTAAATTGTTTTAAAAACATTTTTGTTTTTATCTTAACATTCCATGGACAGAGTTTGCCTATTTTAAGGCCTTAATTTACAGTTAATTGCTGCAAATGTCCTTTCCTCAAGAAGCTAGGCTAGGAGCCTGCAGGGGTCTAAGACGTACTCCTGGGATTCTGTTTTCCCTTTTTACTTTACAGTGGATTGAGAAGTGTTCATCAGTTACATTCCAGCTATGTCAAAGGTAACTGTAACTTTTGTGTGCTCAATAGAATAGAAATAATTATTTTCATCAGTATTTCATCAAATGAAAGACTACTGTGCAGTACTGTAGATTGAAACATGTTGTAGGAACTACAAATATTAGATCATGGTGTAATTCAATTTTATTTCTTTCTTTTTAAACCTCTGACACATTTTATTAGCTGAATGTTAAAAATAAGATTTTTACAGTCACCTTAAGAGACATAAAAAGATTCCACTATTAAAAAAAATACAAAAATTCTATGACAA